>JAPEIP010000006.1:123755559-123768358 GCA_026120095.1 Capsicum chinense
CCGGTTTCTGCCTAAGGCTAACAACCTTCGTGGTAGGGTGTCACAAGTGTGGTAAGCTACCATGAATGTCGTCTCACTCTTTCCAGTCTGACATAATTGAGTAAAATAGGAAAACTCTTTGCTCCGATATAGGATTTAGGATAAATTGGTATCGTTGGAAAGATAATTAAATTATCAATTTGTTGATAGGTCATAAGATCAAAAATTCAAAGTATAATGAGAGATATGCTCGTTTGAAGTTGACTATACCAATATCCTTCTCAAGAATTCAATTGGTATGGAATATTTTGATTTGTTTGATAACTGGGAGTTATTTGAAGACTTAATACACATCTAACTTACTCAAAAAACTATAAAGGAACCATGATGTACTATTTATGACCTTTGTACATGGTTCAATTATTGGTTTGGATTTTTGTCGGGGTATTACAATATCTTCCCCTTGGAAACATTCGTCCTCAAGTGATGACTTTTTAAGAGGGGAGAAAAGATAAAATGACGCATACACTAACCATTTGCAACTGGCACATGATTTTATGATAGAATTGTATTCTAAACTGAATATAGCCTGATTGAATACGCATATATGATGCATGACTGATATGCTGAACTCATGAATTGATGACAAGCTATGCACTGATGCTTGATAACAATTTTATACTGGAATTTTGAATGTGTAACAGAATAAGTTTAGGAAAATGGTTACCTCTAACTAATTCAGAATAAGCAGAAAAAAGATGAGGGTAATTGGTTCGCATGCCTACTTCTGCTTCCCAAGTAGCTCACTCTGTGGACTGAGTTTACCAAAAAACCTTAACTAGAGGGACTTCTTTGTTCCTCTGTCTACGAGTCTGATAGTCAAGGATTTAAACTGGAATCTCTTTATAAGAGAGGCTATTCTGAATTTCAACGCCCTGAATAGGGACTACAACTGTTGGGTCACCTATGCGCTTCTTGAGCAAAGAGACATGGAAGACTGGATGGACTGAGGCTAAATCTGAAGGCAATTCGAGCTCATACGCTACCTTGCCGAAGCAACTGAGAATCCTAAAGGGACCGAAATATTAGGGACTGAGCTTTCCTTTCTTTCCGAATCTCTTCACTCCCTTCATGTGAGAGATCTTGAGATAGACATAGTCATCGACCTCAAATTTTAGATTATTTCTACGAACATCCGCATAAGACTTCTATCAGATCTAAGAAGCCCAAAGTCTTTCTCTGATTTACTAAACTTTCTCTAAGGCATCAAATACTAAGTCAGGACCTATGACTGTGGTCTCACTAACTTTGAACCAACCGATCGGAGACCTACATCTCCTACTATAGAGAGCTTTGAATTGAGCCATCTGAATACTAGAGTGATAGTTGTTGTCATATGTAAACTCAATCAAACATAAATGGTCATCCTAGCTTCTATTGAAGACAATTGCACACGCCCTTAGCATATCTTCTTCAGTCTAAATGGTCCTTTTTGCTTGACTATCTTTCTGAGGATGAAACACTATACTGAGATGAACTTGGGTACCAAGACCCTTTTGGAATGCTTTCTAGAAGTGAGAGGTGAACTGGATACCTTTGTCTGAGATGATAGATAATGGAACACTGTGTAATTTGACCAACTCCCTGGTATAGAGTTTGGCATAATCCTCAGCTGACTAAGAGGTACGAACTAGAAGGAAATGAGCTGACTTAGTTATTTTGTCTATTTTAACCCAAGCAGAATCATGCTGATTACGTGTTCTATGAAAACTATCACGAAGTCCATGTTCACTTCTTCCTACTTCAAAGTAGGAATAGTGAACTCCTGCATAGAACCACTACATTTCAGCTGCTCTAACTTAACCTGTTGACATGTAGAGCCCTTAGCCACAAACTCTACAACGTGCCTCTTTATCCCACTCCACCAATAGATCTCCCACAAGTCACGATACATCTTAGTGGCCCCTGGATGAATAGATGATTGTGCACCATGTGCTTCTGTAAGGAGTCATTTTCTCAAGTCATCTCCACTAGGAACACATAAATGACCTTGAAACGAAGAACACCATCTCCCTCTTTAGAGAAAACCTTTACTTCCTGACTCTGAACTGACTTTTTAATCTTGACAAAGTTAGGATCCATGTCTTACTTCTCATTCACCTCAAAAACTAGAGATAGCTCTGAACTAATCTAAATACATTCACCACCCTCTGGAGCGTCAACTAACTGATGAATCTACTGAGCAAATTTCTTCTTACTATCCTTAACATGGGAAACACTACCCATGGACAGTCTACTGAGTACGTCAACCACTACATTGGCCTTGCCAGGATGATAAAGGACACTCATGTCATAATCCTTCAAGAGGTCTAACCACGTTCTCTGATGAAGATTCATATCTTTCTAGGAAAATACATACTGAAGGCTCTTATGATCTTTGAAGACGTCTACATGAATACCGTATAGATAATGGCTCTAAATGTTTAAGGCAAAGACAACTGCTGCTAACTCAAGGTCATGGGTAGGATAATTATTCTCATGGGGCTTTAACTATCTGGAGGCGTAGGCAATGACTCTACTATACTACATATGGACACAAACTAAACCTACTCTGGATGCATTACAACATACTACAAATCCATCGGAACCGTTGGGAAATGCTAAAACTGGAGCTGAAGTAAGTCTAGTCTTCAACTCCTGAAAACTCTTCTCGCAAGGCTCTGACCAATAAAACTTGACCTTCTTCTAAGTCAATCTAGACATAGGAGATGCAATAGAAAAAATTCCTCGACAAATTACCAATTAGTAGCCAACCAAACCGAAGAAACTCTTGATATCTGATGGAGAGATAGGGCGAGGCCAGTTTCTTACTGCTTTGATTTTTTGAGGATCTACTCTAATGCCATCACCAAAAAAATGTGGCCAAGGAATTCAACTGATCTTATCCAAAATTTGCACTTACTAAACTTGTCGAACAACTGGTGATACCTGAGAGTCTGAAGAATAATTATGAGATGGTCTGAATGATCACGCTCTGTGCGAGATTAGACCAGAGTATTATCTTTAAGACTATGATGAATGTGCCCAAGTACTGCTTGAACACCCGGTTCATCAATTCCATGAAACCTACAGGGGCATTGGTAAGACCAAAGGACATGACTAAAAAGTCAAAGTGACCATACCAAGTATGAAAAACTATCTTCAGAATGTAACATTCTCTAACTCTGAGATGATGATAGCCTGATCTTAGGTCTATCTTGGAGAAATAAAAGGCACACTAAATTTGGTCAAATAGGTCATCTATCCTAGCCAGTGGATACCTGTTCTTAACCATGAATTTGTTGAGATGACGATAATCAATACACATTCTAATAGAATTGTCTTTCTTGTAAATGAATAAGACTGGCGAACTCCATGAGGATACACTGGGCCTGATGAGTCCCTTATCTAAGAGATCCTTCAACTGATCTTTTAGTTTCTTGAGTTTTCAAGTGTCATTCTGTATGGCAGAATAGAAATAGGCTGAGTATTTAGGAGAAGGTCTATGCCAAAGTCTATTTCCCGTTCGGGAAGAATGCCTAGAAGATCTTTGGGAAAGACGTCTGAATATTCATTAACAAATGGGAGTGATTCTAGACTGGGAGATTCGAAACTGGAATCCTTAATATGCATGAGATGATACACACACCCATTAGAAATCATTTTCCTTGCCCGAAGGTAGGAAATAAGCTGAATCCTGAAAGATGAAGTGATACCCTTTCACTCTAGGACGGGCTCATTCGGGAACTGAAACTGAACTATCTTATTTCTACAGTCGACTATGGCATAGCAGGAATGAAGCCAATCTATGCCAAGAATGATATCAAAATCAGTCATCTCTAACTCAACTAAATCTGCTGATGTGTATTTCTGAAATATCATAAAAAGGAAGTTCCGGTAAACCTACTGAGCTATGATTGTTTTACCCACTAGGGAAGAGACTGAAAAGGGCTCTGCTAAAATTTCAGGACTGATTCTGAAATTTCCTTCTATGTATGGAGTGACAAAAGACAAGGATGCACCTGGTTCTAGCAAAGAATAAACATGAACATGGAAAATCTGTAATGGGCTAGTAAAGACATTAAGAGAATTTTCTAGATCCTGTCGGGTCTAAAGATCATAGATTCTATTTAGGCATTGCGCATTAGTAGCACTAGAAGTGGCACCCTGCTGGTTCGGGTGACTGAACTGGGCTGTCGTACGATTCTTCTGAGCTTGAGGGCCTGGATGAGGACACTCCCTAATCCTATGGCCTGTCTTACCACATCAAAAATAGACATCACCATCGGCTCTATAAATACCTTTGTGGTTCTTACCACAAGTCTAACAAAGGGGGTTTGTTCGGGCACTACTAACACTGCCTTGAGATTTAGAGCCTGGTGCTCTGTCTCTATTACCGTCCTTGAAATTTGGCACTGGGGAATGAACAGAGGAAGAGGATGGAACTACTAACTTAGGATGAAACTACAGACGACTTTCTCCCTCTGATTTAGGCCGAGCAAAACTGAAACTGCCTGTTCTTGCTCTCTTGTTCTGCCTCTCCCTAGTATTAACCTTCCACTCCTTTATCTGTTGAGAGTGGGTCATGAGCCTAGCTAAAGTCATATTTCTTTTCAGTATCGCATACCTACACTCATGTACCATGCTATCATTTACCCCTGACACAAACTTGCTCATCTTAGCCCTGTTGTCTGCAACAACATGAGGGGCATATCTGGATAGCTGAGTAAATCTAAGAGAATAATCTCTAAATATCATATTTCCCTACCTGAGATTGATGAACTCAAGAACTTTGGCCTCTCTCATCTCTCAGAGAAATAGTTTGTCTAAGAAAGCCATGACAAATTCTTCCCACTCAACAGGACCTGCATCCCCCAACTTTTCTGCTAACCGTTGCTAGTACTATGTGTGAGCGACATCCTACAATTGGTATGTAGCTATATTGGCACTCTGAGAAGAAGTGACTCCCATTATATCAATGACTTTCTAGACTTAGTGAATGAATTCCTGAGGATCCTCGTCTGGGTTAGACCTAAAGAAGGATGGAGGGTTCATTTGGGTGATGTCCTGAATCTTAGCAGTTGAATTGGTCACTGGGTTGGCTGGAACGACTGCTAGTCATTCATTCTGGGAAGCTACAGACTGAGCAAGAGTGGTAAATACGATACTGAACTCCGTATCAAAAACATGTTCGCCCAAAGGATCTACGGGTAGTGGAGCTGGCTAATTTCTTCTATTTGGAGGTATGTTTCTAAAATAAGAGAAGAGAAGATTAGACTAAGTGACTGACTTAAAATTATACTTACTAGAACGACATGAATATTGAAGAAAGGGAACTATTCCTAAAACATCATATAGCCTCCTGTACATAAATGTGGCGCACAACACACATATGTACAAGACTCTACTAGATACGTCTTTCAGACTTCCTAGGACCCTATTAAACCTTAGGCCCTGATACTAAGATTGTATTGCCCAAATTTTTTGAACCGAAATGCTACATGGTGCTTATGACCCTGAGGGACCACAAGCTCACCCATGACTTATATCTGTACCTGTATACTATAATTCATGACATAATATTATAGAAAAAATGTACAATAGGACATAAGGTTCAAATGAAATAATATAACATCCATATGGGTGAAAAATACCCAAAACAACTAAAAACTGAATCTGAAATCTAAATCTGAACAAAAATCCAAAAGCCTCTAAGTATTGTCTGAAATAAGAAGTTGAAGGAATATGTCTCCAACTAACTCCATAAACTGATAACCGGCTAAAATAATAATGAATAAATCCAATCATATTGTCCTTGAATAAAGAGGACTTACTGAATCTCTGTGACTGGAAATGCTACGACTACTGTCGATCTGGAGCTCGTGTATCTGAACCTATGATATAACATGATAAGAAAGCACCATAGCAAAAATACGTTAGTACGAGGGGACGTACTAAGTATACTAATGAGGTAGGCTAAATGTAAATAGGGTTTGTATGCATGAATAATGCTAACTGGCTGACTGATATGAACGTAAGAGTGCAAGCATACATACATAGTAACTAAAATTATAAGTAAGTAATTGCTAAATCTATACGCTAATACATGGATGGAATCGTAGTTTTGATAACATGGATGATTATATCTGATAGCCCTGAATCTGGTTAAACTCTCTGAGTTTTGTGCTTTAACTAAATTTAATCGTATCTAACAGTCCTGGTATACTGATATCTGAAGAAATGTCTAAGTTCTTTTACTGACACTAATACTAAAATTGTTTGAGGTAGTTTTTTAACTGACATGCCCCATATATGCCATTATGGCTAAGCTAGGGTCCAATTTCTTCCTCGATTGGAGGGGTTTTAATACCGTACCACTGGAAAGGACAATTGTGAGTGACCCTTATCTTGCAGGTACTCAAAGTGAGAATGGTGGGACCCTAAATTGACAGGTTAAGGCACCTTATCAACCCTAATTTGATAGCCTAAGACGTCTGAACCTATGTTGGCTACGTAGTTCTGGAACACAAGGATGAGTGCAAAGAATAGCACACCCTAAAACTGGTAGGTGAGTCCCCATCCTTGGGTTTACTCAGTGCTAACTCTTACTCCCATCTGAAGAGACTAAACAGGATTCAACTGACTGTATATGGATAGATTAACTGACTTTTATTGACTGACGGAGTAGTACTATTATCTGATAGTTAACTGAGATCATGAGATTTTTGAGGTTTCTTGAGTCACATGACTGACTGAGTTCTATAGATTATAGCTTAACTGAGATTATCATGACAACATGATATGGATCTAGGCACACAACTATGTTTTTTGGGTACGAATATCCCCAAGACTTGCTAGAATGAAACTGACACACATGACATGACTTGATCACAAGATTTAAGTCCACAATTCATAATATCATAAGTAGGGAATATCATATTTCATATAGTTATTCAATATCTTACATTGTAGGGAATGCATAGATAGATATATTTCGTGTGCATATTATATATCTCCTTTATCTTGCATGCATTATACCACCATAATAGCAACACATGAAAATCATGGAATTCTTATTGAAGTATATAGCTAACATGAAATTGACATTTAGACATCATAGAACCATACAAACATAAAGTTCTATCACCTTAGGCATTTTATCAATCACCTTGCCTGCATTCTTTAAGGCATAGGTGCCTTTCATACTTTCTATATATTAAACCACCTCAAGTTCATGATTTTCAATTAACAAACATATATATTCCATGAAAACACCTTTATACATAACATTGAAACTTAAATAACAATCGTCAACATGTACATGCACATATTAACTCAAAAATTTTACAAAATAATATTTAAAATATGGTTCTTGAGCTCTATGAATGGATTGGATCCATAGATGAACACTACACATACCTTAGTGATTGAATCTTGAAAGAGATCTAGTATTTTTGAAAGTTTTTGAAGAATTCCTTAGGCTTGCTCTTGAGGAGATGATCTTGAGAGAAAACCCTAATCTTATGGTAGAGAGTGTAATAGAGGGTTTTTAAGATGTTTCAACTATAGATAATGGAAGATAATACACTTCTTGAGGGTTATTAGTCATGGGAAGTAAAGTTAAAAGACCAAAATACCCTCATGAAATAAATTACAAGTTGCTGAAAATAATAGCTGACGACATATATGACAAGGCATCACAAATATGGTAAGCTAACACAAATGTCATCACTTAGGAGGTTGTTTCTGCTTAAGGATGATGACCTTCAAGGTAGGGTGTCACAAGTGTGGTAACCTACCACATATGTCGTCACTTAGGGGCTAGTTTCTGCCTAAGGCTGATGACCTTCATGGTAGGGCATAACAAATGTAGTAAGCTACCATGAATTTTGTCACTTAGGAGCTGGTTTCTGCCTAAGGCTGATGAACTTCATGGTAGGGACTCACAAGTGTGGTAAGCTACTACGAATGTCGTCTCTTAGGAGCTGATTTATGCATAAGGCTGATGACCTTTAGGGTAGGGCAACACAAGTGTTGTAAGCTACCTTAAATGTCGTCACTTAGGAGCTGGTTTCTGCCTAAGGCTAATGACCTTCATGGTAGGGCATCAAAAGTGTTGTAATCTACCACGAATGTCGTCAATTAGGAAATGGTTTCTGCCTAAGGCTGACGACCTTCATGGTAGGGCATCACAAGTGTGGTAAGCTACCACGAATGTCGTCACACTATTTCCTAACTGACATGCTTGAGTAAAATAGGAATAACTCTTTGCTCTAGTATTAAATTTAGGCAAAGTTAGTATCATTAGAATTCTAATTCAATTATCTCTCTGCTGATAGGTCATGAGCTCAAAAATTCCAAGTATAATTAGAGATATACTCATTTGAAGTTAACTATACCAATATTCTTCTCAAGAATTCAATCGGTATGAAATGTTTTGATTCGTCTGATAGATGGGAGTTATTTGGAGACTTACTATACATCTAAGTTACTCATAAAACTATAAAATAACCATGATGTACTATGCATGATCTTGGTACATGGCTCTAATATTGGTTCGGATTTTTTTAGGGTATTGCATAATAATAAGTGTTAGTTAGTCAATAATGACTAGACAAAGTGTACTGATATAATATATATCTAAATACCTATATGGAAATAGTTATGATTACCTTGGTATGTGTTATGTCAATTGCGGTAATTGATGATGATTATGAATCATGATAAATCCCCATTGATGGGAAACGTGGAAAACCTTGGATAGTAAAAAGTTGGTTATATATCTTGATACATTGATGATTTGATCAATTAATGCACTCTTTGGTGGTATGGAATGATGTGATGAGTTCTTTACTTTATGTTCTTTTGGGTGTACTCCCTATTGGTATGGGACACCATGTTGAGTTCTTTTACTTTATTAGGTAATGAATATATGTGCGTTGAAATTGTTATTTATCCAGTTGTACTTATATATGATACTTTATGCTCTTAGATCAATTACTCGTGTTATATGATAGTATTAGTATGTATTGATATGGGAGGTCATATTATTATTCTAGTTGGTTAGTTATTTTATACAGTGATGATGAAGATTATTAAGGTTTTATTTACTACCTTGAGTCAAAGATACTATCTTGCTTTATATCATCTTTATATCATAATTTTTCTTAGTCGGCCGATGATGCCTATTGAGTAAGCGTCGCTTTGGTGCTCATACTACACTTTTGTACCTTTTTGGTGCAGACCCAACTACTAGTTGTTGCAGCTGAGTTTAGATTATATAGTCTTGATCTTTCAGAGACAGGGCATTCTCTTAGAGTTTTGAGATGCTCGTTTCCTTCCTATCTTTATTCAGTCTTTTGCATTCATGATGAATGTATAAACTATTTTGACTTTTGGGTTGTATTTCCTATTATCGTACTTAGATGCTCTTGTACTGATTTTACCAGGTCATGGGATTGGTATTAGCATTTGATTATATTTTGTGGGATATTGATGATCATTATTGTGTTCATCTGTTTAGGCCCTTGTCAGGCGGTCCTACCAAAGTAACCCATTGCCTTAGCTTTGGGTTACAATGTTGGCTTACTTACAGGTGGGTTTTAGAAGGAGCCAATATGGCTCGTGAATCAGGTCGTTATAATCCTAAATGTCAAATATAGTCTGGTTAAATATTTTATTTACGTAGGTCGAATTCCAAATGAATCTGGAGACCTTGGTGGGAACATATAAAAATTTCCAAGTTCAGCTAGTTTTCTAGTGCAGGCGTGATTGCACCAGAAGGTGTGAAGATTGCACAATCAGGTTTTAAGTGAGTAGTGCAATCACACTAAGGTTGTGACGATTTATATGCCTCCTTTTGAGGGCAGGGTGTATGATTGCTCCCCTGGGGTGTGTGACAGACATACCTAATAACCTAGAAGGTGTATAAAAAGATTTCTTAGATTGCAAATTAGGCTATTTTCCACCCCTCTCTTGAGAGTAAAAGCCCTAATGAGTGTGTTAACTTAAAATTGGGTTTTGTGAATGACTTTGGAGCTTGATTAACATCTATGTTCGTAATTAATTTTGGATTAAAGGTATGGTTTCATCCCTTTCTTGATGAATTTCATAGTTCTTTACCCAAAACCCCAAATATCTTAAAGACTTTATTTTGGACCAAAATTATCTTGGTTATCACCTATTTTGTAGGATTATGATTCTTTAATAATGTATGAACGTTGGGAAGGTTTTGAAAATCCATTTTCCATAAGTAAGACCTACTTGGATTTTTTGGTGTTATTTTGGGACCCAAAGTACAATGGTTCAATATGTGTATAGATTACTATTTTTATAGCATTATGACATTTTGAGACTGTGAAACAAAGATCGACGTTTGGTGAACAATTTAGATATTTTTTGTTCGGCTTTGAGGTAGGCTCTGTCCACTATTCTTCAAAAGATGATGCATGTTATATATTGAACGTTAATGTGAATGTTAAGATCAATTATAGGTAGAATGACTTAGTCTTGTATATTGAATTTTAGGGACTAGATAAGGGTAAGTACCCGTAAGGTAAAGTGCTTATTACACTTTCAGAATCCTATTGCCTTCTTAATAGATTAGACTAATTCATAATATGGATATGATATGATGCTGGCTGTAGGATGTGGTTGTAGTGTTAGACGTATGATTAGTGTTATTAACCTTAGTTGGGCTATTCTAGTGATCTTGAAATCACAAGTTAAGAAGAGTTGGATTAAATGCCCATGTGTATAGGAAAAATTCCTCTATTAGGATTAGTTATGGCTTACTTGACATCTAGAAATTTAAATAGATACCTTAGCCTAGTTGAGGTATAAGTTACCTAAACATGGAATTTGAGGATTAGAAGTGGGTTTTTCTGGCCCACCATAGGCTAAGACGGTGTTATCCTTTGTGGACTTAGTTGACAATGTTAGGAACATTTGAGACTCGTCAAACTTAATAGTAAGGTTACTTCACAACTTGGAGAATGATGATAGTATATTCTCCGGATAATGATTAATGGATCTTGGCCTTGATATAGTCATAGATGTGATATTTGGCCTATAGATATGATATTCCTCTTAGTTTTGATTCATGGCCTTGTGATATATTATGCCTCCTAGATTTTAGATGCTTACTTAAATTATGTCTCTTACATAATAGAGGGCTTATTATTATGATTATCGATATGAGCTCTGGATATGTATGTTGTCCTAAGTCCTTGATTATGATGTTGTAATTATTTAAGACATTAATTGGCAAAAGGTTGTGTTTTGATATCTATTGGGGATCCAATAAGTGTTATCTTTGTAAAAGTTGTGGTTGTGGTATATGTCTATATCAATGCTAATGGTTTCATTATTTAAATATTAGTGATGGCATAAATAAATTTGGTACATTCATGATCTGTTATTTGGTGAATTATGCAATTCTAGATAGTATATGATATTATTATAGATTCTCCAAAACAAGGGTTAAAGACCACCTTTTAACCTTAAAAACAGATTTCTTGATAGTAATAATTGCCTATCTTAATGGATAACTTATATGGGTAAAAAAGGCTAATAATGTTGTTTTACAGATTTGATCGGGATAGATTTTGGTCTATGATTTGATACTATTAATTACTCTGATAGTGAGAGATTTCAACCCTATCTATACTTTTATACAAATATATCCCCAAAATTTATTCCTTCTAATATATTTACGGATTTACACTCTTTTAGACATGGCTTAAAGACATGGATTGATTCCATGCACATATTATATCTATATTCAAATCTCTCTGGTATGAGACGGAGAAAGATACAGTATTAATGATTTTTATTATAGGTAAAAACCTGATGGCAGATTATTATATTAAGGATATACATATATATGTGTGTGTATTGATGATATTAATGATGATTGATAATATTGAGGTTATTGATGCTTGGGTTTACTCGATGCTAACACCTACTCCCATTTAAAGAGACTAAACATGATTCAACTAACTGTACATGGATAGATTAACTGACTTTCATTTACTGACGGCGTATTACTATTATCTGAGAGTTAACTAAGATCATGAGATTTCTGAGGTTTCCTGGGTCATTAGGACTGACTGAGTTCTATAGATTATAGCTTGACTGATATTATCATGACAAATGACATGGCTCTAGGTACATAGCTATATTTTTCGGGTATGAATACCCCCAGGAAACGATAGAAGGAAACTGACACACACGACATGACTTGATCACAATATTAGTCAGTAATTTTCTATATCATAAGTAGGAGATAGTATACTTCATGTATTTAATCAACACCTAAAACATGGTAAAGAAAGCATGGATATTATTTTCACACAAAATTCATATTTCCATCATCATATATACTTTATGCCATCATCATAAGAATACATAAATAGCACGGGCATTCATATTGAGGTGTATCACTAACATGTACTTGTCATTTAGATATCATGAAATCATGTTAATATGAACTTCTAAAATCCTAGGCATTTTATCAAACACCTTACATACATTCTTTAAGGCACAGGTAGATTTCATACTTGTATTAGTTCAACCCACTCAAAGTTCATGATTTTCAACCAACAATCTCATATATTCCATGAAAAAACATCCTTAGATATCATCTAGAAACTTGGACAACAATCATCAACGTGTACATTCTTGTATCATCACAAAATTTTACCAAATCAAATTTAAAAGATGGTTCTTAAACTCTATGAACGAATTAAATCTATCGATGAACACTACGCATACCTTAAAG
>JAPEIP010000006.1:123768458-123786150 GCA_026120095.1 Capsicum chinense
GACATGGCTCTAGGTACATAGCTATATTTTTCGGGTATGAATACCCCCAGGAAACGATAGAAGGAAACTGACACACACGACATGACTTGATCACAATATTAGTCAGTAATTTTCTATATCATAAGTAGGAGATAGTATACTTCATGTATTTAATCAACACCTAAAACATGGTAAAGAAAGCATGGATATTATTTTCACACAAAATTCATATTTCCATCATCATATATACTTTATGCCATCATCATAAGAATACATAAATAGCACGGGCATTCATATTGAGGTGTATCACTAACATGTACTTGTCATTTAGATATCATGAAATCATGTTAATATGAACTTCTAAAATCCTAGGCATTTTATCAAACACCTTACATACATTCTTTAAGGCACAGGTAGATTTCATACTTGTATTAGTTCAACCCACTCAAAGTTCATGATTTTCAACCAACAATCTCATATATTCCATGAAAAAACATCCTTAGATATCATCTAGAAACTTGGACAACAATCATCAACGTGTACATTCTTGTATCATCACAAAATTTTACCAAATCAAATTTAAAAGATGGTTCTTAAACTCTATGAACGAATTAAATCTATCGATGAACACTACGCATACCTTAAAGCTTGATCTTGAAAAAGATCTAAGGTTTCTGAAGGTTCCTGAAGAAATCCTTAGGATTACCCTCGATTTTCCTTGACTAGGGTTTAACCTTTTTGGATAGAATGCCCTTGATCCTGAGGATATGATCTTGAGAGAAAACCCTAATCATGTCATTTAAAGTCTAAGAGACAATTTTTAAGATGTTTTAACTTAAGAGAATGGAAGATAATACGTTCCTTGAGGGTTATAAGTCATGGGAAGTGAATGGAAAAGACCAAAATACCCTTATGAAATAAATTTCCAGTTGCTGAAAATCATAAGTGATGATATTTGTGACAAGGCATGAAAAGTATGGTAAGCCGTCAAAATGCCGTCACACAGGAGCTGGAACTAATGGTCTTTGACTAAGTATGCTGACCTTCATGGTAGGGCATAAAAAATGTGGTAATCTACCACAAAATTCATCACTTAGGAGTTGGTTTCTTCCTAAGGCTGATGACCTTCGTGGTGGGGGGTCACAAATGTGGTAAGCTACCACAAATGTCGTCACTTAGGAGCTGGTTTCTGCCTAAGGCTGAGGACCTTCTTGGTAGGCATCACAAATGTGGTAAGCTACGAATATCATCACTTAGGAGCTGGTTTCTGCCTAATTCTGACGACCTTTGTGGTAGGGCATCACAAATGTGGTAAGGTACCAGGAATGTCATTACACAGTTTCCAGCCTGACATGCTGGAGTAAAATAGGAATAACTCTTTGCTCCGATATAAAATTTAGGAAAAATTGGTATTGTTGGAAAGCTAATTAAATTTTATATCTCATTATTGGTCATGAGCTAAAAATTTCCAACTATAACGTGATATATACTCAGTTTAATCTAACTATGGCAATATCTTTCTCAAGAGTTCGATCGGCGAAGAATATTTTGATCCGTCTTACAGTTGGGAGTTATTTGAAGCCTCAATATATATCTAACCTACTCATAAAACTATAAAAGAACTATGATGTACTATACGTGAGCTTGGTACATGTCTCGTATATTGGTTTGGATTTTTTGGGGTATTAAAATATCTCCCCCATTGGAAATATCCATCCTCGAATGGTGACTACTTGAGAGGGGAGAAAAGATAAAACGATGCATACACTGATCATGCTCAACTGGCACTTGATTTTAGGATTGAATTGAATTCTTAATTGAATGTAGCCTAACATAGAATGCATATCTGATGCAGGATTGATAAGCTAAACTCGTGACTGCATGATAAGCTATGCACTAATACTTGATACCAATTTTATACTGGAATTTTTAACATATAACTGAATAAGCTTAAGGAAAATTGTTACCTCCAGCTAAGTCTAAATTAGCATAGAAAATATGGGGGTACTTGATTTTCATGTATTCTTCTACTTCCCAAGTAGTTCCCTCTAAGGACTGATTCCGCCAAAGAACCTTGACTAGAGGGACTTCTTTGTTCCTGAGCCTACGAGTCTGATAGTCGAGGATTTCAACTGGAATGTCTTCATAAGAGAGGCTATTCTGAGTGTCAACGCTCTGAATAGGGACTACAACTGTTGGGTCACCTATGCACTTCTTGACCAAAGAGACATGGAAGACTGGATGGACTGAGGCTAGATCTAAAGGCAATTTGAGCTGATAGGCTACCTTGCCAAAGCGACTGAGAATTCTGAATGGACCGACATATCGGGGACATAGCTTTCCCTTCTTGCCGAATCTCTTCACTCCCTTCATTGGAGTGATCTTAAGATAAATATACTCATCAACCTCAAATTCGAGATCCTTTATACGAACATCCACATAAGACTTCTGTCCGCTCTGAGTAGCCCAAAGTCTTTTCCTGATCAACTCAAATTTCTCTAAGGCATCGAATATAAGTCAGCCCCTATGACTGCAGTCTCACAAACTTTGAACCAAGCAATTGGAGACCAACATCTCCTGCCATAGAGATCTTCAGATGGAGCCATCTAAATAATTAATTAATAGTTGTTATTGTATGCAAATTCAATCAAAGGAAAGTGGTCTTCTCAGCTTTCCTTGAAATCAATTGCACACACCCTTAGCATATCTTCTAGAGTATGAATAGTCCTTTCTGCTTAACCATTTGTCTGATGATGAAATATTGTACTGAGATAAACTTGGGTACCAAGACCCTTTTGGAACTCTTTCCATAATTGAGAGGTGAACTAGGTACCTCTTTCTGAGATAATAGATAGTGGAACACCGTATAATCTGACGAAGTCCCTGATATAGAGTTTGGCATATTCCTCGGCTGAGTAAAAGGTACGAACTAGAAGGAAATGAGCTGACTTGGTCATTCTATTTACAATGACCCAAAATGAATTATGCTGATGACGTGTTCTAGGTAAACCTGTCATGAAGTCCATGTTTACTTCTTCCCACTTCCAAGTAGGAATAGTGAACTCCTGTATGGAACAACTAGGTTTTTGATACTTTATCTCAACCTGCTAACATGTAGAGCACTTATCCCCAAACTCTACAACGTCCTTCTTTATCCCGCTCTACCAATAAATCTCCCGCAATTTTTGCTACATCTTAGTAGCCCCTGAAAGAATAGAGTATCACGCATCATGCTCTTCTGCAAGAATTCGCTGCCTCAAGTCATCTACACCAGGAACACACTGACGACCATAACTATTAAGAACACTAACAACCCCTTGCGAGAAAAACTCTACTTCATGACTCTGAACTGTCTCTTTTAGCTTGACAAGGCTAGGATCCCTATGTTGCTTCTCTTTCACCTTGGAAACTATAGATTACTCTTAACAACTCTGAACACATACACCACCCTTTGAAGAGTCGACTAAGCGAATGCCAAATTTTGCAAGCTGATATATCTCTTGAGCTAATTTCTTCTTACTATTCTCAACATGAAAACACTACCCATGGACAGTCTAATGAGTGCGTCGGCCACTACATTGGCCTTGCCAGGATGATAAAGGACAGTCATGTCATAATCTTTTAAGAGCTCTAACCACCTTATCTGATGAAGATTGAGATCTTTCTAGGAAAAGACATACTAAAGGCTTTTATGATCTGTGAAGACATCTACATAAACACCGCATAGATAATGCCTCCAATCTTTAAGGCAAAGATAACTGCTACTAACTTAAGGTCATGAGTAGGATAATTCTTCTCATGGGGCTTTAACTATATAGAGGTGTAGGCTATGACTCTACTATGCTGCATAAGGACACAACCTAAACCTAATTTGGATGCATCATAATATACTACGAATCCATCGAAACCGTTGGGAAGTGCTAAAACTGGAGCTGAGGTGAGTCGAGTCTTTAACTCCTAAAAAATCATATCTCAAGGTTCTAACAACAAAAACTTGACCTTCTTCAAAGTCAATTTGGACATAGGAGATGCAATAGAAGAAAATTGCTGGACAAACCATCGGTAATAGCCAGCTAAATTCAAGAAACTCCTGATATCTGATGAAAAGATAGGGCGAGGCCAGTTTCTTACCGCTTTAGTTTTCTGAAGGTATACACTAATGACATCACCAAAAATAATATGGCCACAGAATGCTACTGATCTTAGACAAAATTCGCACTTACTAAACTTGGCAAACAACTAGTGATCCCAGAGAGTCTAAAGAACAATTATGAGATGGTCTGAATAATCATGCTCTGTGCAAGAATAGACCAGAATATTATCGATGAATAATATGACAAATATGTCCAAGTAATTCTTGGACACCCGGTTCATCAACTCCATGAAAGATGCAGGGGCATTGGTAAGACCAAAGGATATGACTAGAAATTAAAACTGACCATACCGAGTATGAAAAGTTGTCTTAGGAATGTCAGATTCTCTAAATCTAAGCTGATGATAGCCTGATCTGAGGTCTATCTTGGAGAAATAACTGGCACCCTGAAGTTGGTCAAATAAGTCATCTACCCTAAGAAGTGGATACTTGTTCTTGACCATGACTTTGTTCAGCTGACGGTAATCAATAAACATTCTGAGAGAACCATTTTTCTTGCGCACGAATATGACTAGCGCACCCCATAGGGATATACTGGGACTGATAAATCCCTTATCTAAGAGATACTTCAACTTAGCTTTCAGTTCCTTGAGTTATGTTGGTGCATTTTGTATGGCGGAATAGAAATAGGCTGAGTATCTGGGAGAAGGTCTATGCTGAAATCTATTTCCCTTTTGGGAGGAATGCCTAGAAGATCTTCAGGAAAGACATGTGAATATTCATTAACCACTAGGACTGATTTGAGACTTGGAGATTCGAAACTAGATTCCTTAATATGCACGATATGATACGCACATCCCTTAGAAATTATTTTCTTTGCCCGAAGGTAGGAAACAAGCTAACCCCTGAAATATGAAGTGCTATCCTTCCACTCTAGGATGGGATCATTTGGGAACTAAAATTAAACTATCCTATTTCTACAGTCGACTATGGCATAGCAGGAATGAAGCCAATCCATGCCGAGAATGACATCAAAATTAGTTATCTCTAACTTAACTAAACCTACTGATGTGGATTTCTGAAATATCATAATCGGGCAGATCCTGTATACCCAAAGAGCTATGATAGTTTTATTCACAGTGGTGGAGACTTTAAAAGGGCTCTGCTAAAATTTTTGACTAATTCTAAAATTGCCTACTATATATGGAGTGACAAAAGACAAGGATACACTTGGGTCTTGCAAAGCATAAACATAAATATGGAAAATCTGTAGCGTACGAGTAATGACATCGAGAGAAGTTTCTTGATCTCGTCTGGTCTGAAGAGAATAGAGTCTATTTAGGCGTTGCCCGCTAGTAGCATTGGACGTGGCACCCTACTAGTTGGGGCGATCGGACTGAGCTGTGGAACGATTCTACTAACCCTGAGGACCTGTCTTAGGATAGTCCCTAACTCTATGTCCTGGCTTGCCACAACCAAAACAAATTCCTTGACCCTCTCTACACACACCCTAATGGTGCTTAACGCAGGTCTGACACTGAGGATAAGTGCGGGCACTGCTAACACTACTCTGAGATTTAGAGCCTGGTGCTCTGTCTCTATTGCCGTCCCTAAACTTTAGCACTGAGGCTCTAGTGGAGGAAGGGGCTGGAACTGATAACTTTGGATGAAACTGTGAATGATTTCTTCCCTTTGATTTGGGCTGAGCAAAACTGAAACTGCCTGCTCTTGCTCTCTTATTCTGCCTCTCCCTAGTCTTAACCTTCTGCTTCTCTATTTGTTGAGCATGGGTCATGAGCTTGGCTAAAGTCATATCACTGTTCAGCATCACAGAACTACACTCATTTACCACGTTATGTTTCACTCCCTAACAGGAACTTGCTCATCTTATCCCTATTGTCTGTAACCATATGAGGGGCATATCTAGCTAGCTGAGTAAATCTAAGAAAATAATCTCTAACTGTCATATTTCCCTTCTTGATATTGATGAACTCAAGAAATTTGGCCTCACTCAACTCTTGGGAAAAGAGTCTATCAAAGAAAGCCGTGACAAATTCTTCTTACCCAATAGGACCTACATCCTCTAACCTTTCTACTACCCACTGCTTGTACCAAGTGTGAGGGATATCCTGTAATTGGTATGCGGCTAACTCGACACTCTGAGAAGAAGTGACTCCCATGATCTCAATGACCTTCTAGACTTGTTCAATGAATTCTTGAGGATCTTGATCTGGCTTAGACCCAAAGGACGGAATGACTATTGGTCGTTCATTCTTGGCAGCTACAAACTTAGAAAGCACGGTAAATACGGTCGTGCATTCTGTATGAGAAATATGTTCGCCCAAAGGATCTTTGGGTTGAAGAGCTGGCTGATGTCTTCTCTCTGGAGGCATGTTTCTAAAATAAGAGAAGAGCTGATTAGATTTAGAGACTGACTTGAAATTATGCTTACTAGCACGAGAAAAATACTGAAGAAAGGGAATTGTGCCTAAAAAATCTCATAGACTCTGGTAGATAAATGTGGTACCCAACACATCCATGTACAAGACTCTACTAGATGCGGCTTTAAGAAGTCCTAGGACTCTATTGAACCTTAGGATCTGATACCAAGTTTGTAATGCCCCAATTTTCTGAATTGCAATGCTACATAGTGCTCATGACCCCAAGGGACCACAAGCTAACCCATGACTGGTATCTGTACCTGTACACTGCATATATAACATAATAATGCAAAAAATATGAACATGTAGGACATAAGGTTCAACTAAAAAAAGATCTGTCAAGACACAATATCCATATGGGAGAAAGATACCAAAAACAGGTAAAAACCGAATCAAATCTGAATTAAATCTGAATACTGAATCTGGAAGCTTCTAAGTACTGTCGGAATAAGGAGTTGAAGGAATATGTCTCCAATTAACTCCATCTAGTAAAAACTAAGCTGAAGTAATAAATGAAATAAAATAGTATCGCCCTCAAATGGATGAGGACTCACTATAACTCTGTGGCTGGATGCTACTGCTGATCTGGAGCTCGTGTATCTGAAACTATGGTGTAAAATTAAAGAAAGTACCATAGAACAAATGTATCAGTACAACTAGAATAATGAGTATACAAGTGAGACAGGCTAATGCAAGGGTTTACATGCATGAATAATACTACTAACTTACTGATATGAATGTAAGAGTACAAATATACATACATAGTTACTAAGATCTTGATTATATGATGGATAAATATATACACTACTACATAGCTGGAACCGTAGTTCTGATAACATGGATGACTGTATCTGACAGCCCTAAATCTTGTTGAACTCTTTGAGTTCCGTGCTATAACAAAATTTGACTGTATCTAACAGTCCTAGTAAACTGATATCTAAAGAACTATCTGAGTTCTTTTACTAAGACTAATACTGAAAATGTGGGAGGCAGTTGTTTAATCGACATACCCCATATGTGCCATTATAGCTAAGATGGGGTCCAATCTCTGCCCTGGCTGGAAGGTTGTCAATACCGCTCCAATGGTAAGGACAACATATGAGCAACCCTTATATAATAGGTAATTCTAGTGAGAATGGTGGGAACCCTCATATAACATGTTAAGAAACCTCATCTACCCTCATATAACAGGTTGCGATGTCTCAACCTATGCTGGCTACATAGTTCTGGAATGCAAGGATGATTTCTAAGAATCACACCCTCACATATAGATGAGTTCCCATCTTTGGGTTCACTCGGTGCTAACTCATACTCCCATCTGAAGAGACTAAATGTGATTCAATTCACTGTACAGGGATAGATTAACTGACTTCCATTGACTGATGGAGTAGTACTATTATTTGAGAGTTAACTGAGATCATGAGATTTCTGAGGTTTCCTGAGTCACATGACTAACTGAGTTCTATGGATTATATCTTGACTGAGATTATCGTGACAACATGACATGACCCTAGGCACACAGTTATATTTTTCACGTATGAATACCCCCAGGAATCGCTAAAAGGAAACTAATGCACATGACATGACTTGATCATAAGATTGGAGTCAACAATTCTCTATATCATAAGTAGGGGATAGTATACTTCATGTATTTAATCAACACCTCAAACATGGTAGAAAAATAATGGACAAAATTCATATTTCCATCATTGTACATACTTCATGCCATCACCATAAGAATACATAAATAGTATAGGCATTATGTATCTCTAACATGGACTTGTCATTTAGATATCATGAAATCATGTAAATATAAAATTATAACATTCTAAGAATTTTGTCAAACCCCTTACATGCTTTCTTTAAGGCACAGGTGGATTTCATACTTGCATTAGTTCAACCCACGCAAAGTTTTTTATTTTCCATCGACAATGACATATATTCCATGAAAAAACATCCTTAGATATCATCTTGAAACTTGAAAAACAATCACCAACATGTACATGCTTATATCACCACAAAGGTTTACAAAATAACATTTAAGAGAATGGTTCTTAAACTCTATGAACAAATTGAATTCATAGATAAACACTATGCATACCTAAAAGCTTAATCCTGAAAGAGATCTAATGTTTCTGAAGGTTCCTGAAGATATCCTTAGGCTTGCCCTTGATTTTTCCTTACTAGGGTTTAACATCTTTGGGAAAGAATACTCTTGTTTCTGAGGAGATGATCTTGAGAAGAAACCCTAATCTTGTGGTTGAACATGTAAGAGAGGGTTTTTAAGATATTTTGACTAAAGAGAATGGAAGATAATACGTTCCTTGAGGGTTATAAGTCATGGGAAGTGAAGGGAAAATACAAAAATATCCTTATGAAAAAGTTCCCAGTTTTTGAAAATCATAGCTGACGATATTTGTGACAAGGCATCAAAAGTGTGGTAAGTCGTCAAAATTTCATTACACAAGAGTTGGAACTGATGGTTTTTTCCTAAGTCCGATGACCTTCATGGTAGGGCATCACAAATGTGGTAAGCTACCACGAATGTCGTCACTTAGGAGCTGGTTTCTACCTACGGCTGACGACCTTCATGGTAGGGCGTCACAAATGTGGTAAGCTACCATGAATACCATCACTTAGGAGCCAATTTTTGCCTAAGGTTAAAAGCCTTCGTGGTAGTGCATCACAAATGTGGTAAGCTACAAAGAATTTTGTCACTTAGGAGCTAGTTTCTGCCTAAGGCTGATGACTTTCGTTGTAGGGCGTCACAAATGTGGTAAGCTACAACAAATCTTGTCACATAGTTTTCAGCTTGACATTCTCTAGTAAAATAGGAACAACTCTTTCCTCTGATATCGGATTTAGACAAAATTGTTATCGTTCGAAAGCATATTCAATTATATATCTGTTTATAGGTCATGAGCTCAAAATTCAAAGTATAAGGAGAGATATGATCGTTTGAATCTGACTATGGCAATATCTTTCTCAAGAATTTAATCGGTGAGGAATGTTTTGATTCATCTGACAGCTGGGAGTTATTTGTATGAGCTTGGTACATGGCTCTAATGTTGGTTTGGATTTTTTGGGGTATTACATGTATACTGCTCCGATTGTTGATGAGCCAACTAAAGTTTTGTTCCTTGCTAAGTCATGAGTTTGGGGAATCACTCATGAGAAGAAACATTCATCAAAATGGAAGAAATACTCACAAGAAAATGTTAGAATTTTTAGGAATAATGTTAAAGCATGTTGTAAAATAAATAATTAATTTTAAAGACATAAAGAATTTTCCTCCCTTTTAATAAGGTTTTAAAATAGATTTTCCAATTTTGGAGATTGTTCAACAAAAATATTTTAAAAGTTGAGGAAACTTAAAACATTTGAGAGTGTCAAGAGATAGGGACATTTCATTTTTAATTCAGACCTCGTTAGGGATCTTATTGATGTTAGTGCCCTCTTTCTTTATTTTTATTGGAAGAGTCAACTTAGAAGGGGGCAAAGTCGACTCTTGTGACTTTGCCTCCCGCATTGTCACTGAATCTGATAGTTTTTTATCTACATTGTTTACAGACAAATTTAGACCTTTTTCTTTCTAGCTATACTTATGAAACATCCTCTATCAATACTTTCTTTTTATGGACTTTGTGGACATGTTCCTTGAAAATAATAAGATTAATTTTGCTTAGGTACCCAAGCGCTCATGGGTCCTTGCGGGTTAGACTTACTTCCTTTGGTCTTCAAAACCCACATACTTTTAGGCTTATACCTGCAACTGTAGTATTTGTCCCCTCTCCATCCACAAATAAAACAAATAAGCCCTCAATAGGAGAAATAATTCTTATTTAATTTAACAAATTTTGGTGAGGAACACTAATAATTTTTAAAAGAGTTTCATGTTATAAAACTAGGGCTTAGGAATGCCTCAAAATTGTTTAATTTAATTTTTGTATCATTAAGTTCTTTATAAAGTAGGTGAATTTCAATTTACAGGCTTTAGTTTCTATTTTCTAGTGTCATCATTCCTCTTTGAGATTTTGTTTAAATCGAGCTTCGCAACTTTTCTTCCCTTAGGCAAGTTTGTTATATTCTTCTATAACTTTATGAAGATCCCAATAATCATATCTAAGTTTGATTCAAGAGAATTATACTTATGACAATTGTGTAGCCTTACCTCGCTAAATTCACCTATTGTAATGGAGCACATATTTGCAGCCTCTATTTATTCTTCAATTTCATCTTTATCACTCCAGGATCCAAAGTTTTGGTTTATCCTGGATGTTCTATTTAATTCTAGACAATTCTTTTTGAAGTTGTCAGGCTTTCCACGGTAGTAGCATCTTTTACCATTTACAATTGAATTATTATTTTTGACTTCTTTGGATCTTTGTTGTCTCTATCTCATGATATGTCTTACCATACGGTTGATGAGTGTCATTTCTTCACTATTATCATCTTCTAAAATGTCCCTCTCTCTTCTTGGACTAGTATTGAAGGCTACTGTTTTCCATTTTAATCCTTGTGAAACTTGATGATATAATTTGTCTTATATACAATAAAGTTACCTCCCTGTTCATCATATATAATGTTATCAAGATCTTCGTATTCTAGAATGGCATCCTTGGTTTCCTAAGTTTTTGGGAGACTTCAAACTAGCTTCTGGTCATGCATGTTGTGAGGATAGATCATGCCTAGTGATTTTAGTTTGCACACAATTTTATTGAATTTGGCAAATAATATTTTAACATCCTTATTTTTCTCCATTTTGACTAACTCGTATTCATTGCTAAGAGCAAAAATTTTTTACTTCTTGACTTTGGTGGTTCCTTCATAGTTTACCTCCAGATTGTCCCATATTTCTTTTGTGATTTCAATCATTGAAATCTTTTCATATTTTTCTCCGCTAATTGTACACAAAAGTAAACTTATAGCATGTACATTTGGTAGAATTACCTCTTACTATTATTTGGTTACCTCAACGATTTCAAGGTCTTCTAAGTCAATACTACTAGATTCCTTGTCTTTGTCCTTTGACTTTTTCTTAAGTCCCAAAATTGACGTTTGACCATTCCTGATGACAACACAGGCATGGAAGTTGTTTGATTGGACAAAAATTCTGAGCCTATTTTTCCAGTAAGAGTAATTTTTCCCATTAAAGTACGGTGGTCTTGTATAGTAGTGACCATCTTAAAAGAGATCATCAAGAATTCGATAATTGGCAATTTGATCATTACTCAGTTGCAGTTAAACAATGTTATCTGTTAGATCTTCTCTGATACTAATTGAAATTCAAGAGGGGGTGAATTGGTATTTTCTTCTACGCGTCGACTACTGACCCTTCATAGTTGACTCACCTACATATCTGAATACTTTACAAATAGATTAAGTTAGAAACAGTTAAGCAAGAAAGTGACAAAATGTAAAGTAATGACATAAAGATTTATCCTAGTTCATCATACGAATGTAGTGCCTACGTATTGTGTACAATTGTAGGAAACAAGTTCTGAAGACTTATTTTTCTCTTAAGATATTGTGACATATCTTTAGTTGATGTTATAAAGCAGACTTGAACCTACTCTTTTTTAATAATTGTAAGCTAAAGTTACAAAGTCTTCTAAGACTAAGGATGAGACACTTTTAATTTTCTCCTTCAAGTTGTATGAAATGTGTTTATCTTTGGTCTTCTTCTTTTATAGTTTTTAGCTGCTACTTGTCATAAGGAAATCCAAGATATTTCTTGTCAATCATGGATTTAAGTTTATATATTGATTGAGAAAAGTAGCTATTTGATATGTCTATATACGGTTTTAGATCATGTCTATATCAGATATGTTCATGATCTATCCTTTTTTGAAGTTTTGATGTCCATGTGACAATTGTGCCTTATCTTCTTTCGTTTAGAACTTGATTGATTTCTTATCTGATCAAAACATTCATGATTATGGGATGGTGATTCTCCTTCTATTTTAAAGATATTAATTTGCTTGCCATGCTTGTTTGAGTGTCATAATTTTCTTATGATTGGATGTCCTTCCTTTCCTAGAGAGGTCTTCTATATCTTACTTCTTTTATTCTTTTACCACCACTAATCTTCTAGTATCTTGCATCTATTTTCCTTTAAAGATTTATTCAATAATTTGTCATTATTAAAATGTTACCTAAGCAGAGTAACACCCTACTCATGATTTAGTGTAATTGGCAGTGGCATTTTAGTTTAATATTTAGCATCAATATCTTTATAGTGTTCATGTTGATATCTTTTCTAATTATAATAGCGTACAATATGGGTTTACTTAGACAGAGTTAAATTTTATGTAAAGAAGTTGGCTACTGTTGTTGAAGGACTATGATATAAATCTTTATTACCATTTAGTTAAAGCTAATGTAGTTTTTAATCCTCTTAGTAGGTTATCCATATAGATTCTAGCTTATGTGGATAAGGATAAGAGGTAATTAATTAAGGACATTCACTATTTGGATAGCCGTAAGGTTCGTCTCACAAACTCTGAGGATGGTGGTTTATTTTGCATCGAGTATCACAGTTTTATCTTGTCATTGAGATAAAGGAAAAACTGATGTTGGATTCTGAATTAAGGATGATTAAGAGGAATTTGGGCAAGCAAAAGGTTGTTGTCTTTGCAATTAGAGGTGATGGTATCTTGAGGTACAAATGTAGTTTATATGTCCCCAATGTTGAAGCATTTGGGGAAAGGATTTTGAACAAAGTTCATGGATCACGCTATGCTATTCATCCTGGTTCTACGAAGATGTATCATGGTATTAAGAAGTTCTATTGGTGGAATAATATGAAGAACTATTTGGCTAAGTTCATGGTATGTCAATAAGTGAAAGTTGAGCATATGAGACACTAAGGTTTGTATGAAGAGATTGAGTTGCCCAAATGGAAGTAGGAGGTAATTAATATGGATTTCATTATCGGTGATTCTAGGTCTCAAAATTAGTCTGATTTGATTTGGGTCATCGTGGATAGAATGACCAAGTATTCTTACTTCTTGCCTGTGAAGACTAGTTATTTGACTGTGGATTATGGTGCTCTAGTTTCTATCAGAAAGGTTTGGGAACTAAGGTGTTCCTTAGTACCACTTTCCATCTGCAGTCAGATGGAGAAGTAGAGAGGACCATTCATATATTGGAAGATATATTTCGGGCTTTCATGATTGACTATGAATATATTTGGGTTGACCATTTGTCTCTTATAGAGTTTGCTTATAACAATAGTTATCACTCTAGTATTGGTATGAATCCTTTTGAGAAATTTTATGGTAGGAGATGTCGTTCTCCTATTAAGTGGTATGAAGTTGGTAAGGGTAAGTTATTTTGCCTTGCTTTGGTTAACCAAGCCTTGGAAAAGGAGAAGGTAATTCATGATAGGTGGAAAGTTGCTCCAAGTCGCCAAAAGTCCTAAGCGAATGTGAGGCGTAAGAAGTGGGATTTCAAAGTTGGGGATTGTATATTTATAAAGGTATCTCCCATGAAGGAAGTAATGCATTTTGGTAAGAAGGGGACACTTAATCCTCATTATATTGGTCCATACTTAGTTTTGAGAAGGGTTGGGAATGTTGTGTATGAGTTGGGAGTTTCCCTCTTTTTTTAGCTTCATTCATCTAATATTACATGTCTCTATGTTGAGAAAGTGTATGGGTGATCCTTCATCGGTTGTTCCTTTCGAATGATTTGGTATTTAATATTCTTTATCTTATAAGGTAGTCTCAGTTAAATCTTGGATCGTAAAGTTTGTTTGTTAGAAATGAAGGATGTGGCTTCGGTAAAGGTTCTTTGGAGGAACCATAAGGTTGAAGAAGCTACTTTGAAGGCAAAAAAGGACATAATATTCAAGTACCCGCATTTGTTCTCCATTTTTGAAATTTGTGCTTGAGGTATGCATTGCTCTTAATATCTTTGTTAAAGAAAATACCAATTCTTTGATGTATTTGTTTTCTAATATTGTTTTAAAGGAATTTTGATGGGTAATAATGTGTTAAATCATGCTTGTGCATGCCTTTACCTGTCATTGCAGGACAAATGATCCTAGTGGGGGAGAATTAAAAAATCTTGTCTTTTGACCCTTAGAGATTTCTTGAGTTTAAGCTTTTTGATCACTATTCGATTCAAGCTTACTTGTCGTATGATGTAGGAATAATTTAGGGGTCCTAATTGTATGTTACTCATTATTGTTTTGGATTTTTTTTTGTCTAAGGTACGAGTGGAGAGCCAGGAGAGCCAGTCATATGTTGCTCAGTATGTCAAGCCCTTGGTAGGTTATCTAGGGTACTATTCTAGGGTAATAATCATATGTTGTTGACATGAGTGTGTCTATGATGTCGTATGTTTGATAGGATTCGAGTCCAACTTTCTGTCTTAGGTACGAGTAGTGGGTACCACTCGTATGTTGTGTGTATGAGTTAGGGGGCCAAGTCATACCCTCATATGAATATTTTCAGCTTTTAAGTTGAGGGTATTAAAGACATTTCCCACCACAAAACCCTTAAGACCCCATATTTTATTACACTATTAGATCTCTTATAACACACTTTGAAGGATCTAAACATTCTCTAAATACATTCTAAATTCTTTCTTGAAGATTGGATTCGGGTTTCTTCAAGGTGTTCATCTAGACTCTTAAAGACCAAAATCTCTCTGTGTATCTTCATGAATAAGGCATGTGACTCTTCCCTCATTATTAGTGCATGAAAATTCTTGTGTTTAAAGCTTTGTTTATGAGTAATTAATGGTAGCCTTGAAAACCAATATTGAGGATTTTGTTGCCTATTGTTGATTATTGTTTACTCTTGGTTTAAATTATATTTATATATGTTTTAATGATGGTTCTCCATATGTGGGTGCTTGATAATTGTGGTTTAATAATGGGGTCATGGTTGACCCTAAACTTCATGGTTTTTACGTTGGTTTTGGTCATGGAAATGGCCTGCCCTCAATTTGTTTGTGATAATGTCTAAGAGAACAAACTAGTCATATGTTGAATTGTGATTTGAACTAAGGCATTGGCCTAACAATTGTGAATCATTGGTAATTGGTTTTGTGAAGGCTTTGTATGCTATAAATTGATTTTAATTTTAACCTTGGTATTTTAATTATCTAAACGGGTTCAAGTCGTAACTCATTGAATCAAATTTATGTCTTTGTTAGACTTGGGTTCTAATCTTAATAGAATAATTGACTAATAATGGTAACAACATATGATACACTTTCAAGTGGTGCTGGTATGGCGATACCAATTGGATGACTTGGTAATTAATTAGTAGAATGGTCGTGCATGTGTAATGGATGTTTTAATTAGACTTTAAAGTGGGATGTATGGCCGGACCATAAAACTAGAGTCCAAAGAACTAATACTGGAAACCGTGCTAGCCGGTGCAGGTGTCTTTATGACCAGATGGTTCAAGTCCCCTAAATAAATATATTAATGTGAGGATCAAGTCCCCCTTTATTATTCCAGGAGGTTTAATTCCCCATAAAGGCATTTACGATTTTGGATATTGTCTGGTTTTTGGACTACATGCACTATAGCCCTTCCTTCTAAGGGAGAGCTAGGCCTATATATCTTATGGGCGCCTTGATATATGCTAGTTATGCTACACAACCTAGGTTAATGTTTTCAAAGTTCATGTTAATCTTGTTCCCTATCTCAATATGGTATATATATGTATGTATTTGATTGGATATATGTATTGGTTGCTTGAGTTTGAATTATTGACATTATCCTTTTCCTTGAGTTACATTCTAGCGCTCCAACCACTACCCATCTGCAGATTTTATATCGCAATGCAATGCTGGGATTGGTCATACTATCACACTCCTTTTCAGTGACATAGATTTTTGGACAGCTTAAGTTGACTCGAATTGGTGAGTTTTCATACTTTGAACACTCCATTTCTTGCTTTCAGCTTATTATGACTTTACTGGTTTAGACTAGGACATTGGTTTTGGCTATGGTTATGGTCATTTCCTGAATAGATATTCTTGGATAGTTTTTGAGGCTTTGTATAGACAAACTGTGGACTTGGATAAGTTATGGAAGGGATATGGATTTGGGTATTATTTAGTGGTTTTTGGTTTGGTTTTAATGGTTGTCTTGGTTGGGTTGGTCTTTGTTATATACCTATCCCAAAGTCTGTACATTCTAAATGATCTCCATCTTGTTATATGTTTGGAATTTTTCCAACTTAGTGTATTTGTTGGTTGGTGTATTGGGTGTTGGGGGTGATCTCTGGTGCTTGTTGGACTTGAGATGCCAATTTTGATATGGACCTAGTTCGGGTTGTGTCAAATGCATGGTAATGGTAAAAAGATTTGTAGGTACTTTGGTTTTCCCCAAATTACTTTGTTATGGCTTTGAAGCACATGTGCCCTCAACCAGTTTGATAAAATGCCAATGAGAATTATTTTATCTCATAGTCTGACTCTCCTTGAAACCTTTGCATTGCATAAAATGGAAATGGAACTTAAATTGGTTTAGTTTGTTTTAAGTGGTTTGTAAAGGCCTTGGTGGCCATGGTGTTTCATTTATTGGAAACTTTGTTGTCAACTTGATTAAATGGCTTTGGTACGGCATAAATGGATAGACTAGCAAGCTTTAATTTTTGTATGACGATACCAATGGTTAATGACTAACTAAAAGTCTCCTTGGTAATTGGTTTGTTTATGTTAAAATGGTTTAATTGGTCTTAAAGGGGGTTGATTAGCAAAGTCATGGAAGGTGGGGGATCCCTGGGGGATCACTGCTGGAAACTCACATTTTTTTATTTGAGGGTGGTCTAGGTGACCGTATGCATTATGTCACACTTTGTATTTTAGGGGATGTACTAGTCATCCCAGGTTTCTATTCTCTGGTCATATGGCTATCATGTATTGGGACCCTTTCAGCAGGTATAGATGAAACCATACAGCTCATGGGTGGTTTTACAATGGCCAAGGTACACAACACAAGTTAAGGTTTTAAATGCATGCTAAAAGGGATTCCCTTACAAGCATGGTATATATATGTCCGTATGTGATTGCATATGGTTATTTGACTAACTTTTTTATTGCTAGCATTATTTTATCTTATCCTTGAGTACTTTCTAGTGTTTACACCACTAACCATCTTTCGGCATTGTATCCCAATGAGATGTAGGAACCATCCATACTACTATTTCTGCCG
>JAPEIP010000006.1:123786250-123822107 GCA_026120095.1 Capsicum chinense
CAATAAGTGAAAGTTGAGCATATGAGACACTAAGGTTTGTATGAAGAGATTGAGTTGCCCAAATGGAAGTAGGAGGTAATTAATATGGATTTCATTATCGGTGATTCTAGGTCTCAAAATTAGTCTGATTTGATTTGGGTCATCGTGGATAGAATGACCAAGTATTCTTACTTCTTGCCTGTGAAGACTAGTTATTTGACTGTGGATTATGGTGCTCTAGTTTCTATCAGAAAGGTTTGGGAACTAAGGTGTTCCTTAGTACCACTTTCCATCTGCAGTCAGATGGAGAAGTAGAGAGGACCATTCATATATTGGAAGATATATTTCGGGCTTTCATGATTGACTATGAATATATTTGGGTTGACCATTTGTCTCTTATAGAGTTTGCTTATAACAATAGTTATCACTCTAGTATTGGTATGAATCCTTTTGAGAAATTTTATGGTAGGAGATGTCGTTCTCCTATTAAGTGGTATGAAGTTGGTAAGGGTAAGTTATTTTGCCTTGCTTTGGTTAACCAAGCCTTGGAAAAGGAGAAGGTAATTCATGATAGGTGGAAAGTTGCTCCAAGTCGCCAAAAGTCCTAAGCGAATGTGAGGCGTAAGAAGTGGGATTTCAAAGTTGGGGATTGTATATTTATAAAGGTATCTCCCATGAAGGAAGTAATGCATTTTGGTAAGAAGGGGACACTTAATCCTCATTATATTGGTCCATACTTAGTTTTGAGAAGGGTTGGGAATGTTGTGTATGAGTTGGGAGTTTCCCTCTTTTTTTAGCTTCATTCATCTAATATTACATGTCTCTATGTTGAGAAAGTGTATGGGTGATCCTTCATCGGTTGTTCCTTTCGAATGATTTGGTATTTAATATTCTTTATCTTATAAGGTAGTCTCAGTTAAATCTTGGATCGTAAAGTTTGTTTGTTAGAAATGAAGGATGTGGCTTCGGTAAAGGTTCTTTGGAGGAACCATAAGGTTGAAGAAGCTACTTTGAAGGCAAAAAAGGACATAATATTCAAGTACCCGCATTTGTTCTCCATTTTTGAAATTTGTGCTTGAGGTATGCATTGCTCTTAATATCTTTGTTAAAGAAAATACCAATTCTTTGATGTATTTGTTTTCTAATATTGTTTTAAAGGAATTTTGATGGGTAATAATGTGTTAAATCATGCTTGTGCATGCCTTTACCTGTCATTGCAGGACAAATGATCCTAGTGGGGGAGAATTAAAAAATCTTGTCTTTTGACCCTTAGAGATTTCTTGAGTTTAAGCTTTTTGATCACTATTCGATTCAAGCTTACTTGTCGTATGATGTAGGAATAATTTAGGGGTCCTAATTGTATGTTACTCATTATTGTTTTGGATTTTTTTTTGTCTAAGGTACGAGTGGAGAGCCAGGAGAGCCAGTCATATGTTGCTCAGTATGTCAAGCCCTTGGTAGGTTATCTAGGGTACTATTCTAGGGTAATAATCATATGTTGTTGACATGAGTGTGTCTATGATGTCGTATGTTTGATAGGATTCGAGTCCAACTTTCTGTCTTAGGTACGAGTAGTGGGTACCACTCGTATGTTGTGTGTATGAGTTAGGGGGCCAAGTCATACCCTCATATGAATATTTTCAGCTTTTAAGTTGAGGGTATTAAAGACATTTCCCACCACAAAACCCTTAAGACCCCATATTTTATTACACTATTAGATCTCTTATAACACACTTTGAAGGATCTAAACATTCTCTAAATACATTCTAAATTCTTTCTTGAAGATTGGATTCGGGTTTCTTCAAGGTGTTCATCTAGACTCTTAAAGACCAAAATCTCTCTGTGTATCTTCATGAATAAGGCATGTGACTCTTCCCTCATTATTAGTGCATGAAAATTCTTGTGTTTAAAGCTTTGTTTATGAGTAATTAATGGTAGCCTTGAAAACCAATATTGAGGATTTTGTTGCCTATTGTTGATTATTGTTTACTCTTGGTTTAAATTATATTTATATATGTTTTAATGATGGTTCTCCATATGTGGGTGCTTGATAATTGTGGTTTAATAATGGGGTCATGGTTGACCCTAAACTTCATGGTTTTTACGTTGGTTTTGGTCATGGAAATGGCCTGCCCTCAATTTGTTTGTGATAATGTCTAAGAGAACAAACTAGTCATATGTTGAATTGTGATTTGAACTAAGGCATTGGCCTAACAATTGTGAATCATTGGTAATTGGTTTTGTGAAGGCTTTGTATGCTATAAATTGATTTTAATTTTAACCTTGGTATTTTAATTATCTAAACGGGTTCAAGTCGTAACTCATTGAATCAAATTTATGTCTTTGTTAGACTTGGGTTCTAATCTTAATAGAATAATTGACTAATAATGGTAACAACATATGATACACTTTCAAGTGGTGCTGGTATGGCGATACCAATTGGATGACTTGGTAATTAATTAGTAGAATGGTCGTGCATGTGTAATGGATGTTTTAATTAGACTTTAAAGTGGGATGTATGGCCGGACCATAAAACTAGAGTCCAAAGAACTAATACTGGAAACCGTGCTAGCCGGTGCAGGTGTCTTTATGACCAGATGGTTCAAGTCCCCTAAATAAATATATTAATGTGAGGATCAAGTCCCCCTTTATTATTCCAGGAGGTTTAATTCCCCATAAAGGCATTTACGATTTTGGATATTGTCTGGTTTTTGGACTACATGCACTATAGCCCTTCCTTCTAAGGGAGAGCTAGGCCTATATATCTTATGGGCGCCTTGATATATGCTAGTTATGCTACACAACCTAGGTTAATGTTTTCAAAGTTCATGTTAATCTTGTTCCCTATCTCAATATGGTATATATATGTATGTATTTGATTGGATATATGTATTGGTTGCTTGAGTTTGAATTATTGACATTATCCTTTTCCTTGAGTTACATTCTAGCGCTCCAACCACTACCCATCTGCAGATTTTATATCGCAATGCAATGCTGGGATTGGTCATACTATCACACTCCTTTTCAGTGACATAGATTTTTGGACAGCTTAAGTTGACTCGAATTGGTGAGTTTTCATACTTTGAACACTCCATTTCTTGCTTTCAGCTTATTATGACTTTACTGGTTTAGACTAGGACATTGGTTTTGGCTATGGTTATGGTCATTTCCTGAATAGATATTCTTGGATAGTTTTTGAGGCTTTGTATAGACAAACTGTGGACTTGGATAAGTTATGGAAGGGATATGGATTTGGGTATTATTTAGTGGTTTTTGGTTTGGTTTTAATGGTTGTCTTGGTTGGGTTGGTCTTTGTTATATACCTATCCCAAAGTCTGTACATTCTAAATGATCTCCATCTTGTTATATGTTTGGAATTTTTCCAACTTAGTGTATTTGTTGGTTGGTGTATTGGGTGTTGGGGGTGATCTCTGGTGCTTGTTGGACTTGAGATGCCAATTTTGATATGGACCTAGTTCGGGTTGTGTCAAATGCATGGTAATGGTAAAAAGATTTGTAGGTACTTTGGTTTTCCCCAAATTACTTTGTTATGGCTTTGAAGCACATGTGCCCTCAACCAGTTTGATAAAATGCCAATGAGAATTATTTTATCTCATAGTCTGACTCTCCTTGAAACCTTTGCATTGCATAAAATGGAAATGGAACTTAAATTGGTTTAGTTTGTTTTAAGTGGTTTGTAAAGGCCTTGGTGGCCATGGTGTTTCATTTATTGGAAACTTTGTTGTCAACTTGATTAAATGGCTTTGGTACGGCATAAATGGATAGACTAGCAAGCTTTAATTTTTGTATGACGATACCAATGGTTAATGACTAACTAAAAGTCTCCTTGGTAATTGGTTTGTTTATGTTAAAATGGTTTAATTGGTCTTAAAGGGGGTTGATTAGCAAAGTCATGGAAGGTGGGGGATCCCTGGGGGATCACTGCTGGAAACTCACATTTTTTTATTTGAGGGTGGTCTAGGTGACCGTATGCATTATGTCACACTTTGTATTTTAGGGGATGTACTAGTCATCCCAGGTTTCTATTCTCTGGTCATATGGCTATCATGTATTGGGACCCTTTCAGCAGGTATAGATGAAACCATACAGCTCATGGGTGGTTTTACAATGGCCAAGGTACACAACACAAGTTAAGGTTTTAAATGCATGCTAAAAGGGATTCCCTTACAAGCATGGTATATATATGTCCGTATGTGATTGCATATGGTTATTTGACTAACTTTTTTATTGCTAGCATTATTTTATCTTATCCTTGAGTACTTTCTAGTGTTTACACCACTAACCATCTTTCGGCATTGTATCCCAATGAGATGTAGGAACCATCCATACTACTATTTCTGCCGCTCAGGGACTTGGATTTCTAGCACAGTTTCGAGTTAGACTATAGTGGTGAACTTCAAAATTTTGGAAGTCTCCATTCCATTCTATGGTCTTCTCTTATTTTTATTATTTCTTTTGTTTGGTTTTGGATATGGTCGGAGACATGTCCTGACAAGATTTTATTGATTCTAGTAGAGGCTTTATCGGACTACTATGGGCATGGGCAGTTGATAACACTTAACATACATGTTAAATTAACTACAAGGCGGTCATTGTTAATATAATAACCCCAAAAGTGTCAGGGTCGAATCCATGAGGAATAATGTGAGTGGAGAATGGGTACGTTCGAAATGAAAGTACTTATTAAATTCAATCTTAAGATACAAAGAGATAATTTCAAACGAGAAAGTAATTCTTGGGCTTCTAAGGGTCTAATTTGAGACTATGAATGATTAAAATCTAATTAATTAGGCACGGATCTTGGGATTATGCTATCTTAGGGGCAAGTCATGCATGGGTATGTGATAATTCGATGCAAAGTCTAGTCATTGAGGATATGGTAGGCCAGGTTAAGAGTCCTTGAGGCTGGTTTGTCAACAAAGACTTAAAGATATCACTCATTTACCCTTTCGAGTACCTAACAAGTGTGTCAATTAAATCCACCCAACACCTCAATTTGGTATCCCTATTTCTAGGATGATACCCATGCTATCGTCAATCTTGTAATCATCCTTATGACTAAGATGGTGAGAAATAGAAAACTATGCCCAAAAAGTGTCTACTATTGCCTTAGTTTCCAAATCCCTTTTTCAAGGATGATGTGGGTTCCACAAGTTCACCCAAACCCCTCTTTCAAGGACAATTTGAGCTTTCATGAACTTGGGGTTTCCATCCATCAAACCGATTTGGGTATTTGGGGCCTTTACCCAAAAATACCAATCAATTTAATCAAGCAATAGTAAGCCTATCATCAAAAGACTAATCCATACAAATACATCACAACCCTCATACAATTGCACCCTAATCAAAGCATAACCCCAAGCAGTAGATCTAGCACATCATAAGGATAATGAAAACAAATATACATAGATGTCCATCAAATTTATTCATAAGAAAAATAAAGAGAGAAAAAAACACACTATAGACTCAAATGAATCGTCAAATGACAAAGCCAAATCTACACTTCAGAAATTCTCTAATTAAATCTTGCCTCAAATTTGTGTAAATTTAAGCTCCAAGCTCCACGAAATTACAAAAAGCCTAAACTAAGAATGGGTGGTAGACTTATGGACTGATGGTGATGAATAATAGATGTTAAAAACTGGGCTAAGAACCCTTATTTTAGTCCTAATTACATATTTTCCAAATATTACAAACATTCCCTTAAAACTTTTTCGCTCTACCGCGATCTCCACATGTTTACCACGTTTGTGACTCCTTCAATTGCAGTAGTCATATCGCAATCTCCCTCTAGTTTACTTGTTGACGTGTCGCGATCGCGACCCTTAGACCACGATCGCGGTAACTGAGGGTTGATTCTTAGGCTTGATTTCTAGAATTTGACTTTTTTCTTTCACATTTAACCTCTTTTTGACTTGAAGGACTTGCTCATCTTCCCTTTTAATCTTTTCCTACACCAATGACCATTAAATAAGTGATTAATATTAAATTAATGGAAAAGCATGGTAATTCAGGCTTAAATAGTGATAGAAAATCCTAAAATTAAGGACATACCAACATCCCAAAACTTAAACTAATGCTTGTCCACAAGCAATTAAGAACAATTCAAAGAGATAGGTTGTTCAACTCAAATCCACCACAAACTATAGGAACGAGGTAACAAATCTCTATAAAGATTTTCAAATATATCAAGGCAACAAGTGAACAAAAATTTTTCAATAAGCACATCTTTATGAAGAAAGGATTCAAGTTTGTATCTCATGAACCTTCCAATTTAACAAAGCATCTAAAGAGGAGACACAAAATCTTCACATATTGTTTTAATCTTAACAATGCAACTTACTTTACCCATTTACCCAAACCGCGAGTAAGATTTCACCCTCTACCCCAAAGTATCGATGCTGCTCACAAGCAAGAGTTAGCTGCACACTGAAAAAGATATTGAAATTTCTAAAGGAGCTCAACTAATGAAATAATTCACACTCACTCTCACAATAAAATTCAAGTACAATCAGTAGGACCATAAGCTTTCCCTTTATTTTTTTTGCCACTAATGTAGACTTACATATTTTGGAATCACCAAGGTCTTGCAGGTCAAGTTAAAGGTTTATGGTGCGGGAAGGAATATACATGGATCAACTGACTAATATAACCCCTTCAATGCAATTCCACAATCCCTCATACTTCAAAATTTTCAAACTATCCACCTTATTCTCTTTCAAATCATTTCTCATATCCCCTTACCCTTTTTATTAGCAATTACAAAACAATGCAAAGCCACCATTTTCTTTCTTTATTTCTTTGGCCTTTTCAAGAGACTTTCTAACTTTAAACGCCTCTTAGCCCCTCATTGGCCTCTTTTATCTTCACATTCTATAGGTTAGTCTATATAACTTTACCATGAAGTATTTCTCTTATCTCTTTGACCACCTTACATACACCTTTCTTGGCTCATTATAGCATATCACATTAACCCCCCCCCCAAAACTTAGAGTATGAACCACCTTTACATTATATTTCAAGCTATACAAACCCTACAAACATAGGCTGTCACCTATATTTCATTACTTTGAATCATCTCTACACAATGTAGGATTTCACCAACATTCAATGTATCACTACGTGATGTAAGCACTAGAACTTCTACTTTTTCATCACAGTGATCAGGTGCTCAATTAGTTCAGGAGTTTACTTTGAAGTGGTGAGCTTCAATACTTCAAAGGCTTCATTTCATGGTCCTTCTTTCCAATGTCTTAGATCTTGTTTAGACTTTACTTTGGCTACTGTTGAGGGCATGTCCTAATATTTTATTGATTTCAGTTTAGTATAGGGTTTTTTGTATTTTTATGGCCTTGGGTGTTTTGGTTGACTATTTTGTTGAAGGAAGGTTGTTCAATTACCAGTAGACGATATAGACTTATGATGAATCATTATTAGTTTTATTCTACATTATCTTTTTATATGTTCGAAATTCATCCGACAGCTGAATTTGTAGTGCTGGCTAGATTAGGTAAAGCGGGTGATCTCTGGTCCACATGAGACTTGAGATATCCATCACAGCCAGGCCCTGGTTTGGGTCATGATAAATAGATGCTAGAATTCAATCAAAACTAAATAAATGCATAGTATGTGCTCAATATTAAATCAATAATAAAGGTGTATAAGTCTATAAATCCATTTCTCGACATCAATTGGAACTAAATCGACATAGTAATATAGAAAGAATCAAAATCTCCCTCGACCAGAGTGAATAAGTAGTGGTAAAAGAGAGTGGATTAATAATGTCTAAAATAAACCTCCGTCTACTTTCCAAATTAGTATGTTTAGTTAAATATCATAATCTAATAATAAGGGTGGTATGACTTCCATTGTAAAAGAATAAATTTTATCATTAAAAAGTTGAAATAAATCCCTTTTCTTGAAAACAGTACTTAAACCAAGGTTTAAATATAATTGTACCACTAAAGAAGTATATGTGCACCTAAATGTATACACGCTATCACCAGTATCCAAATGATACAACCATAAGCATCTACACATCCATAAGTATAAGCACATCATTTCTATGTATAAAGTCCTAATCTAGTGTCAAACTTGTATTGTAACCACAAACTTGAGCCCAATAATATATAATTCAACATAATATAAAAACCATACTAGAAAAATAAGGTAAACAAGGACATAAAGCTACTAAGAGGGCCTAATTTAGGAAATACCATATAATTAACTAAGTAATATGGGGTGTCTTGAACTAAGGATCTTTAAAGTAAAACTATGGTTATACAAGTCTACAATCAAGATAATAAGGTTCTACAACCATTATAGTATTCTATACAAAGGTTTGGCATACATTTATATTTTAATTCTCCGAAATAGGTCAAGTCTGAATATTAGTAGATATAAACATGTCCTAAATATCATGAAATCTATACAATATACTATCTCGCAGAGAAAAGTAGATCAAATCCTACCTCATAGTTAAACACAAAACTCAAACTATCCATAAATTGCTTATCTTTATCCCATGGTCCCAAAAGTAACAGCGCACTGTAAGAAATATAATCTACACATTAATATTATTTAAATAATACCTATATTGCAATTTAAAACTTCAGACATAAAATGGGATAAAAATATCCTCGTGGGACCCGCTAATAAATTTAAAAATAGAATTTGTTATGAGGTCCCTCGAAAGACAAAAAATGTATGCTCAAAATTTGAGCTCAAATGAAGATTAAATTGAGGCTTAAATTAGCCCACATATTTAAGGAATTTGACTTAAATTTGAGGAATTTATAAGGAAAAAGGATGGAAATTGATAGGAAAAGATAATTGAAAACAACCAAGGGGTTGTAGACACTCATAGGTTATTTCACCAATTTGCATGCCAGCATTTTTAGCCTTCCCATAGTTCTACAGGTCATTTAGGGCTTGTCAAAACTTTTGATTCTGTTATGGCATAGTTCATTTGGGTTTTAGGCTCATTTTCTAATTTTTATGCTTTTTCTTTTAAGGAATTAGTCTCAAAGAAAAAAATACTTGTAGATGACTCAGATGAGAATTTCGACATTAGCATCAACTTTGGAACATCTCTTTTAGCTTAGGGGGACCCTTTCTTTAGGTCTAGAGGCTTTTAGACTTGTTTTGGGTTATTAGGTGAATTATATAAAAATGGAACTATAGATGTAGGACACACATTTAGCCAAAATAATCTTGAATGAAATTTTTTATGGTTCCATTGAGTTTGGAATGTCAAATTTGGTATGGTAGAATAGTTCATTTGTACTCACAGAGATCCAAATAAATCTCAAGCACCTGGTCGATGTTAATTTTTTGACTTAGCATAATCCGGTGCCTAATATATGGTATGATTGCTTAGTGGTCATGGAGTTTCTTAAGAAGCAAGTACTTTAGTAGCCTTAGATTTTTTGTTAAGTACCACTTTAGTAGTAAAGGGGACCATTAAGTGGGCACCACTTTAGCATTTAACTACCTCTTTAGCGGTACCCCTGACGCTCTAAAGGAGGGCTTTAGAAGATTTGTACCACTTAAGTGGTAGCCTCTTTAGCAAACAAATATTCACTTTAACAGCACTTGGGGGATGTTACGTCTCTTTTCTTAATTCAATTTCTCCATTCTTCTTCACTATTTTAAAACTATTTTGAGAGCCTGAAGAGAGCAAAAATTTCAAATCATTTATTGAAGTTAATTTAAGTTAGTTTTATACTTCTTGGTCAATTACTATTAATTATCCCATCAATTTCCACCATATTTTATGTTAAATTCCTAGAAATTAGGTCTTTATAATCCCTAAAGCTTAGGGTCTAATTTGGGTCCAGATTTATACACCATTTGTGCGCAACTTTTGAATGCACATTCCTTGTCCTTTAAGGAACCTCGTGACAGATTCTATTTTAGATTCTATTTGCATGCTTCGCTGGCTCATTCTTTACCAGTGATTCTTACTCGACACTTATTTTCTTCTTAGTGATGTGTAGGTACTATTTAAGGTGGATGATTTATGGATAATTCAAATATTTATAGTTTGCGTCGATGTAGGATTCTATCTACTCTTCTTCATGAGGTAGTGTATTATATATATTCCATATTAGGTAAGGATGTAAGGATATGATTATGAGTATATTACCATGTCTTAGCCTAAATTATGATTTCAAGTGATAGAAGGGCAAATTGACCCTTGAAGAAAAAATACCTATTATGCTATTAGGATCCTATTACCCTAGGTTACTCATATGTTAGACATAATGAGGCTATTAACCTTTTAATATAAGGTATACTACATGAATCGATGGTTTACTATGGGTTCTCAAATTATGGTGATGATAGTTGAATATTATACTCTCTGAGGCCTTGATTATAAAGTTAATTACAATCTCGATAAGTGATTTATGCTTGTAAAGGACTTAGTTGTAATCTATGGGTGTTTAAACGCTTAAAATTGTATTGTTTAGATACTGGTGATGGCATGCATAGACTTAGTGCATTCATTCTCACTTAATGGTATGATTCCAACTAAAAATATAGATTTACTATTATTTTCCTAAAAAGTTATTTATTCCCACTTTTTACCTTTAAAATATACTCTTTCATAAAAGAAATACCACCTTAATTGATGGTTTATGAGTTTTTTAGAATTAAAAATGATGTTTTAGAAATTTGATCGAGATAGATTCCATTGTATGGTTTTACAACTACTATTTACTTTGGTCAAGATATATTTTGACCCTTTATTCTCTTTGATATTCATTTAGTCCTGGAGTAGATCTCAGGAAATAGATTTATAGACTTACACACTTTTAGCTATAGTTTGAGTCAGTGCATTTGTTACATACATCTTTCAATTAATGGATGGATGAGATTTATAATGATTATGGTGATTTTTAGAAATCTTGGATTGGGAATAGGTCAGTGTATATGGGTAATCCCACACCCCCTAGGGGACCTTTTATTTTTGAACTATCATGTTAAAGAAAAAAGGTCAGCATAGGTCCTTTCTATCCAAGCCATCAAGCTGGAGGAGGTGTATACACTGGTTACATTATGTTACATGGATCAGTTATGGTATCTTGGGTTTAGTTGTATTCATTCATGTATGTGCATTGCCTATCACTATTATATTGTTTGGTCCATATATCTATCATCCTTATGAGGGGCTGCATAGGTATAGATTATGAGTGTTGTTTGTTGTGTGTTGTGTACTATTTTAACCTTCAAATTTATAGGGCCCTATTAAGGTATTATTTGTGTACACTAACCCAGTTACTTTATTAATATTATTAGGTTCAGTTTTTGATAGGTTGATTGTCGATTGGTATTGAGATTTGAGGTATCATTTTAATTTCTATGTCTTACGGTTATTTTGCTATGGATAATTATCTGATGTATAGACGTTTGGATTACATACCTTGATTATGCCAGTTCAAGTTACTACTATTATTAGGAGGCCTTAATATGTTATTATGGCTACCTTAGGTTGTACCTTTGTGTTAGTCTGGTATATATATATACATATATATATATGTATATGTATATGTATGTATGTATCTAGATATAGTATTACCTTATATCCTTATTTTAATTCATTTATTCATGTTGTATATTCATTCCTTGGCCTTTTATACTACTATATATATTTCTTTTACCCGTTACTGGTATATTGGCAAGTGATATACAATGTAGTGCTTAGTGCCTAAGTATGACTGGGATATGATTGTTCATCCTTAGTCCCTTCATAGTTTTAATATATTGCAAAAGATGTTAACAAGGGACTGGCAATGCAAAAGATGTTAACAAGGGACTGGGACTATGTAAGGATTGTAGCAGAGCATATACAACAAATATGGCAGTTATTATCAAGCATGCAAATTCAATTTCAGCATATACTAAGGGAAGGAAATAATTTAGCAGACTTGTTGGCTAATTGGTCACTGAAAAAGGGAAAGTTTTTATTCGCATCTATTCAACAGGTACATGTAATAGAAAAGAGGATAATTGATAGTGATAAATTACAATGCCCTTATCAGAGACTGTCACCAGCAAAAAGGTGAATGGCTGGGAAGGCTTAAGCTATGTTTTCACAAAAAGTTGTATTTATGTATCAATATGTTAAAAAAAATAGTGAAGCATCAAAATATCCAAGTCTACAACAGCCAACAAAAAAGGACACTCAGTGTGGTGAAGGGTTCTAAAAGTTTGTTAAAGCTCCATGAACCTGAGGAACAACGTAAATTCCTTACAATCATCGATCCGAGCATCCCATTATCACTCTCTTAACCACGTCTGCAAAAAAAAGAGATATCAATACATCTAATTTTTGATATATTAAAGAGAAAGGTGGAGAGTGTTACTTCCTTGGAACAGGTACCATTATTCCTCTGACAAGATCCGACAATAAACTTAAAAAATTAGGACAACATCTCATCTACTGGAGAACACAACTTAGCAAGATAAATTTCTAAAAGCTAGGGCTATTAAAAAATTTATCAGTAGCCAAGAAAGAGCAAACATGAAATCAGAAAATGAGCTTACTCATGCAAGATGCAACAAGATTCCAGCAATGGAGGCCAAGCAACCTTATTAATCATCCAAAGATAAAGAAGAAGAAACTGATCGTGGATAAAGGGAAATATGGAAACAACAATGGAGGTAGCAAATGGGAAAGACTAGCTTAGTTTAGAAACCCTACTGCTATTATATATTTTCGACTTTATTTTAATTTTATTATATTTTTTGAAGTGGAATGGGTAGGAATAATGGATAGTAGGTGTTATTTTGGTATTTGGGATTTTAGAGGAATGTGATGGTCCATTTTTTCCAAGAATCTTTAATTTCTCATAAATAAAATTCAAAAAATTTAACCTAAAAATAGTTTTATTTTATTAACTTCCTAGATAATTAGCTGTAGTTTACATTTTTGCTGGCATGTTATATATTTTTATATTATATTTGGAGGCCAGTTGCCCGTTGCCTACTGAGTACCACATATTTGGTCCACACATAGTACATTATTGCAATATGCAGCTCATAGTGTGGGTTTTTACCTCTATTATGTGCATCATGCAAAACAGCTATGGATCAACTATTTAGGATGAGTACCGGATATTTAGAGTATTACTATTCTCCCTCTCATGGACTAGACTGATAGGTAGGTTGTATTAAAAATAAAGTTATACTTTTATAATCATTATGTACTTTATTTTGCATTTTTATTACATTAGAAGTTCTTGTACTGATTCCACTAAGTTTTAGGACTATCTTATATGCACTAGTCCTATGTTACATTTATTTCACATTTTTCTTCCATTTCTCTTAGCAATTTTTATTAGTAGTTTTGAGCTACGGGTTGGCATACCTACTGGTAGGTTATAGCAGGGCCGTCATGACCTGATAAATTTTATCGAAAAAAATTGTAATATAATCCTAGGTTTATCGGTTTACTGGTAGAAGAGCTAAGTGTCTAGTAGAGTCCTTAAAATCAATGCAGAGACATTTATATCCTCTTTTTGGGAGGCTACACAAAATTGTTAGGAAATTTTGATCCTGACTCTTCATCATGTTTCTGCATTTCTATGAGCCTCAAGTTCAGGATTTGCCTGTATTCTATTCTAAAGGAGTGATAGAAGGTTATGGTTAGATGCTAATGGAACTTTGGCATATATTTCTAGAGTTTTAACACGACATTAGACTAGGGAACCAAAGACGAATATCAAAGATCTTCAACATCATCTAGAGGATTTGGGCCCAACCCAGGCTCCAATAGAGTTTGTGAACACTATACCTTTTCGAGATTCAGCATTAGGGATTCCAAACACTTTTTTGGATGCCTCACAACCGAAGATAAGGTCTAGTTCATTAAGCAGTTCTCAGAATAGAGTTAACTTTGTTGGTTTCCAACATGGTTCCTTATTTATTTGGCAGTATGAGATTAGGTTTTTTAGTGGGACACACATACGTGTATGTTATATCCTTTAGAGCATGATATAGTGCACGGATTTATTAGTGGATTAGATCTTTAAATCTATTTGTCGTAGAAGCATTTGATAGTAGTTGGGCACAAATAGAGCATGTATTAAGACTTATAGAGATGGATCTTATCTCTTCTATGGTGGATGAAGTGCGAAGAGTTCTCATTAGACCATTTAAAGTATTCTACATAGACCTTTAGGCCATGGAACCCATTCTAAATCACTGGGCATAGCACCTTAGAGTATCTTAAATCTTGCCATAGATGTATGGAGATTGTTCATTTGTCTAATAAGTACCCTAGGTGTAAGTTGATTGTTGATACAAAGTTGGAAAGTGCTCTCTACTAGCCAAGAGTTCCTGAGGTATGTTATGATTATAGAGAGAATGATCATTTTTATTTGGATTATCCTCGCTGTTAGTTTGTAAGCCAGTTAAGGTCAACTCATGTTTCTCTCTAGGTTAACGCTTTAGAAGTTTGATTCAACTTTAGAGAGATCAGTCATAGGTCCTAAGACAATTGTCGATGCATGATTATTAGTGATTCAGCTTATCCAGATTATCTTCTGAGTGATTTAGCACCTTCAGTTAGAGGCAGTGAACTTAGTACCCTTTGTTACTGATTCAAATGCTCACTCTGAGTTTTTACCTTCAAGTTATGCATGTGACTTTAGATTCGACTATAGTAGCTATGCCTTTATTCATGCCTTTACCTTTTTTATATGAGTATATTAGGGATTTCATACCTATCGATAATTGTTTACCTTGGTTTTTTATATTTATTATTGTGTGACTTGGTGTAGAGTTAATGATTATGTGATTAACTTCATAGATGATTTATTTTATTAGTGGATAGAGTAGATCGATATCAGTGTTTACTCAGGGGTGTAGTATTTAGGTTTAAGCCTATTAACCTTAGAATATTGGCCTTCTTATGGCCCTATAGTGGTACTTGTTGTTGATTTCATTTTTTGTACAACCTACTCTTTACGGTAATATTTATATTTCTATTGTTATTATCATCATTGTTTGATGTTGATTGCTTTTTTCTGGATAGATGACTAAACTAGCACTATCTAGTCAGAATTTTCTTTCTTATAATTTTTTTTGTGGGCCTAGGAGGCTAGCTCAGTTGGATAGTTTTGCTCTTTCAGCAAGGTGAGATTAGTTATTTTCCTCTTTATTAGTGATTTTAGATGATGAATGGTGATTTTTCCACTCATTCGCACTCATCATTCGTGTACATTACCTTGTTTTGAATGAATAAATAAGACATAATTGTTATTAAATACACTAATATCCACACTTTGGATGCATAGAGTTAAGAAGATAGAAACATGTGGATTGGAGCTTAAAATGATCAAAAAAGGAGTAAGAAAGTGCAGCTGGAGACCTAAAGCAGAAGGGCCTCAGTTGCTGCTGTCACAGTCTGCTAACCATGATTACAACTGTCAAATAGGTTCAATCAACCATGATCGCATGTCTATCACCATCGTGAAGGTTGTGGTCGTAGCCAAGCTAGTATGATTGCGTCTTAGCGGAAGAGTTCAGCCTAAGGGAAAATATTGAAATACATGTAGATGATCTCTATTTTGACAAAAACACTCAAACCCTTAAATTATGGATCAGATTCTAACTTACCCAATTTTTTATGTTTAGCTCCTGAGTTCATAGATTCTATACTTGGAGAAAAAAATATTGTAAAAATTTTGGGTAAAGAATACATTAGATGCCTTCTAAGTAGAGGAATAGCTTACTTTTATTGTTGATTTGTACGAGAGCAAAGTTTGAAGTAATATTCAATTAATCTTCAACAAGTTATTTCAATGGAGATTGTGGGTATATCTATACTTATTTATCTTATGTGTAGCTAGATTTCTCTCTTGGGGTAATGTGTGAATAAGGGTTAAAGTGTGTATGGGTTATTATGGTTAGCCTTTTTTTTGTATTTCTTTTTTATGGGTTTTAACATTGCTATGCTAACTTTGTTAGGATTTGTATGTTAAAGCTCCAAATACCCACATTGGTTTGATAAGTGAAAGATCTAAACTCTAGAAAGCTCAAGGCCATCTTTGAAAGAATAGTTTTGGGTGAACTTTAGGAATTCACATCATCCTTGGAAGAGGGATATCGAGATCAAAGAAATGATATATAATTATGTGTATAGATTGCTAAATCTTCACTATCTTATAAGTAAGGCTGATTGTGAAGTTAACAATACCATGGGTATTATCCTAGAAATAGGAAAGCCTAAATTGAGGTTTGGTTACCAAATGTTAAACACGCCCATTAGGTATTGGAAAGAATTAATGGATGAAAGTTTGGTGTTTTATTGAAAGACTAGCATCCAAATCTATAACCGAACCTACCCAAATTATGTCTACTAAATAGATGTTGATTACTAACACCCACATGTCATTTCATTATTAACACTCAATCCCAAGATCGATGCATAATTGTTAAAACTCTAATTATTCATAGCCCCAAATGTATACTAAAAAACCTTAAAAAAAAATATTAGTGTAGATACTTATCTCCCCCATTTTTATCTTTTTGTACCGTTGGTTTGAATTTAGCTAGTATCTATTATTTTGAATTAACTTGATTGCTACTCACATTTTTTCTCGAGAATTCAACTCCAACTTTAAAGTTGGGTAAATATATTGACGACCATTGCCTTGTACTTAAATTAACGTGCAAGTTGAGAGTTATCATTAGATGGGTTGTTGAGTTGGATAGTTAACTAAAGGTAACTTGGCCTTCTTTGGTCCTATTATGGTTTTAAAGATGATGATTTGGGGTTATATATTTTATTTCTAAGGTTGACCACTTTGGGATCCATTCTTCTAATTTTGCTAGTTTATCGCTTGATAGTGGTTTTGATGTTAATGTTCAGACATTTTTGGCTTGCCTTTTGGGTTTGTTGGGTTCGTGTCCTAGTGATCGCTGATCTTAATATTGGTATAGAGTTTAATACTCCATTCATGATGTGACATAGTTTTTATTTTCCAGTAGAGTTAAGGGAGGTAGAGATATGGGATCTTTTCTTGTGGCTGCGTCTTAAGTTGGTAAATTAAGAATTTTTTGCTGAGATGGATTATTTAATTGAACATTTTCCAACAAAAGTTGTATTTTCTCTGAGTTTCTAGATTTTTTGTTATCACTAGTACAATTTGCATCGTTGGGGAATTCTTTGGTATGCTTTTATGAATTGTTCCCTCCAATAGGTATGGAGTTGGTAGCTTGTGAGTTAAGACTATGATTTTCCTTTATCATGACTTTGATTCTTAGCTATGTTTTGATTTTGACTTTAGCATAATCTAGCAAGGATATGCCCGATCTTAGTTAGTGAAAGTGAGTTGGGTGTTTTCCCTTAGGTTAGACTTGTTGGCTTTAGTTTGGCTTTAATGCTTTGGAATGGCAGCTTGCAGATTATATACCAGAATTAGATTATGGATGCTTACATATCAAAAGAACTAGAGTGGATAGATGAGATCGGGTGATTCAGCCTTGGTGTCAAGATTTTAGTTATGAGTTGTAGAGTTTAGGTGCAACCTTCATTTTTAAATTTGCCTTAGTTAAGTTTAACTAATAGGATGGGTAAGCCTAGTTCATGTCTACTTATTCATGCTTCTTTAATTCGGATTGATTAGGGTTAGTAAATGTTCCAATTATGACCTATTGGCACTTGAGGATGATTTTTTTTTCTCTCGACCTTAGTTTTCATCAGAATATTTAGCAAGAGTAGTATCATCATATTGTATTTAGCATGGGTTTGTCCTTTATAAATGAAATATGCTAGAGAGGATTGTTTCATGGTGAGTACTTATGTTTTGAACTCTCAATTTATTATTTTGAGGGTCATTCAAAATAGTTATGGCATTGGAATAGATTGTAGACTTCAATCATCGTTATTTTTACGCCCTGGTAATGCCATATGGGCTTATTCTCATAATTACTATTATGGATTTTGTAGGAGTAGCTTCAGTCCTTCAAGGATTGTATAATGGAGTTATGTGGATAGGACTCTGGTAATTTCCTTCATAGTTTGGAGTTGATAGTACGCTTGTAAAAGGAAAAAATGTTATATTTGGATATTGGTGTTAGGTGTATGATTCTTGCCATAGATGGCCTTTGGGTTGGATAAGTTTTGCTTGGTTGTTTTATTATTGGTGTGGTATTAGTATGTTGTTGTTTGAAATTACTTTCATCAGCCTTCCTCAGTCTAGTAGGAGGCTAGTTGGTTATTGAGGTTGAGTTTTGGCAGTTTGAGGAATGAAGTAAGGAGTTGGTTGAAAAAAAGGATACCATTGGCAAAATCCCTTGGAAGCATTGTATCATCTTAGAGGTTATCTACGGATTTATGTTAGAAGCAGGTAGGCCTAGTACCTCATCCCTTTTAGGTTTTGTGCTCTTCCTATCTATTGAATTTTAAGGAATAAATTTCTTTTAGTAGTGGATCTTGTAATGACTTGCTAGGTAATTTCTTTGATTTATGTGTATTTTTTGTATTTCTAGCCATTCCACCGCTACTACAGATTATTTATCACTTGGTAAAACTATTGGTTATGTTATCTCATTTGTGTTTTAGACTCTTTTTTTTTTGTTTTAGAGCTTTTGCTATTAAGGAATTGGTCTTGGACCAATAATCCTAGTAGATGACCTCAAATTATAATTCTGACAACACCATCAGCTCCTACACATTGATTTTACGTTGGACGAACCCATGGTTCATGTCCAAAGGATTTCAGACTTATTTTTGGCTATTGGGCGGGATATATTAAAAATAGAATTATAGATGTGGGACCTACTTTTAGTCAATATTTGAAAAATAGAACTATAGGTACAGGACCTACATTTACTCGAAATGATCTAAGATGAAATTTTTAGTGGTTCCATTGTGTCCAAAATGTCAATACTGGTATAGTCGCATATTTTATTTACAAGCATGTGGTTCTGAATGAATCCCTACCACCCGATTAAAGTCTATTTTTAGAAAAAGAAAAATCTACTACCTAATATCTCGTATGACAACATTTACGGTCATGGATCCACTTTAGAGGCCTCAACTATTTTTTTAAGAGAAACTTTAGCAATAGTAGGGCCTCTTAAGCGCGCACCATTTTAATAGCCAGACGATCGGTTTAGCAGTACCCTTGACCCTGTACAAGACCACTTTAGCAGACTTGTACGGCTTAATGGTTGCTGCTTTAACGGAACCTGGGGGATGTTAAATCCCCTTTCTTCATCTGATTTTCTCCATTTTTCTTCACCAATTTTACACTATTTTGAGAGATTATAGAGAGGAAAATATGTTGAATCATTCATTGGAGCTATGGTAAGCTACCCTAACACTCCTTGGTCATTTTCTATTAATTTTCAACCAATTTCAACCTTATTTTATTGTAAATTCTTAGAGATTAGGTCTTAAATCCCCAAACCTTAGGGGCTTATTTGGGCCCCGATTCACGCACCATTTGTGTTAAACTTTTGAGCACACATTTCTTATCCTTTGAGGGACCTCGTAACCAATTCAATTTTAGATTCCATTTACAGGACTCGCCAGCTTTTTCTTGTCCCAAATTCTTACCCAACCCTTTATATATTCATATAGGTTTTGTTTTACTCCTAAAGATGTATAAGTTACTATTTTTCTATAGTGGAGGCATTTTTGGATTTTGGAGCAAACCCAGTTGATTTGTGGGAGATTAAAAGACTTACGATTCTACATTGAGGTAGGCTTTTGGCAACATTTCTTCTTGAGGTAGTGTATTATATATTGCATGTTAGGTAAAGATATTTTAATATGAAAGGTAAATTATCTTGAATTAGCCTAAATAATAGGTTGAGGGGATTGAAGGGCGAATCGACCCTTAAGATTAAATACCTATTATGCTTATAGGATCCTATTACCTTAGATTACAAGCATGTAAGACATAGTTGAGGATAATGACCCTTTAGTATGAGGTTTATTACTTGACTCAGTGGGTTATTTTGGGATCTCAGATTATGGTTAAGCTAGTTGTATATTATTGTGATCGAGGCATTGATTATGATATTTGCTGAACTCTGAGTGAGATAATTATCATTGTAAAGGCTATAGTCATTGTTTATAGGTGGTCAGACAGTTATAATTGTATTATTTGTATACTGGTGATGAAATTCATAGATTCGGTAAATTAATGCTCACTTAATTGTATAATTCCAAATTTAAACATGGTTTTACTAATGTTTTCCTAAAAAGTGATTTATTCGCACTTTTTACTTTTAAAAAAAATTCATCTATAACGGGATTCGTATTTTAGAAATATGAATGAGATAGATTCCAGTCCATGATTTTACCATTACTATCTACTTTGTTCTAGAGAGATTCCAACCCTTTCTATTCTTTGATATTTATTTAGTCCTGTAGTTGATCTCGGACTATAGATTTACAAACTTACAATCTTTTAGCCACTGTTTGAGTTCATGGATTTATCAAAAATCTTCTCTCCAATTCTGGTGTAGGAGAATAATGATGATAATGATGATTATTAGAAATCCTAGATCGAGACAAGGTCAAAGTATATGGGTACTCTCAATCTCCCTAGTGACATCTTCATCCACGAGCTATAGTGCCAGAGAAGAGGGGTCGTCAAAGGTATTTTCCATGAGAGTCGTCCAGCTAGAGAAGGTGTATGTACTCGGTACGTGATGGCACTGGGATTAGTTATGGTAGTATTGATTTGCTTTCCTTTATTCATGTATGCGTATTTTCTATCGTCAGTATGTATTTTTGTCCCTGTATCTGTCTGACTTACAGGGGTTGCATTGGTATAGTTTATGAGAACATTTTACAGTGTATTGTATGTTGGTTGAATGTTTTGATTTATGGGGTTCGGATAAGGAATTTTATATATATATGAATGCATCTAGGTGTAGTATTACCATATATCCATTTCTTTTTTCATTTATTCATGTTGAATGTTCATTTCTTTGTCATGTATACTACTATATATCTTTCTTCTACCCTTTATTTGTATATTGACCAATGGTATACGATGTAGTGCTTAGTGCTTGACAACAGACAGGATTGGATAGGTTATCCTTAGTGCCTCCCTAATTTTATTAAGTTAACTTCCTAGATAATTAGCTGTATTTTACATTCCTACTTGCATGTTTTCTAGATTTACATTATCTTAGGATCTCAATCGATAGTTGCCAACTGAACATCACGTGTTTGATACTCATACTACATTTCTATAGGCTGCAGATCGTAGTACGATTACTCACTATTATTGTGTGCATCGTGCGAATAAACTATGGATAGGTATTTGGGGTGAGCTCCTAGCATTTGGAGTAGTACTATTCTGTCTCTTATGGCCTAGACGGATCTATATGTTGTATTTAGTTATGGGTTGTACTTGTATATTTATTTAATAATTCATTTCGTATTCTTATTACATTAGAATCTCTTGCACTAATTCCTCCTTGTTTAGGTACTATCTTATATTTTTTTCCTATATTATATTTATTTTGCGTTTTCCTTTTATTTCTCTTGGTAATCTGTTATTAGAAGTTCCACACTATGGGTTGACTTACCTACTAGTGGGTTATAGTAGATGCCATAGTGACCTGAGAAATTTAGTCATGGCAAAGGTAATGAGTTTGCTTACCTTAGCCTTAAAGGATGTTTTCAATACTTTCCCGCTCTCCAAGCACCAACAATAAAGGAAAAATGCCCTAAAAATGAGGGAAATTTGAGTGAAGAGAAAAATTTAATACCAAAAGTGGCCGCTTTAGTAGCTATTGAGTCTTTGAAGAGGCTGTTGCTTAAGCGGTTGGATAAGTATTAGTGGGGACCACTTAAGCGACGTTCACTTAAGTGGAAAAAGGATCGCTAAAGCAACTCTCAGTTGATACCCAAGGTCACTAAAATAGAACAAAGTCACTGCTAATGTGGCCCTCAAGCCTCTTAAGCGGCTGCACTAGCTATCAGACACTATTTTTTCACCAAGTCTAAATAAACTACGATTGGATGCTCGAGATATGTTTTGAACACATTCATGCAAGTAAAATTATAACATAACACATTTGATTAAATGTGTGGTCGATACCTATTGTTCTATTTTATCAAATCCACACAATAGCTAAATATGAGGCTGAAAGCCTAGGGACCTGGACCAAGGGTTCTCCTTGCCTAAAATCAATGTTTTGGAGCTAATAATACTGTCAAAATCACCATTCGAGTCTATTTACCCGAAGTTTTGTACCAAGAATAATTCTCAAATAGTGATAGCTGCCAAATTAGAAAGATGAGCTTAATGCCCAAACAAACTGTCCATAAATTGAATAAATAGTTCTGACTAGTCATAAATGATCTAGAGCCGCTATGGAAGGTTTGAAATGCCAAAAATGTGCGAAATTGTTAAAATAACCTGGAGGGTCATTACAATATTAGATTCAATGATTAAGTATAAAAATTAAGAATAAAATACCATTCAATAATAAAAATACACTAAAAGCAAGTACATGTAAGTAAATGATCTAACCTACAATGTTTCTAATCGAACGGATAAGAAGTGCACAAAAAGAAATCCCAAGATTCAACTAAGAAGGAATAAAATTGAACTATGAAAATCATAGAAAAATGCAACTAAAATTGAAGCAAAATACAGATTAATAACATCAAATAAACAACAATGAAGTAGAAATTTAACTATGAACAAGCTTAGATCGGAGACAAATGGACATTAAAAATAACAAATAAGCAATCAAATATACATTTTATTAACCTATATTGAAGCTCAAATTGGAGAAAAATTGACACTAAGACAAAAGATAATCAACAAGGAAGAAGAAATGTACCAATGTTGAAGCTCAAATCGGAGAAATTTACGTAGAATTTGAGAAAAGAATTAAAAAATGGTAGAAATAAAAAGAGGAAAGCTTAGAGAGAGATACAGTAGGGTGTAAGAGAGAATCAATAATAAATATGTTTATTACCAAAAATGTACAACATGGGCCATTTGGGGTAATTTTGCAAAATTGGGCCATTTTTTTGTTACTAATTTTAGTTGGCTAACATTTTGCATAATTTTTCATTGCAAACATCTATGAGCTATAAATATTTTAAAATTGTAGGTTTAAAATTGAAACAATATTTTGAAAGATAAAAAATAATGATACAATTTAAGAAATACTTCACATTAAATATTTTTGTGTATTCCATATTTTAAAAAAATTGTATAAATGAAAACAAGGGTTTCTTCGACTCAATTTGACATTTTTAGTTAAACCAAAGAAACATAGTTGGATGTTTTTCCTATGCCAAATAAAGTTAAACAAAACCACTCGTAGGGATTTTTTCAATTTGACTCAATTAGCCGTTTGTGGTTTGGTGTTATTTATTCCTAAATCTTACCCTAATGTGATGTTTTTTTTAAAGAACTAGAGAATGTGGAAAATGAACTTATCTACCTAGAAATCATGAATTTCATGCTCTATATAGGCTTGGATGATGTCTAAACTAATGAACGTTGGTCTACCATGACAAAATTCATGCACTGTACAATTACTTTATACATCATGCTCCCACAATTAAAAAATCTATTGTGATGATGCCACTTACACAAGCCCGCCGGTAAGTAAATCAACCCTTTGACAAATCAATTATCAAGTAAGTATGTGAAAGTAAACTTCAAAGTTCAACTTTCATAAATAGAATGGAAGTACCGAAATGAAAAATACCCAAAACCTTGTGTCACCACTACAAGAGAATCTATAGAGATAATACATGTGTTTCAAAGATTCAAAACTATTTGAAAAGTAAAAGATAATAAGCTCAAAGTTGGAGGAAGTCAAACATTGTTTTAAGCGACTTGGAGTGCAAAATAGCTTACCTGACATTTTGGAGAAGTATCGTCAGATCAAAAATCAACTAGGCACGCTAATGTTAGGATTTGCATAAAAAAGATGCAATAATTTTTGTATAAGTACAAAATCATACATACTCAGTAGATATCATTTGTCGACCAAGATGAGTTAACAACTATACCAGATAAATAATATTATAAAGCCATGAACTCAAAAAATATATTTGCAATTCAATAATAATAGAAGTAATTAATAAGGAACACTACAAGTTATAACAATATTAAATGTTTGGAATGCAATGCAATATTATGAGTTGAAATAAAATGGGTGAGTTACCAGGTATATATACCCACCCTATACCAAAGAACCCTTTATTGAGCAATTGCTTGGGTGAACAACTATTTCGATATTGAAAAATATCCCGGATAACACATACTGTATAGGATAATCCTTTATTTGAAAATATAATAGATGACTCTCTACGGGAATTTATTCTTCCACTTCCTCAATGTTAATGTGCATGATATACAATGCCATTAACAAAAAATCCTCTATTGAATTCATTCCTCAAAATGAACAATCATAAATTTATTCAAAATAATCAACGAGTGTAAGAGATAGAAAGAATAATTAAATAGAATTTCATATAAAGATTTAATCATTGATTCATTTTACCAATATCAAGTGAGCCACACAAGCATATGAACAATGCTACAACTACAATAAAACTTAGATAGTTATTGACTTTATTATATATGAGGAAAAATCTGAAATTACTCATATCATGGCACTGGTACACACACATGCGATAAAATACTAAAAATCAAAGTAAATCTCCGCAATCATGAAGTTTCATGTCATAAGCATCTATCAGCTATAGCCCAAACTAAATTTCACCATGTATAATATGAATTTTAAATCATAAGCCCTTTATCAACTAAATTAATTGTTTTGTTTTTTACAACATCGCCACAATTCACTCAATACTTCTAAATATATAATTTCGCCTAACTCATAACATTATTTATATGATAAGTATCACCCAAGTTAAGTTTGAGAAAAGTAAGACATAACCTATCTTAAAATCGAGCAAATGTATCATGAATCTTCACAAATGCCTCTTTTCTTTTCAAGTTACCACAAAATGATTAGAATCAAACAAGATATGATATATGAGTGAATAGAGTATATTGATAACAATATTACTATATTTCTATCTTGGATATAAAAATTAAATCTTGAGTATAAAAAGTCAACTACTAGCTATTAGGAAAAAATAATAACTTTTTTTCAAAATTTGTTTACCCATAAAATAAGAAACTCAATTTTAAAATTTTATAAAATTATGAGTTAAAAATGATCCTCAAATCATCAAAATATGATATCTCTACTTTTATGCTCATACGTGGTTTAAAACGATGAAATAATTGAGAAATCAGAGTTTTGATGCCAAAATTATTTACCTATGATATAAGTATCTTTGAAAAAATCATCTAAAAATCTTAAAATGAAATCTTCAAAATAATGGTTTTTATTTTTCTATTTTTTTGGGGCTCAAAATCATAATTTTGTGAATCAAACCACGAAAACATAATGGGTTTTCTTGAAAAGTGAATAAAATCAAGGTAAACTCACATATCCTATATATATATATATATTTATGATAAGAACACATCAGACATCACCTTAATTGGGTCTTCACACCTCCAAAAAGTTGAAAATACCAAAAATTAACAGCCTATCCACTGCCTAAGAGAATTTTCTCTTTGTATTTGTGGGATCCATCAACTCACAAAAAAATTCAACATTAACTGTTCATCATTAAAAAGTTCCTTCATGTTTGCAATACTCTATAGAATTTGCAAAAGATAAACCTTACGCTAGAAAATCTAGCAATAAATATCCACTCTTAAAATACCCTAACATTCTCATACGAACTTGAAATATGATGTTCCATTTAGATAGCTCCTAAATCACAATTCGGATGCAATGATTTAATCAAAATATTATTTGTAGCTCATTTTATAAAAGTAGTGCTATAAAGGTCAACAATGTAAAATACTAATCTTCAAACAAACACCCATAAGTCATCCAAGACCCGCCAAATGCAAATCAATATTACAAATAAATCATAAAATATACTATAGATCGATTGGATTTATCAAATCTACCATTTAAGGTTGTCTAGATAGAAAGTTTATCGTTGTCCACTCCAAGCTTGAAGAAAACTAGAATTTTATCTAAATATTCAAAATACCCACAAATACCTCAGGACTTATACCAACTATCCAACAAAGCCGAAAATTATTTTTCAAACCTAATGGAAGTATCCAAATTTGAATGAAAGATTTTTGTCCTAGTATGTTGACTTTGATCAAACTTCTCTATTTTAAAATATGAAAATTAAAAATATCACCTAATCCCACATCAGGAACTATGCCATCCATTTTCACAAATCATAAGAACATAACAAAGCTATAGAAATGTTCAACTTAGGGAAATGCATCAAAAATAACAAAAATGACTATGCGAGTCATTACGTCATCCATTAACTAAACATTCATTCTTCATAGATTGGAAAAGGAAAAGTATCATGACAGTCAAATAACTGTAAAATACCCTTTATAGATCTAATGCAAGCATTCTCAAGGAAAGTTTACATCTATAGTAGTTCTTTTGCACCATAACTATCAGGTGTTGTAAGATTTTAACTCATAAGCTTCTATTTATATTATTTAAAACAAAAACTTCTCCAAATATCTAAAATTCATAAATTTGAACTATCTCTATTTGTAATGCCTGAGTTAATATTTATCACAGTTATGAATGATATTGAATAATCAAAATCTATCATAGTCACCACAACTTTAATCGTCACTTTTTTCTTTCAAAAAAGGTGTTTGCTTGTTTTGAGAAATTCCAAGCATTTCTCTCCGAAATCGATCTTATCCAAGGTTGATTATGCAAATTCCATGTTTAGTAGTTTTGTTTCATTAAGTTGAAGAAACCTAGTCAAGAATCGATATCTAAAAAACACCAATCATCAAATGGTATGCCTCACACACTATTCCTACAATTCAGTTCTGAAGATAAAATTGTAAAATACAACTAACCTTCCCTAGACGCTCCCTATATGAATTCATATATCCCAAACAAATCACCTACTATTTGTCCAACTCATTGCAAATTTCCATATTTCTCTCTTTAAAAAGGTAGTATCGATTCCAACAAAAATCTTCACTAAAAGTCATACGGACTTGTGATGAGTTGTTGGGCGCATATCGTATTATTCCAGTTGTTACCCCAAATGGGTTTTGTGTTGACTACGATTGGACCCTATGAGTCGTAGAGTCCTATTACAAGCCATATCGGTTAAGTCATAGGGCCAATAATTTATGGTTTCCCTGGAAATTTTCTAGTCTATAACTCATGGTAATGAGTCGTAATGAGTTTATATGAGTCGTATAGTGAACCGTAGTCACTGACAACTACATTTTAGTTTTTTAATGGAGGGCACTTTTGATAATTTCCTTCTCACCAAATTAAAAGCCAAGTTTGTAAATCACTTAAGGGGTCATTTTCATCATAACTTACTCAAACTTTTTTAAAGATCTCTTGCCTCTCTCAAGAAGCCATACTTAGGGTTTCAAAGAAATAGGCCATACAAGGGATCAAGGGTGGAATTATTTCGGTGAAACGTGGAATTTCAAGCGTGTTAGTCTTTCCTAGTTGCTAATTTTTTAAATTCATATATTTGAAAGTATTGTTCATATGGTGTTGATTTTTGTTTTGAATCATGGGTTGAGAGTAGTGAATAAATATTGTTTATGTAATGTTTCATATTTGTCCCTGCATTGGTAATGTTTAAACGAGGATTTTAAAATTAATTTGATGTTTGGGTATGGTGAATAAACTAAGTGAGTGTGATTTCCCTAAACTTGTGACTTTCGAAGTTACTAAGACCTAACCCCATATTGTGAAATTGCTTTTTGAGTCTGAAAAGTAAGCATATTGAACTACTCTTGAACAAATGTATCAAGTGAAAATTCAGTGAAGTATAATGATTTTAAAATTGAAACTTATGGGGTTTTGTCATTCCCCAAGCTAATGTATAATTTTATTAAGGGGGATATGAATGTTTCTCCACTAATGAAGTTATTTCATCTTGTTCATATTACCTTGCAAGTGTATTTTGTATAACAATACGATCAATGTATGCCTAAATATTTATCTTTGTTCTAGGAATGAGAAATTGTGATAATTTTTTAAAATAGGCTTTAGTAAGGATTATGTAGCTGAGTCATGAAAGTGGAGGTCCTGAGGAATAAATATTTGAAGTCATGGTTACTGGCACAAGGGTTATATGATTGGGTGGTTTGAGTCCCCCTTATTATTTTCATAAGATTGGGAGATTTGAGTCCCCCATATGATATTATATTATTACGTGCTTATGTCACGTTGATATGTTTGGAGGTTTGAGTTACCTATAGAGCATATATATACACTCTAGTTTTTATGGCCATACACAGTGAAAAACTATCTTCTAGGAGAGAGCTAGGTCTATATAGCCCGTTGGTTCCTTCGTATGTTATGATGATTGAGCTATATAATCCGGGATACGTTTCAAAGTTCATGTTAATACTTATTCCCTACCCCAAAAGATGATGTTATGAATATGTGAAATTGCATATAATGTTGTACATTATATTTTTTACTAGTTTTGAGTTGTTATTCATGATATTATTTTATCTCGCATCTCTAAGTTAAATGCTATCTCTTCATCCACTAAACATTTTTTTCACTATATCCCTAAGCGATGCAAGCACCAAAGATATATCTACTTTTCCTACATATAGCTAGGTGGATTGGCTCGATTTGTTTGTTCGTTATGGTGAAGTGGTATGCTTTCATTCTCCAAAAGTTTTTAAGTATTTCATCAATTGCTATTATTGGATCTGAGTTGATAGTTTTCATTATTATTAACATTATTATTGTCATTGTCATCTGTCAAAGTCAGGGATATAGCCCGACCAAGATAGGTTTTTGTTTATTTTATTAGAAGGCTTCATTAGATTACCGTGCACTTGGGTGATATTAATCAGTTCTTTTGTATGATTACTTGTTATCAGTAATATATTCTTTAAATATTATCTTTCCCTATCTTGTTATATGTTTGAAATTTATCTGATATTGAGAATATTATGTTTTTTGGTTAGGTCCAAAGGGGTGCTCTATAATCCCTAGTAAACTTGTTATACCCGTCATGGCAAGGCCATGGTTTGGGTCATGACAAAAATGGTATCAAAGCATAGGTTTTGTGTCATTAGTAGTCTATAAAGTTGTGTCAAGTAAAGTCACTTATATCAGCGTGTATAGTACCATAGTTATAGGGTAGAGGCTACGAGGCATTTAGGAATATTTCCTTTTCTTGCTATTCTATTTTGTTCTATAAAGTCTAAGGTCTTGAATCTTATCTGATTTTCTTACATTCATTTTTTAGAATATACCTCCCAAAAGATCTGATGTTTGAGGAAACTTTTCTATCCCATCTAAGGATAGTGTGGACGGAGCTCTTCCAACTACAGGAGTTCAAACTCGGTCTAGGGTTGCTGCTTCTAATTTACCTAATGTAGCTCTAAGGATTCCCTTATCCCTCCAGAGGCACCTCAAGCGAGCAAGACCAATTCTAAGTTTTGCCAATCAAATTATTTTCTTACCCTTTTAGTGGCCTCCCTGACTGAGAATGTCGATTCTATTTCTCCATCCTCCAAGGACACTAGAGTTTGATAATTTATAATGTTGAGTCCTTCTATTTTTATTGGTTCTCAAATTAAAGAAGATCCTCAAAATTTCATTGGTAAGATGAAAAATATCTTTAGTATAATGAATACTACTGATGTGGAGGGTGTCGAGTTTGTAGCTTATCAGTTAAAGGACGTAGTATACCAATGGTATGAAGAGTGTAAGAAACTTAGGGGAAATATTTCTAAGTTCCCTTTGTTGGACGTCTTCTATAGTGCTTTCCATGATTATTTCTTTCCTTAGGAGTTAAGGAAGGTGAAGGCTGAGAAATTCATGAATTTAAAGCAACGCAAGATGATAGTAAAGGAGTATCCCATGAAGTTTCATCAGTTGTTCCATTGTGCTCCAAAATTGGTGTGGCTACAATGAGTAAGGTTTCCTTTAGGTTACCCTATTAGTTGATCTTTAAAAGTATGGATGCTTTGTTAAACCAGGATATGGGCATCTCAGGCTTAAGGTGTATATACAACAAAAGAAAGTGAAAAAAAAAAGAAAATAGACATGAGTAAAAGATAGATTAAGAAGTTTTGCTACTTGAAATAGGGTGGAGGTCAACAACAGAGGTATAAGGATGGTGGAAAGTAGTCTAAGAAGAAGTGGGGAAATTTTGGTTCCTGCTCTATGACTAGTGCTCCTTATCAAAATCCATCGGTTGATTATCATTCTCAGTATGACAGTGGGTTCAAAGCACCATGAGCCTAGCCTCAAGTTAATAGGGTTCAACCAGCTATATCTTATACATATTTTAGATTCTGTGGTCAGGTGCAACATGGTACTTGCAAGGAGGGGAGGAAAAATTGCTTTAAATGTCATTAGATTAGTCATATAGAGAGAGATTGTCCTTTTGAGGTTGCTTCTGGGTTAGATAAGATTCTTGTTGCTACTTCATCAGCTCTTGCACAAAAAGTTGCTACTTCTCCTACTAGCTCTGGCACTGGACAAAACTGATTGTATACTCTTTCACATGCCATAAGTTTGAGGCATCTACCAATGTTGTTATTAGTACACTCAAACTTTTTTCTTATGATTTATATTGTCTTCTGGATCCTAGTTCTACCCTCTCTTATGTAACCCCTTATGTGGCTATCTATTTTGTTTTGACCCTGAGTGTATTCTCCATCCGTTTTCTATATGCACCCCGATGGATGACTCCATGATGTGTTGAAGGGCCAATAGGGATAGTGTGATATCGGTTTATAGTAGAAAAACATTTATTTATTTAATAGAGTTTGACATGTTAGACTTTGATGTTAATTTGGTAATGGATTGGTTGCATTTGTGATATGCGTCTCTTGATTGTCAGACACGAAGGGTAAGTTTCCTATTCCCAAATGTGTCAATGATTAAATGGGAAGGTAGTTCCCTAGTACATAAGGAAATGTTCATTTCATATCATAGAGCCAAAAAGTTGGTTTCCAAGGGGTGCCTTTATCACTTAACACATGATAAGGGTTCTGGATCTGAAGGTCTTTCTTTGCAAACTATCTCTATGGTCTCTGTATTTCCCAAGATGTCCCTGATAATTATGTTGTTGTTCCTACCAGTAAGGAAATTTATTTTGGGATTGATCTTCATTTGAACACTCATCCTATTTCTATACCTCCTTACACAATAGATCCAGTTGATTTGAAAAAACTCAAGGAGCCATTTAAAGATCTTTGAGATAGGAGTTTTATCTGCCCTAGTGTGTCTCAGTGGGGAACTCCTATTTTTTTCGAGTGTAAGAAAGACGGTTCCCTCTGAATGTGTATTGATTACCACCAACTAAATAAGGTGACTATGAAGAATAAATATCTCCTTCCAAGGATTAATAATCTGATGGATTAATTTCAGAGTGCTAAGTTCTTTTCTAAGATTGACCTTTAGTTGAGTTATCATAATTTAAGATTAGGGAGGTGGATATTCTTATGACTGCTTTCCAGACCCAATATGGTCATTTTGAGATATGGTGATATCCTATTATTTGACCAATGCCCTAACAATATTTATGGATCTTATGAATTATTTTTTCATCAGTTTTTGTATTTGGTATGATTGTCTTTATGGATGATATTTTAGTGTATTCCAATAGTGTGACAGATCATGTCGATCAACTTTGCCTTATGTTTCAAGCCTTGAAAGATTAGTGGTTGTATGTGAATTTCTCAAAGTGTGAGTTTTGGTTAAATGCTATAACTTATCTGGTATATGTTGTTTCTAGTGAAGAAATCATAGTGGATCCGCAAGAGGTTGTGATGGTTAAGACATGGCATAGACCTATGACTCCAATCGTCATTCCGAGACTCTTGGGTTTAGCTGGTTATTATAAAAGGTTTGTGAAAATTTTCTCTTCTATTGATTCACCATTGACTAAGTTGACTCAATAAAAGGTAAAATTTTTGTGGTCAGCTTCTTGTAATAATAGTTTTGAGAACCTGAAGGATAAGTTAACTTCATCTTTGGTCATGACTCTACCTAAGGGCACTGATGGTTCTATTGTATAATATGATGTATCCTAGGTGGAACTGGCTTGTGTATTGATTTAGCATGGCAAGGTGGTTCCATATGCTATTAGACAGTTAAAAGTTCATAAGATGAATTATTCAACTTATGATTTGGAATTTTTAGTTGTGGTGCTTGCATTAAAAATCTAACAACATTAATTATATGGGGTCCATGTTAATATTTTGTTGTGATCATAAGATCCTGCAATATGTGTTCATGTAGAAGGAGCTAACTCTTAGTAAAAAGAGGTGTCTTGAGTTATTTAGGGACTATGACATGAGTCTTTACTATCATATAGGTAAAGCTAACGTGGTTGTTGATGTTCTTAGCAGGTTGTCCATATGAATCTTATCTCATGTGTAGGAGGAGAAGTCTAATTTGGTTAAGGATATTCACTACTTAGCTAATCTTGGAGTCTATCTCTTAGATTCTAAAGATGATGGTATAATTTTTAAAGAGGTAGTGAAGTCATCTCTTTAAGTGGATTTAAAGCAGAAGCAAGTGAGACCCTACCTTGATGCAAATAAAGACTGATGTGGGTAGGAAAAAGTTGATGGCTTTCGATATTAGTGGTCATCGTATCCTGACATACCAAGGTGGATTATGTGTTTTCGATGTTGATAGGTTGTAAGGATGAATTTTAGATGAAGCTCATTAATCACGTAATACTATTATCCTAGTTCAATAAAAAAATATCAAGATCTTAAATAGATTTATTAGTGGAATAATGTCAAGAGGGATGTGGACAATTTGGTGGCTAAATTCATGGTTTGTCTGCAAGTGAAGCTGTAGAACTTGAGGCTTGATGGCTTGACTCAAGAGATCGAGCTATTGGTGTAGAAATGGGAGATAATTAATATGAATTTTGTTATTGCTTTTCCGTGGTCTTGATAGTAATTTGATAGTATTTGGGTGATTGTGGATAGGATGACTAAGTCTGCTCACTTTTTGGTAGTGAGGACTAATTCCATTTTTAAGGATTATGCCAAGTTGTTCATTGAGGATTTGTAAAGTTTCATGGTACTCTAGTTTTCATTATATCTAATTGGCGTACTCAATTCTCATATCTCTTTAGATGATCCCTTCTTAGAGGTTTGGGAACTAAGGTGAGCCTTAGTACCACTTTCTACCTATAGATGGACGGTCAAGTAGAAAGGAAAATTCAGGCCTTGAAAAATATTCTTCGGGCTTGTGTATTTAATTTTGGTGGTAGTTAGGTTGACTGCTTGCCTCTCATATAATTTTCCTACAACAATAATTATAACTCTAGTAGATGGTGTAGGTCTTCTATTAGGTGGTTTGAGGTGAGTGAAAATAATTTATTTGGCCTTGATTTGGTTCATCAAGCTATAGAGAAGGTGAGGTGATTTGGGATAGGCTTAAGGCCACCCAAAGTTTACAAAAGTCCTAAACGGATGTAAGGCTAATAGAGTTAGAGTTTGGTGTTGGTGATTGGATTTACTTTAAGGTATCCCTCATGAAGGAGTTATGAGGTTTGGTAGGAAGGGGAAATTTATCAAGTGTTTTATGTTTTCTTGTTGAGAAAGTGTGTGGGTGATTCTTCGGCGGTTGTTGTCTATGAAAATGTCGGCATTTTTTACTCCTTTTTCTTTGAGAATGTCCTGATTGAGATTTTGGATCGACAATTCCGTCGGTTGTGAACCAAGGATGGGGCATCTATAAAGATTCTTTGGAGAAACTAAAAGTTCGAGAATTCAATGTGGGAAGCCGAGGAGGACCTGAAGCGCAAGTATCCATTCTAGTTCATCATTCTGGCGTGTTTGAGGTATGTGTATTCCTTAGCATTTTTGTTTCTAAATTGGATAAAGAAAATTGTAATTTCCTTGTCATCTTTGTATTTTGTCTTGGTTAAAGTTAATTGTGGTTGTATTGTAGTCAAACCGTGTTTATAACTGCCTTGTCCTATTATTCCAGGATGAATGATCCTAAGAGGGGATTATGTATCACCCCAACTTTTTGGTCCATGTATATTTTTCAATCTTACTCTCACTGCCTTCACTACGACTTATCCTACGATTCCTAAGGAGTCTTGATAAGTCATTGGGCTTAAATCGTAACCTAAAAAGTTAGTGTGTTGGGCTTAAATCGTAACCTAAAAAGTTAGTGTGTGACTAAGTTCTGCTCTGAGTACAAGTGGCTCAATAAGAGTTGTAAGGACTTGTTATGAGTCATTGGGTGCAAATTTTAGTATGTCCATTCTTTACCCTAAGTAGGTTTTGTGTTCACTACGACTGGACCCTAAGAGTCATAAGATCACATTATAAGTATTAGTGTTAATAGTGTGGGTTCCCTTGAAACTGCCTTTGATACTACTCAAGGTAACGAGTTATAATGAGTCTGTACGAGTAGTATAGTGGCCCGTTGTCACTGATGACTAAATTTTAGTTTTAAAATTAAGGGCACTTTGGACTCTTTCTTTCTCACCTAATTAAAAATACATGTTCTTAAAGCACTTATGGGAGTTATTTCTCATTCATAACATACTCAAACACTTCCAAAGCTCTCTCAAATCTCCTAAGCAGCCATGCTTATGGTTTCAAAGAAGTCGGTCATCAAAGGGATCATAGGTTGAATTCTTTCCGTGAAACTTGGTGTTTAAGGCATGTCACTCTTCCCTAACTACTAATTTGTTAATAGCCTATCTATTAAATGGTTGTTCATATTGTATTAAAACAAGGTTGACGGTCTTGAATGATTATTATTTATGTAGTATTTCTTTTTTATCCCTGCATTGGTTTTGTTTGAACGGTGATTTTAAAATAAATTTAATGCATGGGTATGGCAAATAAACGAAGAGAGTGTAATTTCCCCAAACTTGTGACTTTTGAAGTGGTTATGACCTCATTCCATATTATGAATTTTTTTTTGAGTATGAAAAGTATGCATAGTGAACTACTCTTGAACTATTGCATAGAGTGAAAAATTCAATGAAGCGTAATGGTTTTGATATTGAATCTTACATAGTTATATGATTCCCCAAGCTAATGTAAATTGAACCAAGGGGGCTATGAATATTTCCCCAATAATGAAATTGTTTTGACATGTTGATATTATCTTGTAAGTGTAGTTAGTATGAAGATACCAACAATGTATGCCTAAATATGTGTCTTAGTTCAAGGAATGGGAATATGTGATAATTGTTTTAATTGGGATTTATGGAGGGTTGTGTAGCTGAGTCGTGAATATGGAGGTCTCGAGGGACCAATACTAGAAACTATGGTTATTGATGTGGGATCTATATGACTATGTGGTTCTTCTCTCCTTTATTATTTTCATATGATTGGGAGGTTCGAGTCCCTCATATTATATAACATGATTGTGTGCTTGTGTCACCTAAATGTGATGGGATTTCTAAGTCCCACATACTGCATATATATATCATCTCCCTCATGCGGCTACATATACTGGGCCCTACCAGCTGGGGAAGAGCTGGGCCTATATAGCCCATGGGTTCCTTCTTATGTTATGATGGTTGAGCTATACAATAAATGGTAAGTTTTCAAAGTGTATGTTAAGCCTTGTTCCCTAACCCATCATGTGATTTTATTAATATATATAATTGTATTTAATGTTGTGCATTGGATTTTGGGCTGGTTTTGAATTATTATTGATAACATTATTGTATCCCCTTTCCCTGAGTTGGATGCTAGCGCTCCTACTGTTAACGATCTTCGTAAACTGTATCCCCGGAGAATGCAGGCACAAGAGATAC
>JAPEIP010000006.1:123822207-123867280 GCA_026120095.1 Capsicum chinense
TGTCACCTAAATGTGATGGGATTTCTAAGTCCCACATACTGCATATATATATCATCTCCCTCATGCGGCTACATATACTGGGCCCTACCAGCTGGGGAAGAGCTGGGCCTATATAGCCCATGGGTTCCTTCTTATGTTATGATGGTTGAGCTATACAATAAATGGTAAGTTTTCAAAGTGTATGTTAAGCCTTGTTCCCTAACCCATCATGTGATTTTATTAATATATATAATTGTATTTAATGTTGTGCATTGGATTTTGGGCTGGTTTTGAATTATTATTGATAACATTATTGTATCCCCTTTCCCTGAGTTGGATGCTAGCGCTCCTACTGTTAACGATCTTCGTAAACTGTATCCCCGGAGAATGCAGGCACAAGAGATACCTCTACTTTACCAACATAGAGTTAGGTGGATCTGCTCAGTTCGTTGGTTCATTGTGGTGAAGTGGTTAGCTTCCATTCTCCAGAATGCTTAGGCATTTCATCAGTTTCCATTTTTAGATTTGAATTGATAGTTTTCATGTCTTTAACATTATCATTGTTATTATCATCTGTTGGAATCGGGGACATGTACCGACCAAGACTGGTTTTTGGTTCTTTCTTTATAAGGCTTTGTTGGATTACTGTAGACTTGGGTGTTTGTCGGTTGTTTTTGCCATTTACTAGTTACCGTTCATAGACTTATCATTTATTCATTAAATCTTATCTTGTGCTCTCTTGTTATATGTTTGAAATTCATTAGACATTAGGAATTAAATCTTATCTTGTGCTCTGTTATTATAGGTTTGAAACTTATTAGATATTAGGGATATTGTATTATTTGGTTAGGTGTAATGGGGTGGGCTTTCATCACCAGTGTACTTGAGATACCCATCACGGCCAAGCCCTGGTTCGGGTCATTAAAAAGATAGATTCTGATCCATGGTTTATCAGCTCTTTTACTACTATAGTTCATAGCTCACACTTTGGTGTAGACCCTGGGCATAACAATCTTTGTATTAGAGCACTAGGTTCAAGTGTCCTCGGGTGTTGTGACACCATGTCTAATTGAGTCCTAATCATGGGGTGTGAGGTATGCCACATTTATAACTAGGAGGATTCAAGGCTTATAAGGATATTTTTCTTCTTTCATGAACTAGTTTACGCAGTAGAGTTTAGCTATATGGATATCTTCTAGCTTATTCTTCAAATATGTTGTAGAACGTGCTTTCAAATAGCACCGACAGTAAAAGGGATACTTTTATTGTTGGAGCCGATTCAACTTTGGTAACTCCCTTATGCTCTGCAAATTAAGAGTGAAACCCAATTCTCTAGTTAGAATGCTAACTGCTTCACCTATGTCATCGGTTACATAGAGGAATTTTGGTTCATCTGCTAATCGACAACCTTATGAAGACCCTGCTCTTATGTTTAGAAATGAGATTTACATATTGACTTAAATAGTAGACACAAAAAACAACCATTTAACCCCAAATATTTCTTGTTCTTAGGAAGATTTTAGAATCCATGAATTTCTCAAGACAAGCCCTTTAGAGTTAACAAAGTCAAAGATTGTTAAAGACCTTCAAATGTTTATTGATGAGATCAAGAATATTCTTCAAGAGATGCACATTAATGGTACTAAGGGAATTGAGATTTCTTCCTACTAGCTTAAGGATTTTGCAAATCTATGGGATGATCAATTGAAAGTTACACAAGGTAAAGATGCAATATTAGCAGAGTTGGATGACTTTAAGGAAAAATTCTTTGGACATTTCTTTCTCTAGGATTTGAGGAAGGCAAAGCCATGGGAGTTTATCAATTTGGAGCAAGTTTTTAAGAGTGTAAAGTAGTACAACATTGAGTTCACCTAGTTATATCTCTATGCTCTAGATATGGTGTATGATATGAGGAATAGGATGAGCATGTGTTGTGCCTGGATTTATCGGTGATATGGACTTTGCCATACTTAAGATTTATTTTAAAATAGGTTGAGCAAGATAAGTTGAGATAGAGAAAAAAGCATTAGAGTAAGAAGGCAAAAATGCCTAACTATGGGGAAGACAATTAAAGCCTAAGAATAGGAACAAGCCATCTTTATGTATGAGTTCAATTGATTAGAATATCACCATCTTCATCTAATGAACTAGGAATATTAAAAGTTATATATTTTGTAGCTCAATCTCAGGGAAGTTTTGCAAGGCTTCATACCCTTATTATTAGAAGTTTGAAAAGTACCATCTTGGTAATGCCTTTACTATAAGGATGGGTGCTTCAGATGTAGTCATTAGGGTCATATTTTTAGAGACTTCTGTTCGTCCAGATAGGGCCAAGGGGGTAGCATAGATCAAACTACTACATTAACCCTAACAAGTTATGTTACATAGATAAGAAGTGCTTTTGTTATAGGTAGTGCTACGAACTGCTTCTATGTCTTATGTAGTTGATGCTAAATCCATATTGACATAGTATATTTTAATAATGACAAACTAATAAACAAATATGTGCAGGATATATTGAAGATATAGTCATGGAAAGTAATATCTTCCAGGAGGTAAATACGGAAGAGCATCTCACTTGATCCCTAACTATAAGGAAGTCAACATTGGATTTGGAGTCACATCAGAAAAAGATCTCATTGGATCTAAATTAAATGGAAAATAACTGACAGTTAATAACAATAACATCTCACAAGGAATCACGAAAGTAAGGAATATCATTCCCTCTACATGGACATAGATGATATGGACATGTAGTGTTGTGAGTCTATATTCGATAGAGAAAGATTGCACCATACATATGGACATATCTGATTAGACGTACCATATGGTGTAGTTCCTCAATACAAATCCTTGGTTGATAAGAAATTCCTTGAGTTTTTCTTATAGAGAAAAGAATCCCAATAAGCTGAACATTATAAAAGAGAAGACTTAAAACCAAAGACACCATGCAACTTCACAGGAAATTCTTAGTGTGTCTCAATCTTTAGCCTCCATAAATCTTTATAATTTCAGGTTTACAATACTTACCAAAGAGAAAGGTTGATTAACCTTTGTCATATGATTTGTGGCTATGTCACAAGATATGAATAAAAAAATAATATTAAAAAATTATTCACTCCATTAGTACTCCAACTCATACTTTGCAAACTCTAGGGAAATCCTTGTAACCTAAGAGGACTAGAAGTAGGCACCATATCGGTGTTATGAAACAGGATAAATCTCTGTGTTTTGTTCTTACTTACATGTTTATTTGTTTACACATTTACGTTTAATGTATTTTATTATCTATACTAATATGTAGGTGAGTTGACTGTCAAGACTGATCTATCGACTCATTAAAAGTATTCAGTTCACTCCTCTTTTGAATTTCTATTGGTATCAGAACAAGTCTCACCGAAGTGTTGCTTAACTGCACGTTATCAAAGATCTAATGGAAAACTATCAGATTCCAAGAGCACTCTTTCAAGATGGTCACTCATCATCTACACCACCATACTTTAATGAACAACACTAGTCTCACTAGAAGAATAAATTCAAGAGTTTTGTTCAGCCAAATGATTTCCAAGCCTGGGTTGTCATTAAGAAAGGACCAAAACTTATTCGAATAATGAAGGACAAGGATAAAGACAAGCAGAAGGACCAATAATCTAAAAGGATTGATTTGGACGACATGAAAGACTTCATAGTCACCAGGGAACAACAAGAGGTAATAAAAAGTAACGCAAGAGCTATAAGCCTACTTTACATTGAAGTTAGTAGAGCAGAATATTAGATATCAACCTATGAAATAGAAAAATATGTGGGATAAATTAGAAGTGACCTACGAAGGAACCACTAAAGTAAAGAAGGAAAGAATCAACATGTCATGACCTTCATCAAGGCCTGACTGTGACGGGTATCTCTAGTCACATGTGGATCAAAGATCACCCCCTTCACCTAACCGAACTATTACAACATAATCAAATGTTGCATTCATTTCAAAAATATAACAAATTAGCGCATTACACCACTAATAACAATTCATTATGTGTCTATAGCATTGACCGATAATCAATCAATAGTCCTCCAATGAAGTAATAAACCAAAACACCCAGGTCTACAGTAATACAACAAAGCCTTTACAAAATCTTAAGGAGATAACATGTTGGGACATGCCCCCGACAGTAGCCAAAATGAAGTTTATGCAAGGTCTAAGACATAAGAGACAAGGACCAAGAAATAAAGACTTTTGAATTGAAGAAACTCACTACTTCAATTTCAACTCACAAACTAACTCGAGCAGCTGATCACTGTGCAGGAAAAGTATATGAAGTTCTGGTACCTTTATCGCCTGGGGATGCAATGTTCATAGATGGTTAGCAGTTGGAGCTCTAGTATGTAACTCATGGATTGATGAATAAAATAATGTCATCATTCAAAACTAAATCAAATAACCATATAAAATCACATACATAGATATGTATCATGTCGGGATAGAGAACAAGTTTTAACATACATTTAAATAACTTAACTGGGGCTGTGTATCATAACCGTCATATAACACGGCACCCACAAGCTAAATAGGCCTAACTCTTCCCTAGTTTGAAGGTCCTTAGTGCATGTAGCCGTATGAACCGGTGAATATCCATAATTATATACACATTTATGGGAGACTCGAACCTCCTGACGTAATCAAGGTGACTCCTGCACTAATATATACAATTTGGGGGACTACAACGTCCCATTTATATACTTATTTCAGGGACTCAAACCTTTCAGTCAAATACATATCCATATTGGCTAGCACAGTTTTCAGTGTTGGTCTTTTGGACACCACTTTCGTAGACCAACTACATATCCTACTTTAAAGAACAAATTAAAATATTCACTACACATACCCAACCATTATTCCAATTACTTGACAAAGGCATCTCATTGGTATCATCATACCAACCCCACTTGCAAGCGTACAACATGCCATACCCATTATTAATCAACTTGGGAATCAAACACATGGTCTATTCAAAGATATCAATTCAAATCAACATTTACGGACTCAAACCCATTTAGTAATCTCAAAGAAATTTATGACCAACAAGGCCTTCATAAATCATTTACGAATCATTAACATTCATAGGCCAATGACTTATATCAAAACATAATTCTTCATATGAAAAGATAATTCTCATTGGCATTTTCACAAACAATTTGAGGGAATATAATTATCAAAGCCGAAAAGCAACAAATTTAGGGTTAAACATGACCTATTTGTTAAACATCAATTCCTATGCACCCACATGTGTAAAACCATTATAAAAATCATGTATAATCACGAGTCAAATCAGGAGAAGTAATACCCAACAACATATATTCAAACCCTCAACCTTGGATTCCAAAACCAATCTTAATGACTCATGAACTATGTTTAAAATACATAATTTTTTTGAACTAACAATAAATGAAGAGTCACATTCCTTGAAAAAACCCTATACCAATTTTCTTGAGAGGTTTTTGAGATTGTTTAAAGAGTATTTTAATCTTCTAAAGTGTAGAATGAAGCAAAAAGTGGTATAAGGCATGGGGTCTGAAGGGCTTGGGTAGGAAATTTCAAAAATACTCTCAGCTCAAAAGTTTTGGAAAACTCGCAGGTAGGTATTAGTTGACCCTTCAACTTATCATCACAACATATGAGAGGTAGCTTCAAGTCATCACAAGATCAGAATATTGGATATCACACTCCATGCAACTTATGATTTCTTTGCTCTACATATCATAATATGGTATGACTAATACCATAAAGTCGTATCCAAAGTAGAACATCAAGGTCTAGACAGTGGAAAATAGATGATTGGACCCTAAATCTTTGACCACAAGACCATGAAACTCTTATGGAGCCTCTCATAACTAGGACAGAACTTGGCCAGCAACATACTAACCAACATATGACTAGGGTCCCTTGAGGTGTCACCACCCCATATGACTTGTGGTGTGAATATTATGATGACCAGGGAGTTTAAAACTTAAGAAATTTGTAAAGACCAAAGTTTGGGGTATTTTAGTCTCACCCACTTAGGATCATTCATTCTCGAATAATGGGAAAAGGTAACCCAAGCACGGTTGTACTCCTTGTATTTCTACTCTTACCTTTAAGATAGAAAAGAAAATTCAAAGGAATTCACCATCTACCATTAACAATGACCAAAAACAAGGATGTTAAGATCAATACATACTCAAGCATTAATTTCTGGAATTGAGAATAGGAATGGATACTTGAACTTCATGTCCACCTCGGCATCTAAAGTAGCTTCCTCAGACTTTGGTTCTGCCATAGAACCTTTACTGAAACCACATCTTTTGTTTGCAACCAATGAATATGCTGATCCAAGATCCTTAGCAAAGGACAAAGAATCAAAAATATCAATGTTCTCCAAGGTAACAATCAACGAAGGATCACCCACATATTTCAGCAACATGGACACATGAAATATGGGATGAATGGAACTCATGCTTAAAAGGTAAATACCACTCATACTCAATGCTAACAACCCTTCTCAAAACCATGTATGGTCCAACATATCAGGGACTAAGCTTCCCCTTCTTCAAAAACTGCATTACTCACTTTATGGGAGACACCTTCAAGAACACCCAATCTCCAACCTCAAATTTCAAATCCCTTCGCCTCTCATCTACATGGAGTTTTGTCATATTTGTGAGGTCTTATGCCTCTATCGAATCACTTTCACCTTCTCCATATCTTGGTGGATGAAATTTGGGCCAAACATCTCCGCTTTACCAAACTCGAACTATCCAAAAAGATATCTACACCTTCTTCTGTATAACACCTCAAACAAGGCCATACCAATGGTAGCATAGTAACTATTGTTATAGGAAAAATCAATGAGACACAAGTGGTCTAACCCACTTCCACCAAAGTCAATTACACAAGCTCGCAATATATATTCCAAAGTCTAAATTATTTTTTCTACTTGCCCATCAGACTGCGGGTGAAAGGCGTTACTAAAGCTTACTTTGGTCCCTAAACCATGGTGAAACGATTGCAAGAAATGTGATGAAAACTGAGTACCACAATTTTAAAATATCGATACAAGCGTACCAATAGTTACTATGAAGGAACCTCCTGACGGAACAACCTCACATAATTTTGAGGTTATGTGATGCCAAATTTTCAATGCAAAAACCACGGTCATGTGTCAAATAATTCTTCTCCTGAACCTTCACCTGTCTAGAGGAATAAGTAATGACCTTGCCATGCTACGTCTACACATAACCCAAACTAACCATGAAAAAATCATAATAAATAATGAAACCCTCAGTGACTTTAGGCAGAGTAAAGACCATAGCTAAAGTGAACTTATCCTTTAACTTCAGAAAACTACCCTCATAAGTATTGGAACACAAAAAATTCAACTTCTTTTGAGTAAACTTAGTTAATGGAGCAACATTAGAACAAAACCTTTCCACAAACCTCCTATAATGAGTGGCTAAACCCATGAAGATCTAAATATAGGTTGGAGTCATCGGTCTAGGCCACTCCTTAACTACTACAACTTTTTGAGGATCCATCTTGATCCCATCACTAGGCATAACATGACCCAAAAATGTTATTGAGTTCAACAAAAATTCACATTTCAAAAACATAACATACAATTATTGGTCTTTCCCAGACCTCATTATGTGGGAATACACTGGGTTTGTTGTTGTTGTACAATTATTGGTCTTTTAATATCTGCGGCACAATGTGGAAGTGATCGACATAATCCTCCTTAATTTTTGAGTATACCAAAATATCATCAATGAAAACAATTTGAACAAATCTAGAAATTAGTGAACGACCCTATTCATCAAACCCATAATACCATAGGTAGTCAACCCAACAGATAAGACCAAGAATTGAAAATGCTCATACCGGGTATAGAAAGTTTTCTTAGGGATATTGTAATACCCCAAAAAGGGTATCATGACGTCACACAATGCTCCAAACTAAAAGTAGCCCTAAGCTAACCCTGAAAGCTTGTTACTCATTCTGAAGACCCAGGTAAAATAATACAAGTACGTGATATGCTAATTTACTAAAATACTATCAGAACTAGACTGAGTTAAATTAAACATAATGTCTCGAAATACTAAACTAGGAAATCTAAAACAACCAACACAAAAAAGCTAAAATATATCTAATACTTAAACTAGCGTCTAATACTGTTATTAGAAAGTAACTGGGACAGACCACTAGCTAGCTCAAACTATCTGACATAATTAAATAAACTAATATAGAAAGCTGAAAATATGAATTACTCAAACCCCAAACTATGAGGACTCACCCACTATTGAGATATAGATAATGATGCATACGGTCAATCACACTGCTGGAACTTAGCAATTGAACCTACATTATGAGACATTGTATCACATGGACATATATATGGATCAGTACTATTGGAATATATTGAGCATGTGAGGGTGAATGCATAAGTAAAACAATATCTCAATATTTACATATACTAATAAAATAATGCTTGCTAAATGTAAATAACTCATGTTAGCTTGAATAACTGAAAGCTGAAAATCATGATTAGGAACCATAAAGCATACTGGATAAATCTTGTGAGCCATAACACTTCGTTCTAAAAGTTGTACTTGTAATCTGTTTTAAATTTATGCAAGCTGAGCGTAAAAGGACTCACCTTTGTATCTATAAATGAAAGCTTAAATGTCATGGCTAATGACTTATTTAGAACAAGATTTGAATAATAACAAGATATTGTACAGTTAGTTTCTAAAAGCTTTTATATTATTTTTTTTATTAAGATTACTCTGTTCTGTAGGCTGTAGGGAAATAGTTTTAAAAACTATTCTTCAAAGGGGTTCTTCTAACTGACATACACTGTGTGAGCTATCATAGTGTCCAACATCTAGTTCCTGTTGGGGATAGGTTCCATACTCTTTCGAAGGAGTATAACCTAATCTAAGTAATCACATCTGTAACTGTCATCCATACAGAAATGGGAATAATCTAAATAATTTCTACCTACGTTGGCTCATAGTTCTGGGGCATATAAGCATACCCAACTCGATTCTAAATACTACTCCTTTTAAATCTATATGCTCATTCTGTAGGAAATCCACTTTAAAAATAATATAAGGGTTTATAATGAAAATCGGTTATGCATCTGTCTATTTTAAATTGTAATTAAAACTAAATGTGTGGATTCCATAACTTAACTGAGGATCAAAAGATCAAATCTTTTATGAAAAATCTGAATATAAGATAGTCATAGGATGCTTAAGAGTATCATCTTCTTGCAATATCAATACATATACTTAGGGCTTAAAACCCATGACTCAAACTGATGAGAACTAATAACAAAGTCATGCTCAATAATCAACGTCATAAAATTCTTGCATAATTCTAGTGAAGATAGTGAAATTCGACTCTCAATGTATATAAAATCACTTCACACGCATAAACATGCAAAAGTATAGATGTAATTCAACATTTCATCATTTGTAACATTAGCATCTACAAATAAAGATAATTGGTATGAACCCCAAACTCTAAAACATAAAATCTCATATAAATTAAACTTTAAAAACTAGTTTTGGGCACAAGGATGAAAGAGGATCCTTGTTCATAAACCCACATACCTTGCTTGATGAATTGAATGTAAAAGCTTGAACTTTTAAATCTATAATGGTGTTCGTGAATCTTCATCTTAAAGTTCTTGAACCCAAAACTTGGGTTTATAAGCTTTCTTGGAGTAGGAGTTATGGAATTGTTCTTGATTGTTGGAGCTAAGATTTTGTTCTTGGAGAGGAAAAAGATTAATACTTAAGCATCTATGCTATTTGGGGCTAAAATTATATGTTTTATATGGATTTTGGTGAGGGTAAATGAATCAATTTCCCCCCATAAACACGTCATTTAACAACAAAAAAATTGGGTATCAACTTGATCAGCGATGCGTTGCTTTGTCTACCCAACGTGGCCACTAATGTGGCGCATCTACATCACGTCGATATTCTATTTTTGCGAACTAAACATACCCCAACCCATCGCTAAAAATTCCAAAACACATCCCAAAGATACTATGGACTACCCTTATCATGAAATAATTTATAAATTGACATTCCAAAGTTGGAAAGGTAGAGAATAAAATTGTCAAAGTTTAGAGGAAAAAAATGAGACTAAGTCTGAAACACTTATCTAAAATTTCAGTGCCTAAGTCTATGGTGTGTCTCTTTTGAGCTGAATTAAACTAGAAAGAATATGGGTTATTATAAATATCCACCTCCCTAATCTATAGCTGATGATACCTAGACAACATATTTATCTGAGAGAAGAATTTGTCACCCTGAAGCTGATCAAAGAGATTATTAATTCTCGAAAGAGGATACTTATTCTTTACTATCAGTTTATTAAGCTGTCGGTAATCAATACACATTCAAAAAGAACCATCCTTATTATGCATAAGAAAATTAATATACCCTATTGGGATAGAGTATGATTGATGAAATCCTCATTTAAACGATCCCTAAATCATTCCTTAATCTGCTTTATCTCAGTCAGAACCATTCTATATGGGGGAATTAAAATAGGACAAGTGTCCAGAACAAGATCTATCCCAAAATCTATCTCTCTATCAGGAGGAATACCAAGATGGTTATCAGAGAAGACCTTAGGAAATTCATTCACCAACAAGATGGAATACAAGAAAGACCCTTCGGGATAGAAACTTTAACCCAAACCAGATAATAGGGACACCCTTTGGAGATCAATCTCTGAGCTCTAAGATCCGATATGAACCTTTCCTTAGGATCTAGGGAACCACCCTCCCCCTAAATAACTGACTCAATAGGGAATTTTTAAATGACTTTACGGGTCCAATAATCTAAAGAAGCATAGCATGAATGCAACCAATCCTCACTAATATGACATCAAAATCAACCATGTCTACTTCAAACAGATTTACCAAACTCTCTCGACTATCAATAGATACCACACAAAACCTATAGACTCTTCTAGCAACCACAGATTTACCCGCCGGGTTAGACACAAAAATACGGTGCAATATACACTTAGGACCTAACCCAAAATACACAGCCAAAAATGGGGTCATATAGAGAGAGTAGACCTTGAATCATGCAAATGTTATACATCATAGGAAAAGAGTTTTAACATACCAATAACAACATTAGGAGGTGCCTTAGAATCTTAACGGTAAGTAAATGTATACAAAAAATTTCGGCTTGTGTTGGTACCATAATCAAAAGCAACACCCTTGGGTGTAGGAGCTGATGAAGAGAAATCAAGAACCTTATTGGCCCCATAAGAAACCCTAGAAAGGCAATTACACTGCATATGGCCAATCTAAACATAATTAAAACATCAGTTTCTCTCCTTCTTACATTGGTCAAGGTGTGGCTGACCACAAAATCACCATGGAGGATATGATAAAGCAAATTGAGCCCCACTAGCCTAAGATTGGGAAACCTATGCCTTGTACCCTCAAACATGATAAGAAAAATAATTACCCAACACCTTTAGGTAAGGAGTACTAGCTGTAAAGAAAGAACCAGAACTACTCCATTTCTTCATAGGACACTTTCCCCCATCTCTACCAATCTGTTGTCGGCCTCTACCCTAATAAAAATGTCTAAATTTCTTACTCTACCGCTTACCTATCTCATGAATTTTCTTAATTTCCTCCTCAACTTGTTGCATATATACCATAAATTGAGAAATATCCATATCCTTGTTCAAGAATGAAACCTTACTCTCTTGAATCAACCCACGGGATAAAGACGAAGCAAACGGATCCATTTTAGACCTCATGATAGACACCAACTCAGGAGCATACCTGGACATCTAATGGAATTTCAAAACATACTCTTTGATTGTCATTATTTCTTATTTCAAGTTAACGAATTCCTCTACTATTCCCTCACTCAAATCCTGAGAAAAGAAGCATTCCTAAAAGGCACTAGAGAAGTCATCCCACAATGCAAAATTAGTATCACCTCCCCTAGACTGTTCTCACTTTTCATACCACTGGTACGTCGCATCCTTTAATTATTAGGGAGCAAACTCCATACCTTTAATATATGTTGCATGTATAAATCAGAAGGTCTTCTCCATCTCATTAATAAAATCTCAAGGTTCCTTCTCAACCTGAACACTAGTAAAAATTTAAGGACTTAACCTTGTAAATTGTCCAACTATTGTGGCCTTATAATATGGAGTAACAAAAGTAGAACACTCAAACTGAAAAGGTGCAAACTGAGCCAATATATGAATAGATAGGCCAAACTCAGCATCCATCACATCAATCTACGGAGCTCGAGGAGGGCCAGAGGGAACCGCTGGAACTCTACAAGGCAATCAGGAAATAAAACCCTAGATTTAGTCTGAACCCCATAGTAGGGTGTGTCCCATTAACAATGTCCCTAAATAGAAAAGTAGAGTTTCCACGGGCTTTAAATTGTCTGAGAAGTATTATCTAAAAAAGTGAGCAAACAGGAATTAGGGAGATCTAAGACCTTAGACTCTACTACTCGAAATATAACAATAAGAAAGGGAAACATACCTAAATGTCTTATATCCACTCTCTTATAAGTGTGGTCTGCTACACACCCATAAAACAGAATCTAATTGACATAGATTTGTGGACACATAAGTGTCCATAAACCTAAGGATCTGATACCATCTTTGTTATGACCCAAATCATTTGTTTGCCATGATGGGTATATCAAGTAACACATGGACTGAAGATCACCCCTACACCTAACCAAACCAACACCATATACTCAAATGTCAGATAAATTCTAAATATATAACAAGATAGCGTATAGAACGACTAATAACAATTCATTAAGTGTTTATACCATCCATCGATAACACAACAACCGTCCGCTGTCAAAATAATTAACCAAACCACCCAAGTCTATAGTAATCCTATAAAGCCTCTACAAAATCTAAAATTAATAAAATATCAGGACATACCTATGACAGTAGCAAACAAAAAGCCTAAGCAATGTCTAAGACATAAGAGACAAGGACCGTAAAATAAAGCCTGTAAAAGTATGAAAGCTAACCACGTAAATGTCAACTCATCAACTAACTCAATCACTTGATCACTACATAGGAAAAGTAGATAAAGTTCCATTACCTGTATCACATAGGAATACAATATCTGAAGATAGTTAGCGATTGGAGTGATAGCATGTAACTCAGGGATGGAGGATTAAAATAATGCCATTATTCAAAATCATGTCAAATAACCATATGCATTCACAGAAATACATATATATTGTGCTGGAATATGGATCAAGGTTTAACATGCATTTAAAAAGGTTTAACCTGGGCTACGTAGCATAACTATCATACAAAAAGGAATTCAAAGACAAAATGGTCTCAGCTCACCCCTAGTTGGAAGGGCCCCAATGTGTTTAGCTGCGTGAATAAGAGAATATCCATAACCATACATACCTTCATTGGGGACTCCAATATCACTTAAGAACCAATGTATACAGTATGGGGGACTCTAACCTCCCATTTGCATACTCATGCAGGGGACTTAAACTGCTTAGTCATGTAGACACCTGTATTAGCTAGCATAGTTTCTAGTATTTGTCCTTTCGACCCCACTATAACGGCCCAAGTACATATCTTGCTTTAAAGCCGAGATTGAAACATTCATTACATATACCAAACCATAATTCCAATTACCTACCAAAGGCATCCCATTGGTATCGTCATACCAACCCCACTTGTAAGTATAAAATATGTCATTCCTATTATTAATCAACTTTGGACTCGAACCCATGGTCTAAATAAATACATCAATTCAATTCAACATTTTGGGAATGGAACCTATTTAGTATTCTGAAATAAATTTATGAACAACAAGTACTTCATAAATTATTTACCAATCATTCACATTCATAAGCCAATACCTTAGTTCAAAACATAATTCCACATATAACAAGATTATTCTCATTGGCATTTTTACCAAAAAGTAGATTACATATCATTATCAATGCTAAAAAGCAATAAATTTATGGTTAAATATGACCCATTGGTTAAACCACAATGCCCATGAACCCACATGTGCAAAACCATTATCAAAATATGTATAAATTTGACTGAAATCATAAGAAACCAATACCCACCAACATTCATTCAAACTTTAAACCTTGGATTCTAAAACCACTATTAATTACTCATGATAAATGTTTAAAATACATGTTTTAAGTGAACTAATAATCAAGAAAGTGTCACATGCCTGAGTCACAAAGATATATGAAGAGATTTTGATCCTGAAGAATCTAAATGACAATTTTGAAGAAACCCTGGCCCACTCTTCTCAAGAGGTTTTTGAGAGAGTTTATAGAGTGTTTTAATCTTCTCAAGTATAAAATGAATGACCATAATGTGGTATAAGACGTGGGATCTAAAGGGCTTTGGCAGGAAATATCCAAAATACACTCAGCTGAAAAGCTATAGAAAATATACGATAGGTACGAGTTGACCCTTTAACTCATCACCACAATATATGAGTGGTACCATTATGTTTCCATAAAATAAGATTATTGGACATCACACTCTAACCAACTTACAACTTCCTAGCTCAACTCATCACAATATCATATGACTAATACCATTATGTTGTATCCAAGGAAGAACATTAAGGGCTAGAAACTAGACAACATATGATTGGATCCAAAACCTCTCATCATGAGACCATATGACCCATATGTAGTCTCTAATAACTAGGAAAAAGCTTGGCCAACAACACAATGACCAATATACGATTAGTGTCCCTAGACCCGTCACCACACCATACAACATGTAGTGTGAGTCTTATGATGAATAGAGAGTTCAAAACTCATGAAATCGCAAGGGACAAAGTTTAGGGTTTTTCATAATGCCCTGGTCAATGAATATGAGCTCTTTGAAATGGGAAAAAATGAAAGCATGGAATCAATTTTTGCATGATTCAACAAAATTGTATATGAACTGGAGTCCTTAGGAATGATCTTTCTAAAAAGTTTGTAAGTACAAAAGATCATAAGAAGTCTCCTAAAAGCAAACGAAACTAAAGCCATCATTCTAAAAGATGAGGATCTTCACAATATGACCTATGAAAAATTGAGAGGTAACCTCATTGCCTATGAACAAATTTTACAAGTAGGTACAACAAAGTGGAAAAAAAAATTATGGCTGTTAATGTTGTAACTACTAGAGAAGAAGAATCCCTGGATGAAAAAAATAGCAAGGGAATGACTCTCATAAATCATAGATTAAGGAAAATAATAAGAACAAGGAAACAAAGAAGACAAGGCTACTAGAATAATGAGTTAACAAGGAATTATGATCATTGTTATCACTTTGGTAAACCCGAACACTTGAAATAGAATTATCTAGAGTGACGAGAAGATCAACAAAGAAAAAATGAAAAAATAGGGCATGGAGTGATAAAGATGAAACTTAAGAGGATGCAAAAACAATTAATATTTCTTCATGTCAAAGGGTGAACCAAGTGATGTAAGACCCTTCAATTGGAAAAAATGTAATATTCTTCTATCAAATATTAATATGATCACTGAAGATATAAAATAATTATTGATTAATAAAATAAACTTGTACAAGAAAGGAAAAATTAGCAATCTTAGTTAAAATAAAATATTGAATAGGAAAGAAAGAATGGGAATGTTGAACTTTAAGAATGTCAAATTGAAATAAACCTACTTCAAGAAGAACTTGATAATGTAAAAATAAAGTTAAACAGCATTAGAAAATCACCAAGTCATATCTCTAAATGATCAAATTTTTTTAAGACTAAATCAAGCTCTTCATCAAGTTTGTTTGAGTATGCTAAAACCCCTTTTCTTTTTGTGGTCCAATATTCTACACCTATGGTAAAAAGAAGCATAAATCATATAAATACTGGCAAAAACCTAAGGGGGTGTGGGTCTAGTGATCCAAAGTGAGCACATATATCCATTAAGGACCTAAGACCACTTGGGTACCTGATCCAAATTAACCTATTTTTTTTACAGGAACATGTCCACAAAATCTACAAGAAAGGAATTTGGGTCATAGATAGCAGATGTTCCATACACATGATCAAAATAAAAGAAAAATTCTATTCTCTAAAGAAAATTGAAGGAGGATCACTCAGATTTGTGGATAATGGAAAAGGTGATGTCATTAGAGGCAGCTTAGTGAACTTAACTTCTTCTGTGAACTAATTAAAGTATATCTCATAGATAGACTTAAACACAACTTGTAAAGTCTCGGTCAACTGTTTGATGTAGGGTTTGAAGTATTATTCAATGCTAAGAGTTGTTGTATCAATCATAAAAACTGAAATATTTTTCTTATCTATAAATATATTGACAATATTTTCCTTATAAACAATCTTGATTTTTCAACATTGGTGTGTCTTACGGTGCAAATCAATGAAACATCATTTTTGTACTGAAGACTCAAATATGATAGCATGTATGCCATCGAAAAAACTCTATTGAATTAAATTGGTGAAAGGTCTGTCACAACTAAAGTTAGAAAAGGATCACATATGTGATGCTTGTCAACATGGTAAGAAGATTTAAACAACTTATAAATTAAAAGATATTTTCAATAAAACCAAACCCCTTCAAACAATCCATGTGGATTTATTTGGACCCACCAAGACTGCAAGTATTGGTGGAAAATGATATATTTTTGTCATTGTTGATGATTATTCTCATTTTACTTTGGCAATGTTTCTTGGTCACAATAATAAAGAATTTGTTAGTTTTTAGATCTTTTGTAGAATAGTACTAAGAGAAGAAGTATATTTCATTATTTAAGTTCATTGTGATCATGAAGGACAATTTGAAAACAAAGCATTTGAGGAATACTATGCTCAAAATAGTTGTTCTATGAATATGTCATCTTCTTGATCTCCTTAACAAAAAAGTGTGGTGGAATGGAAGAATAGATCTCTTCAAGAGGAAAAATGAACCATTCTTCTAGAACAGAATCTACCTGATAACTTTTTGGTAGAGGCAGTGAGTACAAAATGTCATATCCTCAACTGATTTCTCTTTAGACCAATTCTAAAGAAGAATTCTTATGAGTTGTGGATAAGAAAAAAAAACAATATCAGTTATTTTCAACCCTTTAGATGTTAATAATTTATTAACAATAATGGTAAAAATAACTTAGGACAGTTTTACCTATGAAGTGATGATGGAATTTTTCTTGTGTACTCTCCCACTAGCCACGTCTATAGAGCTTATAATAAGTAGATTGTATGTGTATAAGAATTTATGAATATTTTATTCAATGAAACTAAAAACTCCTCTATGAGCTTGAGTTTTGATGAAGCATAGGTATATGATCTAATGTCAGGAGAAATATTAGACATAACTCCTTAGCCAACAACCTCCGATTCAACTATAGCTTACCTAGAGTTAGATCCAATTACTGAAACAACTAAAATAAATACCCTAAGAGAATGGAGATATAATGGAAGCTTTACAAATGACTTTGTCTTTTGAAACCCAGATAATAAGATGTAGATAACATCATTAAAATATCCTATTGTTGTTGCTCTTGTATCTCAAATTAAACCCAAAAAGGTTAATGAGGTCCTCAAAGATGAATCTTGAATTGAGGCCATAAAGGAATATTTAGATCAATATGAATGCAGTCAAGTTTGGAAACTAGTTGAAAGACCAAAAAATTGCGCAATTATTGCAACTAGATGGGTCTAATTGTAGCTCAAAGCTACTCCCAACAAGAAATTATTGGTTATGATGAAACTTTTATTGTTGTAGCAAGGTTAGAATCGATTCAATTTTTTTAACTTTTGTTTTCTTTAAATGTTTTAAATGATATTAAATGGATATTAAACGTGCTTTTGTAAATAGTTTTATTAAGAAGTTTACGTAAAACAACCTCCTAGGTTTGAAATACATCTTATCCAAACCATGCTTTAAAACTAACAAAACACTCTATGGTCTCAAGTAGGCCCAATAAGCCTTGTATGAGAGGTTGAGTACTTTTCTGTTACATAATAATTTTCAAAAATAGACAGTACTATTTTTTCTTAAAAGTTAGATTCTAATCAACTTATTCTGCAAATTTATGATGATGATATTATTTTTGGTAGTCGAGCCATTTCCTTGCGTTAGCATTTTTAAAATAAAAAGAAAGGAGAATTTGAAAAGAGTCTCATGGGAGAACTCAAATTTAAGTAGGAAGGTATCAAGAATTATATCTATTCCCAAAATACACCTCCAATTAAGGATAAAGAGGTAACAATCAAGTATAATAACCTAACTAGGTTGGGATTGAACCCACAAGGAAGACTTAGAAGTATATCTATGGTTTGCTGAACTCAATGAGTTGAATATAAGGTAAATAGGCAGTTTTTAGTAACAATATCGAAAACAAAACTATATGGAACTTTTGATTTAAGTAGTTGAAGATGAAAAATAGAGCTATATTCCCCCTAGCTTCTTGAATTTGTAGGTTTATCGTGCATTGCTGAACAACTCAATACTTTGCATGAAAAATCTAATAAGTTATGTACCTTCAACTATCTTGCAGATTCATTGATGGATTTTATCCTTTACATTTTCAATCTTAGGATGTTGCATTACTAACCCTTATCCTAGATCCCATTTAATTATTACCTTTTGAGTATCAAGTTATTAGATGATAGATAACCATCTTACGAAAATAATACTGATTAGCATAGATTGACAGTTAAACATCTAGTTACTATTTTAATTATCTTATCCTAGTCACTAATCCACTTGTGGAGTAAGTAACAATAATATAGGGGGATGCTAACATTTTGAAACCTAAAAAAACACAACTCGAGGCCTTGTCATTAAGGGTCTTAGCATTGCTATCTCTTCCTATTGTGCCAAATGGGCTTCCTCATCCTCTTTCCTCTAATTAGCTACCTCTGCTAGCATATTTTCTATCTGTCTATCTGCAATATTTTATGGATCACCAGATTGGGAAAAGGTACAACATTTGAATCATCCCAAAACACTTCGATATTTCCTGCATATATTAGATCTACAATCGTATGATTAGGTTGTAGCAGTCTCTTTGGGTTAGGATTTAGCGAGTGTAAGAGATTGCCTTAACTTCAGATATTAGGAATACACCAGCATAAAATAATAGAAAGTAAAAAGTCACAAACTCCAACAAACATTAATCAAAAAACCAATATCTTTCCCAACAATGACAAGAAAATTTTAATCAATGCTGAAACTATAACTCTAATTAAGGATAAAGCGATCGCTATCAAGTATAATAACATCATTAGTTGGGGTCAAACCCATAAAGAAGAATGGAATGTATATCCTTGGTTTACTCAACTCAATGGGCTGAATAGAAAGTAAATAGGGGGGTTTGTTATAACAAAGTTGAACACGTAAGAGTATGTAACTTTTGTTGTAAATAGTTAGAGAAGAACATTAGAGCTACATTCCCCCTTGCTTGTCTAATAAATAGGTTTATCATTCTTTACTAAACCAATCAAGTAATTTACAAGCAGAATTTGATAAGTTCTGTACCCTCAACTATCTTGTGGAGTCATTGACGAATTTCATCTTTTACATTTTGAGTTTTAGCATGTCACATTTCAAACCCTTATCCTAGATTCTAGTTAACTACTACCTTTTGAGTCTCAAGTTATTCAATAAAAGATAACAATATTACATAGATAATACTGATTAGCCTAGATCGACAGTTAAACTTCAAATTACTATTGTAATTATATTTTCCTAGTCACTACCCTACTCGCAGAGTAAGTAGCAATAATCTTTGCTAGATCCTAACATTTGCAACTGCTAGAAAAACTATAAAATAAAAAAAATAAATTTTTTTGGTTTATTTTGTACATTTATTTGTTAATACAAAATAATATCCACAACGAATGGACCAACCCATCCAAAATAAAAATATAGACCTATATTCAGACCGGCCCAAAGAATGACCTGTCTATTTCTAAACCAACATATAAGAGAGTAGGGTATCCAAAAAGAACTAAGTCAGCTCTTTTACTACTAAGCTTTTTGCCTCCACCATGGTTTACTTCACCAACCTTCAATTTGAGCTATTTCAATTGTGGGTGATAAACGTTTTACCTTTGTCTTGCTGATTTGAATCCATTTCCAGCTTGTGTAAGAGTAAGTTTTTGTTTCTTCTGTTTTGATTTAGCACTTGTTATTTGACTCTTGTTAAATGTTATCTTTTCTTTATTTCCAGCTGAGATCTCTAGTATAAGGGTGTATGCTATAATTTTTGGTGCTAAAAAAAGGTCCAGGTCGCTTGCTGAGGTTTGATATTTAATCCCTCATAAGTTACCTTCACTATTGTATTTTATTTTGTTGCTCCTACTAAGAACTAATCTTAGCATTCTTGAATAGTTATGGAATATATGGAGATTATGCGATGCTGGACCCACTTATATCTTGATGATATCAAAATCCTCAATAAAAGGCAATGAAAATTTGTCCTTATAACCCCCAATCTAATAGGAGTCCATTTTGTTGGCTAGTGTAGTTAGGCGAAGTATTAATTTCCCTTTTTTTGTGTACCTTGTTAAGTTGTAAATTTGATGCATATGCATAAACTAGTTGTAGCCTCTCTAGTCTATATACTTTTTTGCTATTGCTAATTTCAAATATGGATATTGGCACTTATCACTGTTCAAAATATTTTTTCCTATACTTAGTTGTTCTTGGAATGCTTTGTATTTAAAGATATTTTGTTCCAATGCTATGTTAGCCAAGTAATCTGCTAATTCATTGCCTTCTCTATGAATATAAATTATCTACACTTTCTTGGTAGAAACTAGTTGCCAAATTTTCATAATCATGTCTTCTACTTGCCATGGTATCTTCCATTCCCTCATAACATCCGCTGTATTTGCATAGAATCAATCGGAAGGATTAGTTTTTCATGATCCGATAAATTACAATGCCTAGCTTCCTTTAATATATCCATTGCCTCTGCTTTCATGCTATTAGTGTCCTCCATTGCTACTCTTTCAACATGTAGTAAATCTCTATTTGTATCCCTTAAGCAAAAAACCTTAGGACTACTCCTCGAATTTCCCTCTGAGACCCCATTATTGTTGTATTTAACCGACCCTTGTTTTGGAACCTTCCAAAGTACTGGTATCACCTTAATTTTAGGCTTCAATTGACTAAGCTATTGTAAGATAACCTGCCATTCAAAAGAAAACTCCAGTGATGGTTTAATAACTTTATGAAGCATTATTAAATGTCTTGTAACATTCATAATCAGTCTATGCACAGATACACCTTTCCCTTCATGTTTCAAAGCATTTCTTCTATTCCAAAACTCCGATATTATCCTTGCTAGTATTGCTCGAAAATACACTTTTTCTTTTGTCTTCACTGTGCATTCCACCATGCATAATTGTATTCCTTAGGTTCAAACCTTGAATATTCATACCTGCAACAGAAGAGAAATAACACTAAGTCCCGTTAGCATAATCTAGTCTTAGCAACACATGAGACAAAGTCTTGTGTTAGACTTTGGCAGCACCAACATTTAGAAGGACCTTCCACCCCAATTTTCTAATGTTTGCATCCACTGATATCTTACGCCTCCATATTCTCCACATGAAGAATACTATCTTTAAAGTAAAATCTTTAATCCCTAACTATTTGTAGAAATCATTAATATCCTATTTATACCTCACATATTGCCATGCTAATTTGACAGTAAAATTTCCTCTTGCTTTCACTGACCATATTGCAGTATTTCTCTAAGATGTGTGATGAGGAAGAGACACTTCAGCTTTATATAGTTTCCCATATCCGATTTGAACAATTCATTCAAACTCTTTATATTCCACTGCCTATTTTTTTTTTCAATTCCTTGACTGTTTGATATCTTCTATCCCATTCTATGATATGTTCCATAATGGAATACAAATCTCCTACTCCACTTCTATTATCATACAAAATATTTGCATCTGCACCCATTATTCTCCATGTTATAAGATGATTCGTGAGATCTTTGACTTGTAGCATCTTTTCAAAACTTGGGATACTCTTCCTGACTTCCACATGACTTCTTTTGGATGAAGTTTTCTGTAATACTTATTCAACATAAACTCACTCCATTTAGGACATCTTGTTCTAAAAATCCACCATAGTTTCTAGAAAAGAGTTGTGGATAGATCCAGAAGTAGTTTAAAACCTAAACCACCCTCCTCTTTCGGCAAACATATCTTGTGCCATGCTACCCAATGCCTACCCTTACCACCAATAGTACTAAACTTAGCAAACAATTTATGAATAGTACTAAAAACATTCTTAGGGGGGTTCATAAATATAGACAATGTATCGGAACACTTCACATGCTTAATTAAGACTGCTCTACCACCAAAGGATAAAATTTTACCCTTCGAATCTTTCAATTTGTTACTGATTGTATTCATTAGTTGTTGATAAAAAATACTCTTCTTCCTTATATAGAATACTGGGCATCCTAGTTAATAGAATGAAAACTCCTATCCCAAAAATCCAGTAACAACTTTAGCAATAACAACTACTCTATTGGACACACTACTATGTAAATACAAAACATTCTTTTCTTTATTTATATTCTAACTAGACCCAACTTCATACCTCTCCAAAGATGTTGTCAGCAATTGTAGAGTACCCAATTCAACTTTACAAAGAATGATCATATAATCCGTAAAAGCAAGGTGACTGATTCTTGTACTCCCTCTAGGCATGCCAAACAACTTAAATTCTTTCCTTAGCAATAATTCCTTCAATTCTCTGAATAGTGCCTCTGCTACAATGATGAATAAAGTAGTTTATTAAGGATCCCCTTACTTAATATCTCTGGATGATTTGAAAAACCCTTTAGGTTGTCTATTCAGCAATAATGAATACCAATTATTGGGAAATAATCTGAATACCATGTCTATGATCTCTTCATAGAAGCCAATCTTCCTCAAAAGTTTTGTCAAGAAAAGCAATTCCACTCTATCATAAACCTTCACCATGCCTAATTTCATGACTATGTTTGGTGGTTTTCCCCTTTTTCTAATTTCATATACTATCTTCTGAACTACCAGGATATTCTCAACAATATATCTACCTTGATCAATTCCATCTTGTTCTTTAGACACATATCAGGAAACAAACACTTAACTCTTTCTTAAAGAAGTCTTGAGAAGATTTTATTCACAAAGTTTCTAAGTTAAATAGATCTCAGGTATGAAAAGTTATTTACAACTAATTTCTTTGGCAACAAAACGAAGTTGGTATGTGTGATAAACCTTGAAAGGTTATAAACACAGAATAAACCTATTACCATTTGATGTAGATACTTTGAGATAATGTCCCAAGCATCCTATAAGTAGGCACCTGTGATACCATCTGGTCCTATTGCACTATTTCTATTCAAACCCATAACTACCACCTTTTATTCTTCTACTATTGGTATTCTTATTAACTCTACGTTCTGTACTTCTGTTATTATATTTGGTAGTGCATCTAGCATTGAAAAATCCCTTGCATACTCTTGCTTCTGAAATTGGTTCTGATAGAAAGTAGAATGAGCTTCAGCAATTTCATCCTAATTCACGTACCAGATATTGAAATCATTCTAAATTTTCTTAATCTTTAGTCTGTACCTTCGTCCATTCACCAATGCATGGAAGAATCATTTGTTCCTTTCTTAATCCTTAAACCACTCAAAGCCTGCTTTCTGTTTCCAAAAAATTTTCTCTCTTTTTATTTGCATTTCCACGTCAACTTGTTCTTTGTATAAAGTTTCCTTGTTATTTGCTGTGGAATCTTCTTCCAACAGTCTTTCCCTTACTGTAATAACTTCTTAAAGAGTATCAATCTCTTGAAAAATATTTCCAAAAGTTTGGTTACTCCATTGAGTTAATAAAGCTTTAGTCCTCTTTAAGTTTTGCTAAAAAATAATAAAATGATTACCCTCAATATCCACTTTGTTGTTTTTATTAATTACCTCCATGCAAGATCTTTATTTTAGCCAAATATTAAGGAATTTAAATGTCTTAACTAGTTATTCCTACTGAGAATTACAGTGCAATAACATTGGTGCATGGTCAGACCTACTTTTCACCAAATATTGTACCTCCATAACATAAAACAATTCCTGTATTTTATCACTAGTGAAAACCCTATCCAGTCTCCTGAAAATGCATTCCTTATCTACTGTGCCATTCCACCAAGTAAATTTTCCCCACCTGAAAGTAATCTCCTCCAAATTACAAGTGCTAATACAGTGATTAAAATCTTCCTAGCTTCTCTTCATCAGGCCTTATGAAATTAATTTATCCACCTACCATCCAAGGTTTATTTATTACACTAGCCAATGCCCCAAGCAATTCCTACAATTGAAGTCTCAGAGTTTGAGGAGATTTTGCATAAACTAGTGTAACCACAACTACTACTCCAACATTCTGATTTTCCAACCCGAGGGAGAGTTTTTTTTCCTCACACTAATGATAGTATACTCCATAGTTTAATAGATAAAGGACCAAACCTTACCTAACATGTTCACTATTTCATGTTATATGCCACGCCTTCTCCTGTAATTCTTAATATGTTGCCTTTCCTAAAATGGTTCCATAAGGCCTACGAAACAAAATTGGTCGCTTTTGTGCATTGTTATAAGCCTTGTAAAATCCATCTCTATATTCACAAACCAGATATTCTAAATTAAAGCATTCATTTTGAGGCATAATTTGATATATGACTCCTTATCTGCATTAAACTTGCAACTATATTTTTGTTTTTTCTGTTGTGTTTTCCATGTTTTACCTTTAGAGATCGGACATATTTTGACGATAAATCTCCCTCCATTGCAACCTACTTAATATTATTGCTCAAATTTTCTATATCCATATCTTTCTTCTTGTTATTAATAATATCCGTCATATTCCCTGCTTCAATCACCAAAGGTGTCATATTCTCCAGTATTTGTTCTTGATTTTCATTCATTTCTTCCTCCATTCACAGTAGCTCTTTCAACTCATTTTGGGTATTTACACCCTTTTACTAGTTGTTGCACTTGTGCTTGCTTCTTATCTATGCTATGGACTGTTATTTCTTCTGTCTATTGTTCCATCTTATTATTTGTTCTTGTCCCCCTTATTATTCTCCTTGTTACTATCCTTGTAGGATTGTACCTCTTCTTTTTCTATGGTGTCTGATTTTCCAAAACTCTTATTGACCCAATCCTTTGTGTTTTTTCTTTCCTTTATGTGGTTGGGGATTTGTTTCTCTTCTGTCTACTCATTATCTATGACATAAAAAGCATTTGAAGTTTCTAATTCAGCTAACTTCTCGGTCATCTCCCCCATTATATGACCATATTTGTCCTTTCTTTACTTGCATTTTCTTTGCATCTATTTATTCTTGTCCTTGACAGCATATGCACTCTTATTTACTCTCTCTTCGTCATTGCCCTCTTCATTGACCTTCTTATCTACTTCTTTTTACCACTATAATTGATCAAACAGCTTAAGGTGAATATTCCAATAGGTTTCCTCATCATGTCCTTGAAAACAATATTCTTTGTAATACTTAGGTTTATGACCATACCGAATATGAATCCATTACGACTTAATATTACTAGTGATATCATCTTCTTCATTGATTTTAACTCTGTGTGGTATTTTAGTTACAAAATCTACCTCCTTGGCCTTGTATAATTCCTTGTGGCCATATCTATCACTTAATATTTTCTTATTGCAGATGCAATTGAAAAACTGGCTTTCTTGGAAAAAAATTGCGTGAAGGATCTGGTAATGAGATCCATACCACTCCAATAGTAGTTTCAACATTCGGTTCAAACCATGGGTCCCGATTGTGAGTCCTCATTATCCCATATATGTCTTTGCCTATAATATATTACTCAGTAGTTGATAATAATTATACATAGTCGTTTAGTTGATTCAAATGAATATGGATTGCCTTGTATCCAGTACTCCCGTTGTAAGATCTCCCTTAATCCCACATTGCTTTGGTATTTCTTTTCTAAGTACATTAACATTAAGCTTGCAATAGGAGAACTTATCCATGATTGCATGTTGTAAGTTTTCTTAAATTATCAAGCTTTATACTTCTGAAGACTTCCACGTAATAGATGGTTCCCCATGCAGCATAACGATAGGTTTAAGAAAAACCTTCATATTCTCATTCATGCAAGGTTTTGCCTCCAAATCAGTAATTTGTTTCTGAGGTTCCTCCGGTGTGTTAATCCCACCGAAAGTAGTAGCCATAGCAGTCGAAAAATTAGTAACAAGGAAGGTTATCCTACGTTGTCTTTATATAGAAGATAATACAATGCATTCACAAGTACTAGTTCAGAACAACCTCACACTTCCCCTATTTTATCAATATTACATGGTTTCCACAACCCTAGCTAAGTGTTTTAGCCACTAATGCTCGTGAAACAATCAATTGAGTTAATGATGAAAGCCATTAAACAATATCAGAAGAATTCTGAAACTGAATTATCAACCAAAATCAATACAAAACCAATCCCAAGATCAAACTTGAATCTTGGAATCTAATTATAAATTGTAAGTGTTAAGGGTATGTAACCTAACTACAAAATGTGAAAAGGGTATATAAGTGTCCAAGGAGACCTTAAAATCAAATCACAAACGAAAATAATTTTTAAGGCTGGTAGCCACTTACCGAGGCCACATACGGACAATCTTCGCACATACCTGGGTCTTATATGGATGGTATATACCATATACAGACAATATGTGGACATCGGTATGTACAAAATCTTCTTTTTTCTTCTTCTGATACTCTAGACTTCAATTTTTGTTACATTCTTTGATTACCTATGCCCAATAAGTTGCACATATGCCCAAAATTCCCTCGGTAAGTAGTAAAAAACATCAATGTTTATGTTTTTCTTTAGCTAATTATCCAATATCTAATTTCTTACAAAATATACCCAAAACACAGTATATCACACAAAATGACCTAAGAAACTTACATATTATCATAGTTTATATAATTAAAAGTGTTATAAATCCATAGCACATGACTGTCTAATAGACTATTTGCTCGCATTGAATCTATCAAATTAAAGACCAACTCCTTCAATAATGAGCTTGCCATATCAATCTAGAATTCGTGCTTTAGCTATCCCAAAAATGTTGAAAGGTCCTATGAGTAATTCTGTCAGCATATTTTCATGACCGCAAATCCAAGGGTCATGATGGAACTCGTCACAGGGAACCTTGACTAGTATGCCTATCAGCCAAACTGATACACAAAAGGGGAAAAAAGACAAAGTACCCCTAAGGTAAGGCTTTAAGAATGAGGCCGAACTATATAAGTATAACAAATGTGAAAAAATGTAATAAAAATGTATCTATAGCTCCAAAACCATGTATCAACAGTATAAGAATGTATTTAGTATAACTCAAATTCAAAAGAAATTCATATGAAATCCAATAGATACAACTTTGTATTTGGAAACAAGTAAAGACACAGTCTAATGATAAAGAAAGATTATAAAAGACAATTGGGCGCCGAAAGGCCAACCACTACCTTGAAAGCTTCAACAATCGCTTAAATCAAACAACATGGGGAACACCTAAACCTAAATCTATACAATAAGGGAACAATAGGAATTAGTACGGGCCATTTGTACTTAGAAAGTATAATAGTTCAAATGAGCAACGTAGATAATAAAACATTCACAATATAGACTAAGGGCATGCCATCTCTAATTAGAAAATGTTCCACATAGTACCCCACACCCGTTACACTAAAAGTTCTAATAAACGTATCTCATATATTGCAAAAACACAACAAAGTAGAGCAAGAACATACATCATATGACATAAAAGTAGGGACAAGGAAGGACAATGTACATATAGTATCATTGAGCACAGGTATAATAAGATAGAACAATTAGATAGGTATTACGTATTAGTAGAAGTACAATCATATCACCACCATAATTAAATAAACATACTAAGAATAATAATGATGAAAATGATGATAATGATAATGAGGGAAAAGTATGAGGTTGTTGTACAACGTCTGTATACTCCTATGCAGGCAGCCCTCCCTACGAAGGACCCATGAAGGGTTCGTCAAACCATATACTACCCCAAATACACCTTTGGAGGAAAGCATCATGAATTAGGACCTATGGAGGATTTGTCAACCCTTATAAAACAAATATCCATGACTCTTCTTTGGCATAACCTTCAGAGAAGGTCTATAAGATCCAATATCTAATATCAATATCAATAACTCTTGTCCAACACCTCCCTCGAAGAAGATCTAAAATTTGATGTTCCCAGTATTTCTAGAGTCTCCAAAATTCCAGTACTTGAAGTTTTTCCAAATCACATACATTAAATATGATACAAATCAAGTACATTTTAAAACAACAAGTATATATATAAAGCATACAACAAATAAGTTAAATTATGTGTGTGATGCCATGAGGATGATGAAACAATGTTCACAACCAACAAAAAAGCATATTTCCACAACCAACTAATATACCAATTACGTGAGTAAATTCTCTACCTGCTATTTCAACCATTCATAAACTCTAACATGATTCATATGCCAATAAAGAATGAATAACACACAAAACAACAATGATTCACTAATAAAGATTTCAATAGTATATTTCCCATATTCATATGTATTATATGCTATTAATATAACATAGGACACCACACGATCACACATATCACGTAATATCTCAAAACCAATAATTGAATAACATATAGTCCCCTGCAGAAGAAAAACACATTAAGATAGAAAATTATATGATTAGTTCCCATCTTTTTAACATTTATTTTGTATAAAAATTAACTACCCAACTCATTCTGAAAAAGTTAAGCCGTAACCAACCTTGATACTGGAACTAGTTCGTAATACTTCACACCACGACCTTAATTCTCATTAATAATCCCAAAATCAACTAAAACCAAGAAATATAGAATCTACGCATCATAAAAAGGCCAGCAATACCCATTTTACCTACGTTTGGTTCGTGATCAAAATGTACCCCCAATATAGGTTTTTGAAAAAGAAGTGCAAATCGTAACATTATTTTAAAAATATTTTCCCATACCTTTAGAAATCTTCCACTGAAAACTCAAGTCAAATCAAGTTAAAAGTGATGTTCAAATCGGATAAAAACCATTTTAAACTTTACCAGGTAAAACCTTTGAAATCTATTTTAAAATTAATAATCAAAGTTGTTTTGAATGTTAAATTGACGAAAAACTAGTAATTATAGGATTAGGAACATTACTCAAATGAAAAAGAGTGAAATTGGAGTTTAAAATAAGGACCTAAGATTTTTGGGTTTTTTAGTAATAAATCAAGAAATTCAACTAAGAAATGGGTAAATTCTTCACTTAAATCCATAAGAGAATTGAGAAATGGATGTCAATCTAGCTTCCAAAGAACCCACAACCTTCACTTTTAATCTTTCACACAATTTTAGGATTTTTGGGTTTCAAGAATTTGTGAGAAATGGCAAATTCGTGACCTAAGGGGTCATTTTATATCAATACCATGTTCTTAGATGCTAAAATTGTAGCATGCAGGCTGCAATCGCACTATCTGGTGCTAGAACAAGATGAAGTAATCACTATAATAAGTATTGAAACTTCACTCTCCTCTGCACATTATGTACGATTATTACCTACACCAAATTACAACTGAAAGCTAAAATTTTGAAATTTTCCAAGTTTTTGCTAAGGCCTCGAGATTTATTTGGACGTCAATACACCTAAACAAACTAGGTCAGCATAATAAATTTGATGTTCCAAACCTATTATTGTAGTTTGTTCAATCGTTCGTCATAAAGATCAAAAGATCGGCACATAAGTCCATAATGAGTCTCTTTAACCCTCCAGAAGCCACACGATAGCACAAATGGCACCAAACTGCATTGACAACTATGCCAATCACCCCGATAAATTAGGAATATTACAATGCAAAAATGGGAAGGGGTAAAATAGTCAAATCACACAAAAACACACATTTATCCTCCACCACTAAAAATCTAGTTCATCCGAAAACTAAGGCAACGAAATATCTAAATCAACAATGATTTGGGGATAAGAACTGTGCATATTAGATTCGACCTCCGAAGTAGCCTCATCTATAGGTCGATGTCGCCACTTAACCTTAACCATAGGGATATTAACCATAGGGATAACTCTAGAACGTATCCATCTAAAATCTCTAGCCAGAATGGAGACTTACTCATCAGCAAAAGACAACTGCTCATCTAACTGAATCGACTCCTAATGAATGACATGAAACTCATCATGAATATAATGGTGAAGTAGAGTAACATGAAAAATTAGATGAATTGCTTATAAATCTGGGGAGAAGGCCAATCATAAGCCACATTACAAACAGGCTAAAGAATGTCAAATGGACCAATATACCTAGCGCTGAGCTTACCCCTTTTCCTAAACCTCATCACACCCTTCATGGGTAAAAATCAAAGGAAAACACGATGACAAACCCCAAATCTCAAGTCACGAATGCTACAATTTGTATAACACTTCTTACTACTCTAAGGTACTCACATTCTATGCTGAATGGCCAAAACTCTATCCAAAGACTCATGAAGTAAGTTCATATCTAACGGTCTAACATCTAAAACATCAAACCAATCCACTTGGAGAACAATAATGCCTACCATATAATTCTTTAATGGAGCCATATTAATACTGAAACGGTAGATAATAATATAAGAAAATTCTTCTAAAGAGAAATGCTACTCCCAGTTGCCCCCAAAATCCATCACACATGGTCGGAGCTTATGCTCAACAACCTTGATAGTCTGCTCTGACTGACCATCAGTTTGGGGTGAAATGTCATTCTAAGATCAACCTGAGAGCCCAAATCATCCTAAAAAGTAATCCAAAAGTGAGATGTTAACACCGAACCTTAATTTGAGATGATAGACAGAGGCACACCATTTAAACGTACATTCTTATAAATGTTGATACGGGCCAAGCTTTTATCACTAAAGGAAACTTAGATTGAAATAAAATAAGAAGTCTTGGTCAATCGATCAATGATAACCCCAAACACTATATGATCCCTAAAAAATGTAAGGCAGTCTGATCACGAAATCCATAGTAATCTATTTCCACATCAACTCGAGAATTGGTAGCTACTGATAAAATCAAAAAATGCCCTAAATGCTCAGAATTCACCTTCTATGAAAAAGGGCAACAAGCTAGAAAATTTTCTACATCCTTCCTCATACCACCCACCAATAATTCTATCTCAATTGCAATACGTCATAGTCATTTGTGAATAGATAAAGTCTCTTAAATAAATGTGCCTTCTCCAAAATCAATCTAATATAATCACCTACTCATCACATACAAACTCGGCCTCCAATCTATAAAAAACCATCCGACTCAAGTGACTCTTCTTTAGACTCGCCACTCAGCATCTTATTTGAAATCAATATAAACCCTACATCATCAAATTAATGAGCTTGAATCTGTATCCATCAAAGATGACCTAGCCTCTATGAATGGTAAAACACACCCAGGTGTCAAAACATCAAGACTAACTATTTAGTTATCTAAGGACTGAACCGCTAAGGACAAAGGCCTCTCTTAGATCAAAAGATATGTCAAGCAACCTATGCTAGTTGACTTCTAGATCAAGGCATCCACAACCAAATTAGCCATGCTTGGTTGATGGGGAATAGTCAAGTCATTATCCATGAGCAACTCCAGATAACGGCAATGCCTTATATTAAGACATCATTAACTATAGAAATACTGAAGGCTATTATGATCTGAAAAAATCTTACAACAGACTCCATTGAAGTAGCACCTCCATAACTTCAAAGCAAAAATAGTTGTGTACAACTCCAAATCATGGGTAGGGTAATTTCTTTCATATGGCTTTAACTGAGGAGAGGCATTGGAAATCAACTTACCCTCCTTCATTAGCATAAAACCCTAACCAACACTCAAAGCATTACAAAAGATTTTGAAACACATGCCCTACTTAGGAAAAGTCAATATAGGAGCCGAAGTCAACAAATCCTTGAACTTTTGAAAGCTTGGATGACAAGAACCAGATCACTAAAAGGAAATATTATTTATAAGTCAACTTGCTCAATGGAGCTGTAAAAGATGAAAAACCCTCAACAAAATGCCAATAATCACCTTCAATACCAATAATACTACGAATCTCAAAAAGCAAAGTAGGTCTAACCCAATCACGAATTGTTGAAATATTGGCTGGATACACCATAATACCCTCGTTAGTAACCACATGACCCAAGAAATAAAAAGACTCTAACCAAGAAGTCACACTTGGAAAACTTAGCTTATAACTTCTCATTCCTCAATCTTTAAAGAACAATATGCAAATGTTTTTAATGCTAAACCTCACTCATGTAATAAACCAAGAGTGATACCCTATAATGATATAGTAGCTCAGACAACTCTTTTATCCAATAACTCTTTCAACTAATCCTACAATTTTTTCAACTCGACTGGGGCCATTTGATAAGGACGAATAGATATGGGTTTGGTGCCTAACTTAATATTAATAAAAAATTGATATCATAATCTGGAGGTATACTAAGCAATTCCATAGGGAACACATCCATAAGCTCATGGACAATACAGTCAGAATCAAAGGAATAAGGTGAAGCCACAATAATATCATAAATATAAGCCAAATAAGATAAAATCCCCTCTCAAAAATTCTAAGTATCTAAACATAGGATATAATCCTCTTAGGACCCAAATGAAGGACCATTACATAGAGTATCGAATAAGCTTTCCAATGATATGTGGATCATCCAAAATAGACACCCGAGCGACGAGTAATGAACATTCTGATTGAACCATGAATAGTAGTGAACAGTAAAACATGCAGGAAAAAGTACTGAGGCCTGGTGTATTTTTTCTTCAACTTTATACTATCATAACTCCTTGTACATAATTATCTGGGGTATTTACTATATATAAAAAGAAAGCTTTACGAGTCCTCTTTCTAATGAAATTGGATTCATAGAATTTGTCTATCGAACCAAAGATTTATTGTCGATCTACTTCAGCCTATCAAAAGTGAATTTTTGGGTCAACTTCAAACTATCATAACTCCTCGTACATAATGATCTGGGTGAGATACTATATATCAATAGAAAGATATGAGAGTGATCTTTCTAATGAAATTAGTTTTATCCAATTTAGATATCGGAGTAAAACATTATAGTTGATCTACTTTAGACTATCAAAACAGTCCACCAAAGGACAGATTCGAGAATTATTTGATTTTTAGGGACGTTTTGGTCATTCCCCCTCACCCAATATTCATCCAAACCCTATATTAAAGCCTATTAGAAGTATTATACATTATATTTCATCAAATTCCCTCAAAAAAAAACCCTAATCTCCTACATCCAACTTCAAGAACCTCCAAAGTTCACCATTAATTCTGCAAATTTATTAAAGACTCCAAGATCCTAGTTCAAGAACTCCAAGAACAATTATTCAAAGGCACGATTAACATCTAAAAAACAAGTGTCGATCTAAAGTTCATCATTCAAGGTATATGGGGTTTTTCAACAAGAACTCTCTTTTGTTCTTGTGCCCAAAAGTAATTTTCATTACAAAGGCGTGATTTTTATTTGATTTTTACGAATTTGAAGCATGAATCCATATCTTATGATGATTACTATGAAATATTGATGTTTATGATTTTGAAAGATGATTTTTTCATGTGTGGAGATATAAAGCATGAATCTTGAATGATATTTATCATGATTTTGATAATTGGGTCACGAATCCCTATTAGAAATTGTGTTTTTTTGAGAAAGTGTGTGTTATAAGCACATTGATATTGAATATTTGAGATATGTTGAATGATTTGACTTTTTGGTCTTAATGGAGTTGTTTTGAACTCGAGTGTGAAAGAAATCCACAACGTGGTTGATTTTGATAGATGGGAAGCATGATGTCTCCCAATGTATATTTATATATTACTGCAATAATTTTGTTGTGGATTGTCTTTGAAATGATCAGAGCTAAGTCTGAGAGAAATCTTTAGCACCGAGTGGGAGGCATAAAACGACCTTAATTATCTAGAACTACATGCCCCCATAGGAGTGAGGCTGAGGCTGATTTATATAGTTATCATTAGTTTATGTGGATTTGATATCAATAGTCCTACTCTGATGGCAAGGATAAGACGGCTCTCCTCAACGTGGGTTGTACGTTGGACTCCATATAGCTCACATGGTTTAAGTCGGTTATAGGATCTCCTAGTGTGTGTGTGTTTCCTTGTGTCTATGGTGAATGGTGAAGTTATTTGAAAGTAGAATTGTGAAAGTTATTCTTTCGAAAGATTTAAATGATATTTACATTATGAGAATTGATATTCTTGATGAACTAAAAATGATTGAAAACTTATATGATGACTCACATGTGTTATTGTACTTATTTTATCCTCTCATGATTATGATGATTTTGTTCGAGCTGTGTGACTCTTTCATACATTCTGCATGTTTCTTATAAATATTTATGATGATGATATTTATACAACTATATACACCCCCATATACTCGGTTCCTTTCCTTGGTACTGACCCACATCTTCAGATGTGGGCTGCATTTTCTTGGAATATAGGTTTAGGTGCTCAGTTCCAGGTTCGACAGTGATTCTTCGGGCACGCTGTTCTACATCCTCTATTGTGGTAAGTCCTCATGTTCTGAGGATGTGATGTCTGATGTTGGTTTCACAGAATCATTTAAATTTGATAATTGAGTATGAGGAAGTTAGGGCATGTCTCAATGGATCGCTGGTTTTATTGATTTTCTTAGACGCTTGTCAGACTAGTATAAATATTGAGAGTTGACTAATAAGTCTTTGTTATCTTTCTAAAATTCTTTTATTCTTGGACGATTATTACTCTGTTGATATTTGAGGGTTATTTATGGAAACCCTGTTTATTTGTGTTGAACTGAATAAAAATGGCTCAACAGGTTAGCTTAGGGCTACTCATAGCCTCAATCAGCGTGTAATGCTCCGGGACCCATTTTTTGTAGCATTACATAACTAGAGGACCCACACTCATGACTTGAGGGACACCATAAATAGACTTTTGCATAGGCAGAGGTACAAGACTTTGAGCTATGGAAATACCAAATAAACTTAAAAGAGCACCCTCCAAACGTATCAACAATTAAATCAGCAATCCTTTCAAGACTTATATAGAATAATTCTAAGGAGATGGAGTTGAACCCACCCCAATATGCTTAACATGAGGCATAGGGGTTGGCTTCCTAACACTCCTCCTAGAGGGGGGTTATCTATGAGGCCATCTACTCCATTGGGTCCATCCTTAACTCGAGGCGCACCCTCTAGGTTAAGGCTCCACATATTTGACTCTGGACCTAGTTGACACCATCTATATAAAAATAGCGGATCATAACTCAGTACATAAGGTATATAAGATATTCGAATAATAAGGAATAAAATGAGGGAATTTTCCTTACGACATACTAATGCCTCTAAAAATCGATATGGACGTGTATGTACGTGTCTGTGAAACTCTATTAGGCATCCATTCTTACACTATTGAGACCAATGAAACCTAGCACTGATACCAATTTTTCAAGACCCAAAATACTAGGTTAATAATAGCAATTTTCATGGTGAACCTTGACGACTAAGCCTATCGCCAAAATTGGTTCAAAAAGGGGAAAAAGATAGAAATACCCCCAATGTAAGGGTCATAGAATAAGTTGAACCATATAAATACAACAAATGCGGAAAGGATATAATCAACAATGTAGGAATAAGTCCCAAAACATAGTGTCAACAACATAAAAATGTATCTAATACAACTCGAATTCAAAATGAATACATAAGATATATAATAGACATAACTCTATCACTAGAAAATATTAAAGACATAGTCTAATGATAGAAAAAGATAGTGAAAGACATCCAGATGCCTGAAAATCAACTGCTACCATAAAAGCTTCAACAATCTCACAAATCAAGGAGAATGGGGCACAACCAAAATTGAATCTACATAAAAAGAGTACAACAAGAGTGAGTATAGTCCACTTGTACTCAGTAGGTATCATAAGTTGATTGAGAAATGTATCTAGAAAATCATACGAAAATCACACTAAAGGCACATCATCTGCAATCAGAATATGTCCCACAATGGTATCCCACACCACTTGCACTAATATTTCTAATATACATATCTAATAATGTGCAAAAATACAACCAAGTAAAGCATAAGTATACATTTCATCACATACATGTAGGAACAAGGAAGGACAATATGCATTCAAGATCATTAAGCACAAGTATAAGACGTTAAAGCAACAAGATAGTTATGAAGTCAAAGAAGAAATACAATCACATCATAACCATAATAAAAGATACACAATAAGAATGATGATGATGATAATGATAATGATGATGAAAATATTGACAATGATAATAAGCATGAAGCCTGAGGTTGTCACACAAACTCCATATACACCTAAAGAGATAAGCCTTTCGGTGTAGGACCTATAAAGGGTTTTACCACCCATATACTATGCCGTATGCATCTAGAGAGGAAATGCTCCTGACATAGGACCTATGAAGGGTTAATCAACCTTTCTAAAACCAATATCCATGACTCTTTTTTGGCAAAAGCTTCCTAGAAGATCCATAAAATCAAATATCCATGACTCCTCTCCAGCACAATCCTCGGAGAAGGTCTATAAAAATTTGATGTTCCCAGTATTTTAAGACTCTCCAATATTTCTAGTATTTCTAGTGTTTCTAAAGCAAATCATAACATAAGACACAAATATAGTACACATTCAACAGGATCAAGAATAAATATAATGTTTACAACAAACAAGTTAAATTATGTGTATGATGCCATAAGGATTATGATGTAATCTTCACAACCAATAGAAATGTGTATTTTCAGAACCAACCAATACACCAATTACATGAGCAAATTTTCTACGCGTTATTTCCAACCACTAATAAATTCCTACATGATTCATATATCAATAAAATATGAATAATAAATAATAAACCAATGGTACCCCAATAGGCATTCCAACAACACAATACCAACATTATCATGTATTTTAGGCTATAACCATCATATAAAATCCCACATAGTCAAACATATCATGAAATATCTAAAAACCTACAATTGAATTACTTATAGGCTCCCACACGACAATAACAGATTAAGATAGCAAATTTGATTATTAGTTCCTATAAGCTTAACATGCATTTTGAATACAAATTAACTTTCCAACCATGTTCGAAAGAGTTAAGCTATAACATAACTCAATGTCGGAATTGGTCCACAACATATACTATGACCTTACATCTCACGAATGATCTTAAAATCAACTAAAACCAAGAAATATAGAATATACATTTCTAAACAAGGACAATAATACTTATTTTGCTTAATTTTAGTTCAGGATCAAAACGGACCTCCAAAATATTTTTCAAAAAAGGGCAGAATCATAAGTTTATTTCAAAAATATGTTTCTAAAATCCTTAGGAATATACAGTTGATAACCCAAGTCAAATCATGTTCAAAACTAGGTTAAAATTAAATAAAATCCATTTTAAAATTTTACCTCGTAAAACATGTGAAATTTATTATAAAATCAAGAATCAATGTTATTTTGAAGGTTAAATTCAGGGGACGCTAGTAATTTTATGATTAGGAACATTATTCAAATGAAAAGGAGTAAATCTGAGTTTAAAATCAAGCCCTAATGTTTTTTGAGGTTTTGAGTAACAGAATAAGAAATTCTTCTAAGAAAAGGGTAAATTCTTACCTTAAATCCATAAGAGAATTGACAAATGGATATTAATAAAGCTTCCCAAGCACCCACAAGCTTCACTTTTAAAATTTCACACTATTTTATGGTTTTTGGCTATCAGGAATAAATGAGAAATAGCGAATTCATGATCTAAGAGGTCAACAATTTATACCCATATTAGATTCTCATATGTTACAATCGCAGCCTGCAAGCTGCAATCATATTATCTGGGGCTTGAACCAGATGATTCAATAACCACAAGAAGCAGTGTGATTACACTATCCTTTGTACATCATGTGTGATCGAAGCCCACACAAGATGACAACTTAAAGCTGAAACTTTTATATTTTACATGTTTTTGATCCTCAAGATTCATTTGGACTCTGATACATGCAAAATAACTTTGTCACCATACTATATTAGATTTTTAGATCTGCTGGCATAGTTCGTTCAGCCATCAATTGCACGGTTTAAAAGATAACCACATTAATTCATAATGAGGCTCTCAAAGCCTCCAAAACCAATAATATTGAACAAATAGCACCAAATTGCATTGGGAAAAACGCCAATAACCCCCATACCCTATAAATACCATAACATAACTAAGAGAAGGGGTAAAATTTTAAAATTAAATAAAAACATATATTTCACATATTTTATCAAAATTCAGGATTACAAATATACACATCACTCTTACCTATTTTTGGCCGAATGCTGAGATGATGATTGCTTTTTAAAAAGGGGTCATATCTCTTCTCTCTTTTAGGTTCTGTAACTAATACTTTATCTTGTCCTACCATAATCTTTTTTTCTTTATTTTTGGTTTATTTGTTGTGGTTTTTTCATACTGTTAGAATGTGTTTTGCCTCTTTTTCTATGCTTTGCTCTTTTTTTATTTTGTTAAAAAAGGGGTAAGTTAAAGAGGTAGATCTCCAACTAAGGGTGATCTAATCGACTAATAATGATCTAAAGTCAAATAATGACAAAGGCAAAAGAGTCATCAATAAAGTAGGAGCAAGCCAACTACAAGAACAGGGAAGTCAATTGATGTTTATTATTTCTCATTACCAAAAAGGGGGAGATTGTTAGCACTATATTGACATAATATATTTAAATAATGAAAAACTACTAAACGAATATTTTCAGGATTCACTTAAGATGTAGTCAAGGCAAGAAAGATATTTTAGGAGCATCTTCTATGATCCCTAACTACAAGCAAGTCAGTGCTAGATTTGTAATTATATAAGAAACGCATCTCATTGGGTCACAATCTATAAGCAAGATAATTGAAATTCAATCACAAGAAGAAGGAATCACAAAAGAAAAGAAGATCACACCCTCTACATAGACATATCTGATATGGGCATATATGGTTGTGAGTCTACATCTGAGAAAGGAAGGATGTAGATCTAGACTCATAATTGTTGTCTGCGAAGTCTACCAATAGAATGCGATTGCTCGGTCATAGCAGCGACTGCAGTTGTGTGATCACAGTGGAAGCTTTACAACCATGGTACAATTGGTTAAATGATTAGAGAGAATTGTAGTCAATTTTTATGTTGAATTAAAGGACTTATATGAAGGATCCAAAGCACAAAGAAGGGTGTGCAAGAGGGAGGGAAAGACCCTAGACTTTGAGAGAGAAAAAAATAATTTTTTGTCTTTAGAAAAGGTATTTTATTCAAAGAGAAAGCAAGAAACATTAGAGTATGGAATCGAAGATTATTTTTACCCTTTTTCATCATGAAAACCAAAGATGAAATACATGGTAAAAGTTTTTTCTCCTATGTTATGAGTATGTAACTTCTTTAGTCTTAGGATTATGTTAAACTAAAGTGTAATTGTATATGGGTGTTGTTTTTTTCCCATGATTCTTAGTTGATGAGTATGGATTCCACCATTGCTTGAATTTATAAGGTGAAATTTATGGGTGAAAGTGACAATTTCCAAATGGGTTTGACGGATGAGAACCCCAAACTCTTAAAACCCACTATCATCCTTGTAAGAGTGATGAAAGTAAACTTTAGGTAACCCATAACATTCTTGAAAGAGGGGTTAGGGGGACAAGGTAATGGTAGACAATTGAGCCTATGGCTTACTATCTTTTGCAATATTAGAAATTAGGTAATTGGTGCGTAAGCCATGACAAGAGCATCTTCCTAGAAATAGGGATGTTTGATTGAGGTTTTGGGTGATTGTAATTTCTAGACTTGTTTGGTGCTTGAAAGAACCAATGAATGAAATCATTGTGGTTTTAATAAAAGATTGTCCATAATGACTATAGACTTAGCCTATCCTTTACTTAAAAACTAAGTTTCATGTTAAACCATGAACAACCCTCATGTATCACTTTTAAGTCGATGTTTAATGTTAAACCATGAACAACCCGCATGCATCACTTTTAAGTAGACATTATCCCAAGATCTCCTCAACTCTTGATTTCAAGTCAATAGTATTGCTTTGGTGAATTGTAGTAAAAAATTATTTCAAACCAACCTCAAATTACATCCCTCAATTTTATTTTTCATATTGTGTTTATAGACACTCTAGGTTCTGTTCTAGTTATTAGAGCACCCATAAGACTTAAACTTATAATTCGCTCCTTATGGATTCGACCCCAACGCTAGTTGGGTTATTGACAATGAACGCCTGAACCCTCAAACATAGAAGCGAGTTGAGCGTTATCAGTTAAATCACAGAAATGAGCCTCATACTCTAATCTAGAAAAATGATCTCTTCGGAAATCCCTAAGGCTGCTGGGAATTTACTCCTCCATGAACATCTTAGAGAACTAAGTCTATGCCTAAAGAGAAGATCTAGTTAGTCTAAAATCCATATAATTTTCCACTAAGGCCAAGTAGCCAAATCAGCCTGAAATATGGTGTAATCCACACCACAATTTTCAGCAAGGCCCAAATTATGGAGCCTATCCTCATAAGTAATTAGAAACTCATACACATCCTCATCTAGAGCACGAAAAAACCTAAACGGAGCCAATTTAAAGAAACCACCCAACATCTTTTACTCCTTAACAAACATAGTAGGTTGGGCAACTGCTAGCGAGGTAGCTATTGATTGAGCAATCATCGATGTAAGAGGGACCTTAACTTTTTAAGCTGCAGCCATAGGATGTGCCACTGCCTCTGTACCACTCTGATCTATAAACTGTGTACCATCAGATGGTGCACTACTAAGTATCCCCAAAAGCTGAACCAAATAATCTCTAAGCACTAAAGAAGAAATAAACCTTAGTGGAGTCTAGCTTGGTTCCCAGCCCATCACTGGATAGGGCAAAAGAATGTTTTTCTAAGGAAAGAGAATAGGGTCTGATGAAGGCCCCCTATCTTGGCCCCTATGTGGGGATACATCTCAAGGATTTCCACAATCTTTAGGTCATCCCCAAACAACAGTAGGATTCCTACGCTCGATCTTGATAACTGCATCTTGTATAGCGATATCACGTGTCATGTCTACCTGCAAAAGAGTGAATTCAATGGAATGTTCTATAAACCAACCCAGACATTTAGTATGATATGAGTAAATAATAGAAGAACTCCTAAGAATGACTTACAGCGTCCCAAAGATAGGAAAATAGCATTAGTATTCCAATCTATAGGACTTTTCTAGACACTTTTTCTTGTACTAATAATACAAGTGAAATCTAAGCTCTGATACTAATTTATCATGACCCAATTTACAAGTCATGATGTTACCTGCTAAATCCCACCAAAGGTAATCCAAGTCGTATGCAAAGCTGGATTAAATAAGTTAACTTGATGGAAAATTCCCAATAAGGTAGAAATCAACAACTTATTTTGTATTTTAATATGAAAATATAAATAGATAAGAGTAAATCAACAATATAGAAATACATCCCATGACATGGTAGTGCAAGTACAAGAACATCGAGTAACAATACATCCCAAGTATTAAATAGTAAATATAATCCTTACTAGAAAGAAAATACTACACATGAAAGATAAAAGGCAATGGATGACTCTAACTCCAATATCTTGCTCAATCTTTTGAGAATTAACACAGCCCAAACATCTTTCAACGATAGCAACTAGTACTCGAACATTCACGAAAAGGTCCAAAGGTGTAGTATGAGTATAAAAATAATGGTTAATCAGTAGGCATCATTGTTTGACTATGCTAAATCAAGATATGAATTTTATAAAATACAATATAACATAACTAAGTCATGGCAGGGACGAACCTGAATGAACTCCAAAACCATTGTGCATAGTTAGGAAACTAAACATAAATAATAGCATAACAAAATGTGAAGCATCAACACACACAATATTAACAACATAATTAGCTACCATAGACCAATTGGTACGGAAAAATAAATAACCCATCTCAATCCCCCATAAACTTTAATGATACACATAAGATAATATAACCCACCATCGTTATTTATGTAATGACCCTTTCATTCATTTTTTATGTTTCCACTAATCTTCGCTAATAGGGCTTCTCTATCCCTATCCAAAATAATTTATTACTTGCTAGGATTAATGGTTTGGTTACCGAGTAGTTGATTTGATTTTTAGAGTCAATTCCCTATTTTGAAGTCTTCATTGTTTCCAAATGGCGATTGGGTGAAAACTTCATTAAAGTAATCTCGGATGTAATTTTTTACTATTCTAGTAGATTTAAATATCAATTTTAATCCAGGTAGACTTTTTGATCGTTTTTTAATACACCCGAGCTTATTTTAACATATTGGCTGAAAAGTTAGAAAATAAGGGTGTGGAACACACATTTGGTTGAAATGACCTCAGATTGCATATCCGACTTCTCCATCTTGTTTGAAACATCAATTTTAGGCTATCTCAATCGGATATGCAATCTGAGGCCCCCATGATTTGCCACAATGATCTCAGATTAAAATTTTTATATTTTTAATGGATTTGAAATGTTCATTATACTTGAAATTTACTATTGGATCATATTATTTGTCTTTTGAAGGTATAAAATAAGTTTTTGACTTTTTTGGTCAGGGGGATACCATATCTCTTCACCGAGAGGATCTATACATAGACCCCAAGATTGTGAATTTAGGCATTTTCGCTTTATATTTTAGAGCCTAAAATCCGAAATGGGTATGATAACCATAGATATGAATTTTTCTCTTAGTTATGATGTGTGGCTGCTATAGATACATTTTTCTCTTAGTTTTGACATTTGCCCATAGAGATGAATTTTTCTCTTTAGTTATGACGTGTGGCCCATAGAGATTTATTTTTCTTTTAGTTATGATATTTGTCTTATAGAGATGTATTTTTCTCTTAGTTATGATATTTGACCCATAGAGTTGCATTTTCCTCTTAGTTATGATATTTGACCCATAGAGATGTATTTTCCTCTAAGTTATTATATTAGTCCCATAGAAAAGCATTTTCCTCTTAGTTATGATATTTTGTCTATAGAGATGATTTTCCTTTTAGTTATGATTATTGGGGTTGTAGAGATAATTTTTTGATGTAATGCCCCGCACTTTCTTAAGCTAGAAAGCGAATCATTGCTCGTACATGTGAAACCCCCAACTTCGTAAGTCATATTTGGGAACATGAATTATAAAGATTAACCTAGTTATAAGATATCTCATGATATATTAAGTGTGGTTATATTATTCACTTAAGGTAGTAGAAGATAAGAGTTTTGAAATCCATCAAGTTTTAGCGTTTGAATTCACAAGGGTAATTTTTGAATGAGCATAACTTGATAAATAAGTGGTATTTCTACATATTTCTACCTACCAAATCACATAGAATCGAATCATCTTTCCAATGATACCAATTTCATCAAAATCCGACATCTGAGCAAGGAGTTATAGCTTTACGAAGCAGAGTGCATCGCCTAATCAATTGTACATAGCTACTGGAATAAGTGTGCCATAAGTAATGTGGTGCATACCTAAATGTGTGCGATAAGCAATGTGGCGCATGATTAAATATGCGAGATAAGCAATGTGGCGCATACGTAAATATATGCGATAAGCAATGCGGCGCACACTTGGTGTTTCAAGTAATAAAAACACTCTATTTTGAGTTATTTTGAGGGCAATTAAGTCTTTTGTCACTCCTTACACACCCCTAAACTTGACCTTATGAATTTAATAGAATCTAAACATATCATAACCCTTTTATCAATCTAAGTTCTTCATCACAGAGCACTAAAAGAGAAAAAAAACTAGGGTTGCACAATCAACATTGAGGGTCCAATCTTTAAACAAATCCATTACCATAAAGGTATGTGGGGTTTTCAACAAGAACATCCTTTCATTCTTATGCACAAAAAATTGAATTATTTTACGAAGATACATGAATTTACCTGTTTAATTATGAATTTAAGATGGAAACTATTATTGTATATTCTTGTTTAAGAAACTATGATATTTTTGTGATGTCTTAAAGATAAATTCCTTGAGTTTTGATGTTAATATCATGTTTCAAGTTGATTTCCAGATTTTCAAGTAAGTTATACTTGTTTGCTATACAAAGTGTGAATCTTGAAATGTTTTGCTCAAGTGTTGATATATGGCATTTAAAACCTCTCTGAGATTACGATCTTTGGTGAAGTAATATGTGATACAAACCTTGATATTTGAATGATTTGACCTTTTAATCTTGAAAGAGTTATTTTTGAACTAGAATGAGAAAAGAAATTTATATGTTGATTTATTATGAAAAAAGGGTAGCATGATGGCTCCCAATATCAATTGTTGAATTGTGTTATTATGGATTTTCTTTGGAATGATCTGAACTCGGTTTTGGAGTAGTCTTTAGAACCTAGTAAGAGGTATAATTGTGATTGGTATTACCCTAGAACTACATGCCACTGTAGGATATGAGCCTAAGGCTGATTGATATAGTGATCACTAGTGAATTAAAGATTAAGGTCCTACTCTGATGGCAAGGATAGGATAGCTCTCCCCAATGTGGGTTAGACATTGGACTCCATGTAGCTCACATGGTTTATGTCGATTGTAAGAAACTCCCAGTGTGTGTGTGTATTCTTCTGATTAAGATGAAAGATTTAATAGTTTGAAAGTGCGAGTTGAGAAAGTTATCATTTTTGAAGAATTTGATGGATATTTCTATATCTTAAAGAGAATTGTTATGAAAGCTACTCGTTTTGATGACTTGAAAATGATTATGAAAGTGATTGGGATTT
>JAPEIP010000006.1:123879094-123909731 GCA_026120095.1 Capsicum chinense
ATATATATCTAGCTATACGTAGCTATGGTGCTACCGTATACCCTTTCTTTATTTGTTAGAATTGTATCTTTATCCCTTGGCCTTGTATAATTTTATCTACCTTTTTCTCCCATTATTATAGTATTGAGATTTATCAATTTGTACATGAATAGGATAGTTGATGTTTGATACTTCCTTAGCCTTATTATGTTTGTCTCTTGGACATGAATAATATACGCTATCCTTATTTTCTCATTAACCTGTTATATGATTTATGGACTCTTAGGTGTAATTTTCATACTTTTTTTATGTTGTATATATCTGCTTTATCTTTGGAGCCCAGTTGGTAGTTGCCTACTAAGTACCATTCATTTAGTACTCATACTACACTTTTATAGTCTGGAGATTATAGTACAGGTTATCTATATTGATATATGTATCTGTGGAGCAGCCATGATTCAGAGATACCGAGTAAGATCTTGACGTTCGGAGTATTACTTTCCTTAATCTTATGTATTAGAATAGTCTATATGTTGTACTTAAAGATAAGTTATATCAGTGTATTTCACTTTTGCAATCTTATTATATTAGAAGGTCTTGTACTAATACCCCCAGGTTTTGGAATTTATTCATGTATTTGTAGTTTTGTTATAATATACTTATTTCACATTCTTTCCTTATTCAATTGAGTAGTCTATTACTAGCCATTCTAGAGAGTGTGTTTCGCTTGCCTACTGGTGGTTCATAGTAGGCGCCATGATGACTTGAGAAATTAGGTCGTGACAAATTGGTATTAGAGCATAGGTTTCACCAGTGTATTAGTACAGGAGCCAAGTGTTAGTAGTGTCCTGTGGATTGGTGCGGAGACATCAGTAACCTATTTTTGGGTTGCTATGAGGTTAATTTAGGAAATTCACTTCGTGACCCTTATCATGTGTCCATATTTCTATGAGCTTTGAACACATCCTTTGACTTTATTTTACCCGTAATGAACGATTCAAGTTTGGCGATGATGTGGATAAATATGGATGAGACTATAGCACGTATTCTTAGAGTTTCACGATAATATTAGAGTACAGAGTTAGATATAGATTTAGAAGTTCTTCAACATCAGCCAAAGGGTTTAGGGCTAAATTGGACTCTATTTGAGCTCACGACTACTTTAGCCTTTGAGATTCAACATTGGGAATATTAGTTATGTTATAGATCCCTCATAGCCATGGACGATATTTGATTCACCAAGCAGCTCTTATACTAGAGTTAGGTCCAGAAGTGTTCATCAGGGTACCTTACCAGTTTTGAGTACAAGATTGGATTTCTTGAGTGGGCCAAACTTATTCCTAGTTATATCCTTCTAAGCTAGACATTGGTGCATGGATGTATTAGAGAATTAGTATTGTCACTCCATTTGGTATCAGAGCACTTGATAATAGTTAAGTCTTCCTTTTATCATCTTGTTAATTATGAGAGGACCATAGAGAGCACATAAATTGAGGCTTATAAAAGTGGTGGCAAGAGGCTATGCCATTAGTAGAGTGCTATTATTGTTGTATTTGTAAGTAAGGATCTTTTTGGTTAAGTTCTACTTTATTAGTCGCCTATCAATTCTACAAAGTTAATATTTTAGACTATTAGATAGATTATTAGATAAAGCTATCATGTATTCCCTACCAACCTTGAGGTTTTCAGATAGACTAGGATTACAGAAGAATAGACATAATTTTACATACTTCTGTCAGCATCAGTTCGCTAGCCAATTGAGCTTAGTTTTTGTTTCTGCCATGTTAATGCTTAAAAATTTGCTACAACTATAGAGAGATTGACTATTGATCTAGAAAGTATCCCCAATTTAGGATTTCTAGTTATTCAGCTCATTAAGATCAGCCTCGTGAAATTATGGCATCTTTAGTTAGAAATAGTGCTCTTGGCACCTTAGTTGATGATTTAGTCGATATGTTTGAGTTTGGACCTATTCTAATTTATTCTTCTTATGCCCGTCAGGTATTTAAGTGTGCATTTCACCATTATAGGTGTGCTTTTATTTCCTACATTTATCTTTTATGATATGTATTGGGGTTTTCATATCCATTGAGGATTATATGCCTTGATGAATTGATAATGATTATAATGTGTCATGTTATATAATTCAAAATTATGTTACTACTTTGTCATTTATTTTATTTAGTAGTAGATGGAGTAGATCTGTATAGATATTCGCTCCCTATAGTCTAGATTATGGGTTAGAGTCCCCTTTATCTTGTTACATTAGCCTTATTGTGACCCTTTAGTAGTACATGATAGCCTTATTGTGGCCTTCGTATGGTATATGATATTGATGTTCATTTTGGTAGTGCCTATATATTATAATGATATTGATATTTCTTTTACTATTACTACCACCACTGGAGGTTATTGACATTATTTGATATTATTACTTTATGTAATTAATCCTTAATGGGTAGCTTTTTAGACTAGTGTAATCTAGTTAGAATTATATTTTTTTGTATCTTATTTGGGGGCATGAGTAGACATAGCTCTATTATAGAATGATGATAATGATTTTTCCCATCTTGGTTAGCTGTTATATTGATTTGACAATATACTATGGTATCGAAGGTAAGTTAACCTTCTATGGTTCTATGTGGTTTTTAAGTTGGCAATTTAATTATATTGCTTGTTATTGAGTTTGATATTCTAAGACTTGCCTACTAGCTTGAGAAGGATTTTATTTTGCCTATCCTTTCTGATACAACCTATTTTTAAGATTGACCAGTTTAATTTCTGTTCTTTGGTTGTGCCCATTTCATTGCCTGATAGTGGGTTTGACATCGATAATGAGGTATCACTGATTCATCTTTTAGATTTTATGGGTTTGTTCCCATGTGTGGTTTTCTCTTATTATTATTATGGTGATTAGATATTCCCTTCATGCTGCGATATGGTTTTGTCTTAAGTGGAGTTCGAAAGTTAGAGGAAGGTGGCCTTTATTGAGATCACTTCTTAAGTTAGAAAATTGGAAATTCCTTATGTTGAGTTATTGATTTTCAGGTAGTAGTCTTGACTTTGACCTTGGTTTCGGGATTGATATATATTTTTCTTTGATAATGTATTTCTTCAGCGAATTCAGGAAATCCTAATTCTAATGTTTTTTTTGTCCTAATAAGGCTTGCTAGAGTGTTTATCCTTAATAATATGTTCCTATGGCTACTCTCTTCTGAGATAGTGTATTGATTATTTACTTTTAGCTTAAGCTGTATTTATCTGAATTGTTAGTATTTTTTCCTTTTCTTGTATGGTTTGTAGCCTTGGGGAGTTCTGTTTGGTTATATTTAGATAGATCATGCTCTCAACCAGATATGGGGTGGGACATTTACATTTTCAACCGACGATTTCCCCTTTTGCATATTTTTTGATTGTGTCTTCATATAATTTATCTCAAATATATCAAATTTTGATAATAAAGTCGATTTGAATGGTTGGTAATGATATTGTCTTATTATTTTACTTTTGACTTAACGCTTTGGAATGATGACTTGAAAGTTGTGATAAACTTTTAGCATGATTGCCTACGTATCATCAGGTTTGATTTTGGTAGTTAAAATCAAGCGATTTAGCCTCGAAATTCACATTTAGCTAGATGTTTTAGAGCATACATTCAACATTAATTTTGGACCTGTCTTTGTTTAGATTTTATTTATAAGTTGACTGAGCCTACTCTATGGTTGTCTATTAGTTCTTCTTAACTTCAAATGGATTATAGGTTATAAGTGTTCAGATGACAAACCAAAATCCCGATATTGGTTCTTTTTTCTTAGACCTCGAGTCTCTAATTTTCTTTGGGAATTTTAATGATATACTCAGTGGGAGTAATAACTAGAGATGGATTTAGTATGGTTTTATTATCGATTAATGGGACATTCTGGAGCAGATCATTTGATGATGAGTAGTATGATTTGTTCTTCTAGATTCGAGTTTTGATTGTTATCCAGACTGGTTGTAGCATTGACATGGATTGTATTCCTTGATTATCTCAATTTCTATTGCCAGACAATGCCTTTTAGGCCTTTTCTTATGTTTGATATATGGACTTTTAGCATATCATCATCAGTTCTTTGTACGTGGACAAAAATTATGTGATTTCCTCTTGGTTTGGGGTAGATGGCAGTGCAAAAAGGTAAAGGAAAGTTATATTTTAATTTGGAGTCAGTGGCTTAAATCATGTCTTGGGTTGGTTTTGCCTTGGATGGGACTTTGATTGACTTGTTTGGTTATTGAGATAGTATCAGTTTGATGTGGTTTAGTTTTTGTCTAGCAACCTTTTAGGTTCAGTTGGATTCCAATTAGTGGTCAAAATAGAGTTTGGCTATCTGGAAGTAATATGAGGTTATTGGTTGAAAAAGAGATATCTGTTGAGAAATCCCTTACAAGTATTCTCTTCATATTGAGGTCATCTGGGAAGTCATGAATAGAGCATGTGGTCCCAGTACCTCATCCTTTCAATCATTTCAGTTTCTTTCTATTCGTTGACTTTTGAGGACTAAAGACCTTTTAGTAGTGGATATTGTAATGAACCTTCCGGTCATTTTTCATTTTTCTACTTATCTTTACTATTAGGGTTTCTTCATAGCTTCCCTATGTCATTTATGACTTCCTAGGATTGATGGTTTGGTTACTGAGCAATTTATTTGATTTTTATAGCCAATTCCCTATTCTGAAGTCTTCATTGGTTCCAAATGTCCATCAGGCAAAAACCTCAGTCAAATGATCTCAGATGAAAATTTCAACTGTGCCAGCGTATACAAAATATTGATTTTAGTATAGGTAGACCTTTAGTTCGGGTTCAATGCGCCCAAGTTCATTTTGACCTATTGGTCAAAAAGTTGGACAATTGAAATATTGAGTATGGGACCCATATTTGGTCAAAACAACCTCAAATTTAAAATCCAACTTCGCCATTGCATCTAAAATGCAATTTTAGGCTAAGGGAACCATTGGTTCAGGTCCCAAGGCATCTGAACTTATTTTTGATAATTGAGTGGATTTTATGAAAAACAAAACTACAGGTGCAGGTCCAATTTGTTTAGAAACTATCTCAGAAGAATGTTTTGATTATTTCAATGGATTTAAAATGTGATTTACACTCAAATTTCACTATTAAATCATGTTATTTAGCTTCCGAGTGAGTGTCGAAGGTTTAAAATAAGTTTTTGACTTTACTTTCATGGGGATATCGTATCTCTTTGCCGAGGGTATGTATAAATAGACCCCAAGATTGGTAATTTTGGCATTTTCCCTACATATTTGAGAAACTAAAACCCTAAATATGTATGATAACTCAAAATTAAGTCTTATGGGTTTCTAGGTAGTTTGGTAAACATCCTTTAGAATGATTATTGTCCGTACTAAGGTAAGATTTCATCACTCTATTGGATAATTTCTTCATTCTTTACCAAAAACCCCAATTTAACTTAGGTCTTGATTTATCCCCAAATTTGATTTGATTGCATCCATTAATTAATGTTCATGATTCCTTGGTGATGTAGGAACATTGGGTTTACCTCAAAAATGTGATTTCCATATGCGGATTCCACTTGGGGTTTTAGTGTCACTTTTGAACCAGAAGCACGATAGAAAAATATGGGTATCGTTAGACTCGTATTCATTTATAGATTATGTTTTTGATAGCATGATGGTACTTTGAAAATTTTGATGTAAAGACGAGCATGTGGTGTATGATGTGAGGTTTTGTAGTTCATCCTTGAGGTAGGCTTCTGCGTACTCTTCTTCAAAGATGATGTGTTTTATGTATGGCATGTGAATATGAATGTTAGGCTCAATTATGAATAAATAAACTAGTATTGATTATTGATGTTTGAGGAATTCAATAAGGGTTTTGAACCAGTAAGGTGGTATGTTTATGACATATTTAGAATCGTATTGCCTTCTCCCTAGATTGAATTAGTTTGTAGTATGGAAATGTTATGATGCTAGGTTTGGGATATGGTCCATGTTTTGGAATCATGGATCGTGTGATTTACCTTATTTGGGTTAGTCTATTAATCTTGAAAACATATTTTTGGGTAGAATTGACATAATTGCCCATGTTTCTATATGAATTTCCTATTTTAGTACTGGTTATGGCTTACTTGACATCTAGAAGTTGAACTAGATACCTTAGCCTAGTTTTGAGCCTAGTTGATGATTAGTTGTGGTATCATTCGGCCCACTTAGGCCAAGACTTGTGTTACCCCTTATGGGCTTAGTTGCAGATAGTAGGTCTAGTTGAGACTAATAGGCCTTGTTTATGAGATTTACTTTGTGAATTGATAAATTGTGATGAGTTTTAAAGAATTATAATTGATATACTATATAGATGTTAATTTCCCTTAGATGTGATATTAGGCCTTTACAAATGTTATTTCTTCTTAGTTATGATATTTGGCCTATGTAGATGCATTTTTTTCTTTAGTTATGATGTTTGGCCCATTGAGATGCATTTTCATTGTAGTTATGATATTTGGCTCAGAGAGATATATTTTCCTCTTGGATAAGATATTTGGCCTAGAGAGTTGTATTTTCCTCTTAGTTAAGATATTTTTCCCATAGAGATGGATTTTGCTCTTAGTTATGATATTTTACCAATAGAGATGTATTTTTGTATTAGTTATACATTGGGCCCATAGAGATGCATTTTCCTCTTAGTTATGATATTTTGCCCATAGAGATGCATTTTTTTCTTATCTATGATATTTGTTACATAGAGATACATTTTCCACTTAGTTATAATATTTTTCCCATAGAGATGAATCTTCCTCTTAGTTATGATATTTCGCCCATAGAGATGCATTTTCGTCTTAGTTATGATATTTGGCCCATAGAAATGTATTTTCCTCTTAGTCATAATATTTAGCCAATAAAGATGATTTTTCTCTTAGTTATGACCGTAGGGCTTATAGATATGATTTTCGTTTTGTTCATGATGTATAACCTATAGATATGAGAAGTCTAATAGAGGTGATATTCTTATTGATATTATGCTTCCTAGATGTGAGATGCATCCTATATGTGAGATGATTATAAATATGATACGTCCTATAAATATGTTTATCGATATGAGTTCTTGATATGTATATGTACCTAAGGTCGTGATTATGATTTCAAAATTATTCCCAATATATAATTGGGTCGAGGGTCGTGTTATTATATTAGTTGGATATTCGGGAAGTGTTTATCATTGTAAAGGATACAGTTGTAGAATTTGGATACACATATGTTTATGTTACCTAGATTTCATTAATTGAATACTGGTAATGGCATGGATATATTTGGTATACTCATGATAATTATATCAGTATAAATGTGATCCTTGATGAAAAATGACCTTATTACTATTTTTCTAAATAACGATTAATACCCACTTTTAACCTTAATAGTGAATTTCATTACTAGATTAATTGTCTAACCAAATGGAATATTTATAAGTATAAAAGAGGTTAAAAATATTGTTTTAAAGATCTATACGAGACAGATTCTAGTCCATGAATTGACACTCTTATTTACTTTTGTCATGAAATATTTTAACCCTTTCTACACTTTTACAATGATATAGTTTTGAAGATGATTCCAGGCAATAGATTTATACATTTATGCTCTTTTAACTACGGCTTGAGTCCGTACATATATTATATTTCTCTATATATAAGTATTGATGGTTATGATCATATATATACCCGATTTGAGTCAAAAAGATACCTTTGTGATAATATATATACCTAATTCAAGTCAGGAGATACTTTTGTGCTGATATATATTCATGGTTTCATTTCGGAGGATACTCTTGTAATTATATACATACTCGGTTAGATTCTGAAGGATATTGTGATGATATGTTGATACCCGGCAAGGGCAGAGATTGATTAAGATGTCAATGATTGTTACAATAATGAGATTGTGATTTTTATTATGTACCTTGAATCATTCTTGCATGTACATCACCTATCACTAATATGCGGATATGTCTATCAGCCGGTATAGGATGGTTGCATGTATATTGGTGATGAATATGCCTTTTGTTATATATATTAATTTAATCTTCCGAGCTTGGGCCGGTGGGGTACACGTAGGCTCGACTAGGTATTTGGTTGTCCAGAATAATCGGTTACTTGCGCTGTTATGATAATGTTATTATCATTGTTCTGATCATTATTATGTCTATCTTATGATATATAGGTCATTTATTCGGTATCAAGATTTGAGTAAGTTCTTGTTTACTTTTATCTTATGATTGCATTATTATACATGATTTATTCATGTGTAGCCATTTGGGTTATAAACCTTGATTATGAGGATATTTAATCACCATCAGATTATAATGAGATCTTAAAATGAGGACATGATTTATGTTATGCTTTGAGTTGACCTCATAACTATACGTATATATATATCCAGATATACGAAGATATGGTACAACCGTTTATCTCTCATTCATTTGTATATTTTGTATATTTATTCCTTGGCCTTGTACATCGTTATCTACCTTTCTTTTGACATTTATTCACATATTAGTCTAGGATATATGATATAGTATTGAGATCTACAAATTTTGTAGCAAATAGGATAGTTCATCGTTGATACTTCCTTAGCCTTTTAATGTTAGTCTCTAGACCATGAATAGAATTGGCTATCATTATTGTCTCATTGACCTGTTCTATTATTTATGGACTCCTGGGTGTGGTTTCTATTTTGTTTATATTTTGTATATACCTTCTTTATCTTTAGATCACAGTTGGCAGTTGAATAATAAGTACCATTCTTTTTGTCCTCATACTACACTTCTGTAGCATGCAAATTATAGTGCGGTTATCGCCATTAGTGTTTGTGTCGTGTGGACCAGCCATGGTTGGGAGATATATAGTGAGCTTCCTACTTTCGGAGTATTACTTTCCTCCCTCTTATGTATTAGACTAGTATTTTTTTATACTCAAAGATAAGTTGTATAAGTGTATTTTCCTTGAGATTTCACTTTTGTTGTCTTATTATATTAGAAGCTCTTGTGCTGATAACACCAGGTTTGGGATTTATTCATGTATTTGCATTTTGTTATACTTATCCTGCATTTTTTCCTTATTCAATTGAGTAGTATGTTACTAGCCATTCTAGACATTGGGTTTTGCTTGCCTACTAGTGGGTTATTGTAGGCGCTATAATTAACGGGGTTGGATTTGTCTCGTCCCAATTCACAAGTCATGATGGTACCTACTAAACCATAAGAAGGTAAGACAACACCATAACCCATAGCTAAGGCAATTGGTTACTCGGGTAGAAATGCCCAACAAGGGCCACAATAGAAGAACACAATAACGAACAACAATGTTCCACAAGACAGTCACTAAGGATACAAATTTCCCATGACCTAGTAATATAAGTACAAGAGCATCTAAGTGTGACTGTAGAAAATAACAACTCAAAGTCTTAATACTCATATGCATTTGTCTTGAATACAAAAAAGTGAATAAGGATAGGATGGAAATAAGTTACACAAAACTCCAAAAGCTCACCCTGTCTTCGAAAGATCAACACAACACGATCTTAACTCAGCGGAAGCAACTAGAACTCGGGTCTGCACCGAACAGGTACAAAAGTGTAGCATGAGTGCCAAAACAATGGGTACTTAGTAGGTATCATCGGCTGACTGAGACAACTTATGATATAAAGATGATAAAAAGTAAGACAATAACTACAGGTCAGGGTATAGAATCAAACTTGAGGCGTCTCCATCATCACTGTACAGACTAACTAACCAACTAGAACAATAATACAACATCTCATATCAATATGTACACCAACCGTTATACAAAATGAATAACCAATTTGAATGTGTAAAATATCATGTATATACAATCACAATCGATAAAGCATAAAGTAAGAGAACTTACAACGGCGCCCATACCACTGGAAAGTACACCCAAAAGAACACAAGTAAAGAACTCATCATGACGTCCCATACCACTGGAGAGTGCACTAATAAACAAATTCATCAACTCATCAAGACACATATATATAACCAACTCACTTTTACCCACAGTTTACACATTTCCATTAATGGTCATTTTCCAAGGTCCATAAGTATCACCTATTTGCCGTAAATCGACATGACGAAACCAATATAGTCATCACCATAGTTATATAGCCATTTAGATATCTATGTCATTTTACTACCATAATTACTAGTTACAACATTTTAACTAAACAAGGTCCGCTAGTTAGCATTCTAGCCATCTATGCATCAAGTATCATAACCACATTATATAGACAACTAGTTATCAAGATAAACTATTTTACTAGGTGAATTCCATAACATAACCATTCATTCAAGCCGAGGATATTCACTAGGTGAATCCTTAATTCTAAAAAAAATTAAACTTACCAAATTAGTCTTAACTCAATAAGCGACATATACTACTTCTATTCGCTATTTAGTCTTAACAAGAGCCATGCCACTTAACTAGTGAATAATTGTAGAGAATAATACACAACTTCCCAAGAATAACATCATAATTGTAATACACATACGGTGTAATAATACAACGGCATAAACACACATATACATATATATTTTTAAATTCTTACCATATATAACATCACCATAACATCAACATATCCTCCTGGTTCACCGGGCATCATCATAACATCATTACCTCTTCCAGATTTACCAAGCATCATCACAACCTTTATTTATCCTTTGGTTTTACCAAGCATTAAAATATCATTAATATAACCTTCGGCCATGCTGGACATCGCATTATCATCAATATATACTCCAGACTTGCTAGGCATCACAATATCATCAATATATCCTCCGGCCCTGCCGGGCATCACAATGTCATAAATATTCATTATAGAATCAATAATTATCATACCAACAAGATATACTTGAATATATAGGTGTAACCAAATCATAGGAAAGAATAAATCCCACAAATGATAGAATGCAGGAGGCACAAGGAATGTCATATCATAATATCTCACTATTCAGTATCAACACATAATAATAGATGGTCCATGAACAGGTATATCCATATGATATGAACACTCAACTTATTACCAGGCTTAGCATGATTATTAGAATGATAAATTACAAGTCATGGTTATACCTTCTAGAATCTCATTCATTAGTCGTGCTTCACACTACTAGAACAATGGGTTCCTTCAGCCCAAACATAAGTTTAGTCCATAGGCTTTAGTATAATATGAGTAATAATATAATCCAAGGCTCACTAAGGGAACTAATGAAAAATCAAGTGATAGCATAGTCAGGGATTCAATGTACAAGACTATTTAGTGCTATTCAAATTGTGAGATATGATCACAATCAAGCATACACAATATTTTTGAATCAATATCATGAATGAACCATTTATCGTGTTTATCTATCATACTACCCGTAGCATATTCTAGGCGTGTAACACATATCTAAGTCTTTAATGAAGTTACATAGTCCAAGATTAAGGTGGGTAAAGTTCTGCTCCTAATATTTGAAATTATCTTCCTCAATTCTAACTTCTACCCAAGTTGGACTAGGTAATCTACATCATGTCTTAAAGACTTATCAATCCTCACTAGTTCTATCTAAAAATTCTTCCTCAACTCACTAGTTCTATCAAAAAATTCTTCCTCAAGTCTTACACTTCGGTCATCCAAGCACCTAAAGCCAATTCACAACTATAAAAAAATAGGCCAACATATTCATAGGGTGAGTGAACAAGGTCAATCACATCTAAATATAGCAACTACATCATCTTGATGCTATTCTTGAGATAACAAGTCCAACTAAACAAGGTTCTAGGATAAGAGTGAAATATCACACTTAAAAAGTTCAATGGCCTATATACTTCTACTAATCTCAAATATTACTATTTATAGTTTTAACGTAAAAAACCTCACCAAATATTATAAAAATATCATAGCAATACCAAAATAAATATTAATTTCACTACAAGTATGCCTAACCTACCTCGATTCCATGTATAGATCATGAACCAATAATCTTTGTGTTCCCTTTCCTAGAAGATTCTTGCATGAGGCAAACTATGAACAACAGAATCTATGCATTATTAGTAGAATAACAACACAACTATTGCACCATTAAGCTTTGGGTCCAATAAAATACCAAAAACAACCCAAGTGGCTCCCATATATGAAAAACAAGTTTTCAAGGCTAACCCATCTTTAAAATACCATAAGGGATTTATACCCTACAAGAAATTTGCGTAAACAACCATATTTATGGTTAAAATGAAGCCTAATGCCATACAGGTTGTTGGATCTCAAGATAAAGAAATGAAAACAAAAATTAAAGGAATCTTATCTTAGAATTGATGTTAACTGTAAAAAACACAAGTTTTGCATGATCGAAATGAACCCACAAGAATCACTTTATAGATTTCACACTCTATTAGAATTTTAAAGCTCAGGAGTGAGGCACAAATGATCAAATTCTCGGTTAATACAACATTTAAATAGGCCTTTACTGGGCCTCAGGAATAGCAATTTCATACAAGCACTAGGCCATGATTGCAGCTCATGCATTCACTATTCACCCACCGCGATCACGATATCTTTTCCTATTGCAATCGACAGCTAAAACTTGGAATTTGATTACAATTTTCAGCCAATGCTTCGGGGTGCATCCGAAATCTAATATGAGTAAAAAATATGCAACCATATAGATTTTGATGCTTTGTAAGAATTAGCGATGTTAGATTTTCCATCCCATATTGTTTTACTAAAGTTTTTCCTCGGTGGCCATTTTGAACCAGTGAAGACTTCTCTATGGAAAAATGGTTATAATAACCAAACAAACGACAAGGCCTCCGAATTATCAATTCTGGCAAGTCATAAATGACTTAGGGTTTTACAACATCCATTACTAAGGAACTTTCATCCCTAAAAGTTAAAGAAGAAGGAAAAACCTGAAGTCTCTAACAAACGAGGGTATTGGGCCTACACCTAACTCTCGATCTCCTAAGTAGAGACTTTAATGAGTCGATGCCTCCACTGAACCTTAACTATAGGAATCTCTCTTGTATGCAACTATTATACATCACTAGCCAAAATAAGCATAGGCTCCTACACAAAGATCAACTGCTCATGAAAATAATCTGAATCCCACCTAAGCACATGAGACAGATCTAGAATATACTTCCGCAACATAGAGACATGAAAAATCGAATGAAGAACTTCAAAATTTATAGGTAAGACTAACTCTTATGCCACCTCGCCCACTACAAGAAGAATCTTAATAGGACCAATATATCAAGGGAAGAGCTTACCTTTCCTTATAAACCTCATCACACCTATCATAGGAAAAACATGAAGGAACAGTCGATCACCAACTCCAAGTCTTAAGGTACGTAGCCTATGGTTGGCATAGGCTTTCTACCTACTATGGACTGCTCTCAGCCTATCCTAAATCATCGTGAATTTATTCAATGAGTCCTGAAGCAAATATGTACCTCAAGGTCATACATCAGAGGTCACTAACCATTCTAGAAGAGAACGACATCTCCTGTCATACAAAACATCATATGGCTCCATGTCAATAACCAAATTATATAAGTTGTTTTAGGCGAACTCTGCTAATGAAAATTGATGATCTCACTATCATCTAAAATGCACAACATAGGCTCGGAGCATATCTTCAAGCATGTGAATAGTATGCTCAGACTGACCATCTATCTGTGAATAAAAGGATTTACTTAAATCGGCTTAGGAACCCAACTTATCCTCAAATACTCTCTAAAATTGAGACGTAAACAAAAAACCACAGTCCGATATGATTGAAATGGGCACTCCATGCTAATAGACTATCTCCAAAATATAAACCTGGTTAAACACTTATAACTAAAGGTTATATGAATTGAAATAAAATATGTTGACTTGGTCAAACAATCCACAATAACTCAAATACCATAAAGAACACCAAAAGTATGAGTCAAACCTCTAATGAAATCCATGATAATCTTTTGCCACTTCTACTCTGGAATGGGCAATCTCTGAATCAATCTATCTGGACCCTGATGCTCGGCCTTAACTGGCAACATAGGCAATTAGCCATAAAATCTGCCATACTCTCTTTATACCGCCCACTACTAGTAATGCTGCCTTAAATCTCTATACATTTAGATATACCGGGGTGACTAGAATATCTAGAGCTATGAGGGTCATGAAGAATAAACTCAATGATGTCATCAAGTCATGGAACACAAATATGACCTTAGAAACACAAAATACCCTCAAAATTAACGGTGTGTCTCCCAGACGCACCACCTAATCAAGGAGGAAAGACAACTTGTTATCCCCATACTGACAATCATAAATCTACTCAAATAAGGAGGACCTTACCTCCACCCAAGCCAAAATCCTAGCAGGATCTAAAATATTAAAGCGAACTATCAAAATGGCTAGGAACATAAGATCCAGTGCCATAGGCCTATAAGAAATGAAATTTCAAGACAAGCTAATCATACTCACTACCTTGCAAATCAAGGCATAAACTACCATATTTTCCTTACCTGGGTGATACAAGAGTGAAATATCATAGTCCTCCAACAACTCCATCCATCTACGCTGACAGGCATTATGCTCTCTATGGGTCATAAGATGTTGAAGACTATAATGATTGGTGAAAATCTCATAATGCATAACATAAAGTAATTTCTCCAAATCTTTAGCCTACCATGTACAACATATAAGTTCCTCACCTGCCACCTGACTAGGTGTGTGACTGACTACCTATCCTACCTTTCTAAGAAACTCCTCGATAACCTTAGGGACCAATTCAACAACCCTACATAAATTATCTAGTTTGGGCGGCACTTCCCAAATTAGTGAAACACTCTATACTAGAAGTACAACCACCCTATGCCAAGGACACTTTCTAAAGAAATAGCTAAAGACCCCGTACTCAAAACACGTCGCTAGTGCAGCACTATAACTAAAGGATTCAGTTGACCCAAAATAGTTGTCTTGACTAGATAACCCAGGATGTGCACCTATCAAACACTAACCACTACTCTGGCCAAGATAATCATTGTAGATGAGTTATCCCCCAATAATAATATGAAGTGGCACATGAATGGATATGCTAGACTAACCCTAATGCTGATAGCACTAGCATAGAGGGTACCTACCCCGATAACCTCTGACTTAAAACTATAAGACACTATAGTTTCCATTAAGTTTACCCTGGTAATGTGACCTCTTATTTCATTCCCTTTGTCTCACAATGCTTCTTCTTTATAGTCTGAGCAAAATTAGAGACCTCTATAAAAGACTTACCAGTAAACTGAAATTTGTGTCTACTTTTGAAGAGGGAGTCTTTATCCCTAAATAAAACATTAAATCCGCTCATACTCGATTGGAAATATAGTTTTAGGATAACTACCTGACTGAAAAAAAACCTTACACTCCAGGATAGTAATATAACCATGCTCCAATCTCTAAAATTAATCTCTCATATCCTCTATAAGGTTGTGAGGCATATAACTCTCAAAGAAAACCTTGAAGAACTAAGTCCAACTCAATAGAGGATATCTAACTGGCTTTAAATAAACATAACCTCTCCACCAATGTTTAGCTACCAGATCTAATTGAAAAATAGTTTCTCCACTAGCCCCAAATTATGAAGCCAATCCACTTTAATGTACTCTCACTTAATGACCTAAAAAACCTAGGCGGAGTCATTCTCAAGAATCTACCTAACATTTTTTACATTTATTTGACATAGCAGACTGGGCCACTATCTATAAAGTGACTACTAACATTGGAGAAATATGAACTTTAGGAGCCACAGCTAAAATTTGCATTGCTGCTTCAGTACCACTTTGATCCATGGATAGAGAACTATAAAATGGTATACTACCAACCAATCCAAAAACCTAAACTAAATAATCTCTAAGTACTGATGAAGAAATAAACCTTGGTAGAGCCTAGATTGCCCCTAGACCACCACTAACTGAGGTGGAGGAATCTTGGGTATGATGGGGTTTGATGAAACCTTACTATTTATCCTGGGATAAAGATCTTACTTGATCATATTCATACCTCTAGGTCATCTATGTCTTATGATAGGATCCCAAGATGCAGACTTGGGGTCCACTCACTAGCAATAGTAGCTCGCATCCTAACCATACGTAAAAGAATGAAACTAAGTGATTCTTAGAAACCAACAAAGACACTGAAAACAAAATGAATAAAGGAAGGGAAGATTTTCTAAGAATTTCCTATAGACTCTCACAGATGTCATCATTCTATTCCCAGGGACGCTACTATACACTAGCTCTTGTAATAACAATACTAGTGAACCTATGTTCTAATATAATTTTTTCACAACCCCATTCCATATGTCAAGATGGCTCCTACTTTGACCCACCAGTAGATAAGACAAAGTAGCCTAAAACGACTAGTAATGGGCTAATTGATGGTAAATAGAATAAATACCAAAATTATGCACGTAGTGAAATTACAACAACATTATATAAGAAAAGCATAACTATGGATAAATAAAGAGAATGTTTAAAATATTCCATGACCTAGTAAGGTAAGTAGAAGAGTGTTAAGAAAAAAGCTGAGAGTAATATCTATAAAAAAGGAATAGTCTTTGAGTAAATATACTATCAAAAATAGAAGAATGAGAGAAAGTTAGTTACATCTCCAAAAGCTTACTCTATATTTGAACTGAACAACACAAACCCAATATTAAAGAGGTAGTTGGTACTCATATCTGCACTAGAAAAGGTTGCAAAAGAGTACTATGAGTTCCAAAATAATGGGTACTCAGTATGCATCATAGCCCAAATGAGATAACATAATATAACAACAATAAGATGGAAAATAATAAGCTAAGTTAGGGAAAAACGGAAACCTTTGAATAATACATAAAATACTAAAAGTGAATAACCAAATACATAATATTAAAGAGAACATGACTAGCATAGAATAATTGGACCCCCATAAGCCCAATGGACATAAACAAGAGAAAATAATCCATGCGATCCCCCATAATATCGATGGATGCAATTAAGAACAATTAAAAATAGTAATTATCCAAATATAAATATCTCAAGATTATATTTATGTATTCCCTCCTACCATAAACACCAAACTCAAACTGATACTATAACCATCGTAATTACCCTGCAATGTAAGACTCAAACTAAAAATATATCTAATAGGTCAGACTTGAACTATAAATAATATCATGAATATCATTCTAGAATCAGGAATAATATTATGATAATTATCGATCTTAAACTACCCTTAATATCTTAATTTGCTAGACTCAAACCTATCTTAACAACTCCCATGTATAAGATTAGTCAAAGTTAGAATATATTGACATCCTCCTTAGGATCAAGAATTTAAATAAGATGACGTAAGAAGTCCTACTGAGTCTACAAGAAACCAATAACAATCTTTTTCTAAAGTAGCTGGAGGGGCCAACTTCTAATACAAAAGTCTATTCTAAGGCACATTCTACCTCGAACTATGCTAATTTTTCAAAATCCCACTACAAGGTACTAATTTAGCCTCATAAATTCCTATGATAAAAATTTAACCTAATAAATGTAGTTAGGTCAGTTCTCCTAAATACGACTCACTAATTGACAAAATAGTACAATCTTTTTGAAATATCAAGCAAAGTACTAATTCAAACCCAAAACTATCATAATATTGAGCCTACACAAAAATAAAGATCAATCCAATAGGAGAATAAGCCTAGTCTTTTTAGATGCCAAAGAATACGTAGCTAAGCCTGCTAGATTTGAGATATCCCCCTCCAAGAAGCCTTTGTATGATGCCACGCTATTGAATAGTATTCTACACATTAATGCAATAATAATTATACCTAAATTTCATTTTATGCTTTGGGTCCAAATTTCAGTCAAAGCCCTATGTGTGGGTGCTTGCAGAACCACTCTATAAAAGTCGTCAACTTGTCCCCCTATGCTCAGGGAATATTTACCATCAAGAATGGATAAATTCTATGAACAAATAATGTCACAATAAACTTATCAAGAAGCTATGGATTTATGACAAAATTGGAGAATTAAATAAAGAATTAGACAAAAACTTACAAGGATTATAGTGAGAAAATGACCTTTCAAAGCTCACCGACACCCCACAATTACCTAAAGATAATTCTCCTAACATTACATGCTCTTTAAGGATTTATAGATCTTGATACATATGAGAAATAGGAAAAAATTGGGTAATGATTAAAATAAATGCCTCTGCAATTAATGTTTTATCGATTACTGTTGAAGCAACATAGGGGCGGTTTAGCAACCCCAAACACTTGAATGATCTTTGATAAAGAAGACTAGATATTACTTAAGCTACATCCATTTTAGAGGCCAGGAATCAGCTAAAGTAACCAATTGGATGCTAAAGTAGTCTTTGCTTAAGGGACCAAAGGTCTACTTAAGAGGATGCACTTATTGAGTCGATGCACCAGCTGGACATGGATTTTTCCAAGACTCTATCAAAACATTAAGATTTATTCAGAATCCTATAACATAAACCAACTATGATACCCTATTAAATTTCAACATTTAAAACTAAATGGTTCTATCAAAATTTTCATCTTGAATCATTTCAATAAAATATGGGTTCTACACCCAAGAGACACTTTTATGAAAATATGACCAATAGCATAAACTAAGCTTGAAAGCCTTGAGAACCAAACTAAAGGTACCCCATCCTACAATAAACACTTTAGAGCAGATGAAACTTCCAAAATTGGCATATGAGGTTGTTAATATAAAGATTATACACAATATCCTAACCAAAAAAGTAATCAAAATAGAGAACTAGATCTAAAAATCAAACGAATTCCTCGATAACGATACTAATGGCTCCAAAAAGTCATTAATGTCTTACGACAATTTTACTTAATCACAAGATAGAAAAAATAATGAAAATGGAAAAAATGACCCGGAGGGTCAATATAGATGCCTCTAGAGTTGCATGGTTATTTATTGACATAGAATAGCAATGTCATTTCTTCTTCTTCTAGACAAATTAAGACATATGTGATGAATTACCAACCCTTTACCATAAGTTAGCAGATATTGCATTTTCTTTGATGATTAGGTGTCATACTTTTATGGTGTATATGTTGATGTTTTCATAAATCATAAGAGCTTGCAATATGTTTTAGTTAGAAATTGTTTAATATTTAGCAAAGATGATGAATAGAGATTTACAAAGATTAATATATGTGTGCTATACATCTCCATAAGGTAAATATTGTTTCAAACACTCATAGAACGTTTTCCATAAGAAATGTTCTTCATGTAAAAGAAGGTAAGAAAGATCTTTTGAAGGATGTTCATTGGATCACATATTGTTGCTAGCCTTATGGATTTTTATAATGGTGGTATAATAGTGTAGAATGGTAATGAGCCCTCATAATTGATTAGAGTACCATACTACTTTAGTTGAAAGAAATATTTCTTATGTAAAAGCTATCGATTTTGTCCTAGGGGGTGTGGTGATTTTAAATATCAAGATAGATTATGTGTTAAATATATTAATGATTTGAGAGAGTAGATTACAACTGAGGTACACCATTCAAGGTACCCCATTCTTCTAGGCTCCATAATTATGTAAAAGTATTTGAGAGAGGTTTATTGGTGGAATGATATGAATAAAGATATTGCCGATTTTGTAAATAAGTGTCCTAATTATCAACAAGTAAGGGTTAAGAATCAATGACCTCATGAATTTTCTCCAGACATATGTATTCCAACTTGGAAGAGTGAGATTCTTAATATAGACTTCATAACAAGTTTGTTATGCTTAAGTCACAACATGATTTGATTATTCTTATCGTTGATCAAAAGACTAAATTATCCTAATATTTGCCTATAAAAATGATTTATATAATTGGGGATTATACTAGGATGTACATCAAAGAGATCGTTAAGCTTAATGGAATTCATTTGTCGATTATTTCATATAGATTTTCATAGTTAACAACTCATTGTTAGTTTAAGTTTTAGAATATTATAGGAATAACAGTGATCCATTGTTTCTCTTTCCATCCATAGAATAATGGGTAGGGTAAGTGCATGATCTAAGGTGGATTTATGTACCTCAACATTGTTATCCTGGCTTGTTTAGCCTTGTTTTGAGGACTTTTTATGTTTTCAATGATATAATTTAAAATATAAGTTCTAACGTTATTTAATATAATTTTTAAGGTGTGTTTCAAACAATTTTTTTTTCAATTTTTTCACTTAGAGTTTGGACAAGAAATCTAGGGTTACTATCTTGAGCTGTGTTGTTCTAATTGATCTCAATGGATTTTAGTATGCGTAGTGAGTACTTTAGGGTATGAATGTGTCATTATGTGGGGAATAACTTTTTTTTGTTGTTTAAGATTCAATTTAAACATGACAAGAGTCACAACTAAGTTAATGATCCAAAGGACAAAACTTGTATCCTTATCTTAGTTTTCTAATTCACCGTCTTGGATATTATGTTATTCTGAGCTCTAATTGGTAGTGTTTTATGATACAGGATGCCTGATAAGTAGATAATGATAATATATGGGTGATAAAAATTCTTTAAATCAATTATAAGCAACATCACAAGTCTTGGAGTTTATTAAGAAACACACGACATAAAATTTGACAAAAATGGACGCTTTAGAGTCAATAGAGTACCATGGACCTTAATACAATGTAAGTGTCTATGCCTAGGAATTAGTGGCATTATTAATTATCAACTATAGTGTTTAACCACAACATGGGTGTTCCACAGACTTTAGGTACCGCAATAAGGGGTATGGTATGGTCGTAAATTAAAATCAACAGCTTCTGTCCTCCTGTAAATAGGACCCTTAAACATTATGTTACATGTCTTGGACTACTTGAAAATTTGATGGAGGCTGTATAAAACTTTAAATAGTGTTTTAAATCATTTAATTTAGCTTTTTTATTTAACTTATATTCATCAATCATAATTACGATATGTTTATAATCGGCTAAACACCATTTTCCGGGGTTAAGGCCACGAACATGAGTACTATTGCTATGCATTGATTTGGTTTTAATTATTTATCATATTTTTTTATATATAATTTTATCACCATTTTAAGGATTTACGACCCTAACAATACATCCATTGTCATTTTGTGAGCCCAAAAGAAGGAACAAGAGGCTAGTACATTGGGTTTAATATAATAGGATTGCAATCTTCCACAGAATAAAGTTATAATTTTCATTCACTGGAGTACTTGTAGGAAGAAATATTAATGTATTTAAATTCGTTCTCATATTCTCGCTTAATGATGTTGTTGTGGGTCTAAGTTAGATAAGTGACTAGAGGCTCAAAAGGCCATAATCATAGTATCAACCCCGTGAATCAACAACAAAGATAAGTAACCTAACCGATGATGTTCAATAGAATAGTATGGTTGTTCACTGAGCCTTAACCTGGGTTCCTCTAATTGATTGTCCAGGAACCTTTTCTTTACGCATTGTTTACTTTATTTTAGTTGATAAATCTCAAATAATTTATGTTACTTTTACACCCCCTTTAGTCTTAATAGTGAACTAAAATTAGGTAGTTTTTAATACAAATACCTGTGGGGTCGATACTTGGCTTGTAAAAGGCCCCTACTCTTCATGGTGGGGAGCACATTTACTTGTTTTTCCATAACAAGTTTTTGGTGTCATTGACGGGTATAGGTAATTAGGAAACTATCTTGTTTTTAGTTTTTCTATATTGATTTGTACAGAGTTTAGTATTTGTTTTCTTTTTAGTTTTTTTTACATTTTTTTGTCACACTTCTTGATATGTCATACTGGGATAGATTGTTTTTGAGTGATAATGATTCTTGTTATTTTTGGGAAGGAACCCATCAGGAGAGTATTTCTCCAAATTTTGATGGAATTGCATAGTTTGAAACTTTACTAGATGAGGTGGATATTAGCCTAGCTGTGGAACTAACACAAGAATTTCAGTCACTCAACTGTCATTTTTTCTTAATAATAACATTGTGAAGGTGAATAAGAGTGAGTGTGTGGTGGATGATTTAAATTTGGAAGGGGGATTGGTTGGGTCAAATAAAAAGATATTTTCTAAATTAGTTTTAGATAATGACTTATATTTTAAGTTATTTGAAATAGCGGAAGAGTGTGATGGTAAGGAAAAAGAATCCTATATCCTTAAATTTACACCAATCAAGCAATATAAAAACATGCCTCACCTAAAGTCCGACTGGTTCACGGTGCACCATCTATTACTGGGTTCTTTCATCATTGTACCACAATCGTATGAGCGAAGCAAAAAAATAGATGCGAGGTTGGGTTTCTCTACACTAAATCAGGCATTGCTTGGAAGGCAACCCAAATTAGCGTAGGGTTTATTTTCAATAATTTTAGTTTTTATATCATTTACTTTTTTTTTGTTGAGTCACAGGTTAAAGGGAAGTCTATGTATTGGAATCTTGAGCTGAGAAGCATGGTAGAGACTGAGTGTGGGGTCCCCGGACCTATTAATAATAAAAGAAGATACTAGCTAGGCCTAGAGGCCCCAAGGAGTATTTCTATCTTTCCATTTATGTATACTTTGTGGACAAAATAGTTATTTAAGTATGGGGTAGGGAAATTCTCATTGTTTAAGGTGAACAAATGCGATAACTCTTTAGTGATAATTGTTTTTCTATTTTTTTGGTAAATTTAAAAAAAAAACAAAAAGATTCTCCTTTTAGGTTTTAGTTGTTTAGTTTAGTAGGTATACACTTCACCCACACATGGTTGTTCTTTACAATTCACTTCCATAAGGGCGCCCCATGAACCTAGTATCCTTTTTTCATTTTAGAGTAATTTTAATTTTTTTTAGGTAAGTGAGATATTCTTGTTCACTGTGTATGATCGCATAATGAAAGTTGGATTTGTATGTAATGGCATGTTGTTATGATGAATGACAACTTTTAAGATTCCTAGGATCATGATTATGTCTCTTATACTTATTGGCTTAATATTTAATTCATGCAATTGTGTGGTTGAGAGTCTATGATAATCCTACTTAGGTTGAGTATGTTCCATGTATGTGTGAGGTTTTTTCTGTATTCTTTTTTTATTTAATGTCTAGAACTTGCTTGTGTATTTGAAAAGAAAAATAAAGAGTGTTGGTTTTGTAGATGATATAGGTATTTCATTTATAGCCATGTTTCATACCCTCTTTTACCTACCCTTGTGCAAAATCCTAGTTAACCTCGTCGAGTCATTAGCTTATTCTTTAGTAGCCTCATATGTAGACTAATTCCTTTTCTTTGATGGACCATATTTTGATCCAAATATCCTAAGTGCTTTAGTTAAAGATAAATTGTGTTAAGTAGTTTGAAATTCAAGTAGTAAAAAGGTTAAAGTATAACCCCCAAAAAATAGTTATTGGTTTTGAAAATTTATATGATCTGTGATTGGGAATTGTGTAGTGAAATAAATAAAGAGTTGTATTATTATTCAATTATGAATTAACAGACAATACTCCCTTCCATATTGCATGTGAGTGAACTTATTGTGATGGGGCAAAATAGAAGATGTGGGTAGACAAAAGTGGTGGAAATTTGTTATTATAGGTGAGTAGAATAAAAAGTGTGATATATTAAATCGCTTAGGGAAGAGAGTCACTATTCCTGGACAAAATTTCTCTTACATATCCCTTAGCCTGCATTAAAACCCTTAAAGACCTATTTTATCCTAAGCTTCATCATTTTGATATTAGTGGAGTACTGTACTAAGGGCAAGCCTATGGTTCTCCTGGTGTAACTATTGAATTCTTTGTGCCAGTGAGTGCACTTTGATTCTTATATCCAATTTGAGATAAACTGAACCTCTCTAAGTGAGTATAGGTAACTCACTTGTGGTGAGTGCCAATGTTTAACGATATTTTGGTAATTCGTATGATTTCTTTGATTGAGCAATATGGATGAGTTTACACACATGGTAAGTCAATTCTTTTGTATAGGATATTTTGGAGTTGTGTTCTTGAGATTTCAATTGTGTGTAACATGCTTAGTATAATGAATTACACTCTATGTAGTCATTGTTGTACTAGATTGAGTATATTTTAAGTAGTATAAATATGGATAATCCTCTCAATATAATTCTTAGAGTGAAAATTTCTTTGAGTATGAACAAAATTTAAGTGCGGGGTGATGATGTGAGGTGAATTTATGCACCTCAACATTGCTATCCGAGCTTATTTAGCCTTGTTTTGAGGACTTTTTGTGTGGTTAATGTGATTTTTAATGATTGAATTTTGAATCTAAGTATTAAATTACTTGACTACAATGTTTCTGGTGTGTTTAAAACATTCTTGTATTCATTTTTGTCACATAGAGTTAGATAGGAAAACAAGTGTTACTAGCTTGAGCTATGAGTTGTTCTATTTAATCTCGATGGATTCTAGATGTGTAATGAGTTCATAAGTGTATTAATGTGTAATTATGTGTGGAATAAATTTTTTATTGTTTAATTTCTAATTTAAACAAGGAAATAGTCACAAGTAAGTTAAAGATCAAAAGGACAAAACTAGTATTCTTAGCATAAGTTTCTAGTTCACAATCATGGATATTATGCTATTCTGAGCTCTAATTCATGGTGTTTGATGCTATATGATAATTGGAGAGTTTATAATGATGATATATGGATTATACAAAAGATGGAAATTAACTATTAACAACATCACAAGACTTTGAATGGATGGACAAACACATGGGACAAGATTGGACAAAAAATGGATGTTTTTGAGTCATTGCCATTGCCATGGACTTTAGAATCATGTTAAGGTCTATTCCATGGTATTGGGGTATCCTAAATTACAAAATCAGGTGTTTCACCAATATATTAGCATGCAAAGGACCTTAGGCACTGTGATATGGGGCCTTTCGCGAACTTAAGTTCAGATCCGCAACTTATGTACTCCTATAAATAGAACCCGTAATGATTATGTTACACACCTTGGAAGAGCTTGAAACTTTGAGGGGGGCTGTATAACACTTCATACAAGGTTTTTTTTCTTTACTTAATTTTGTTTATGTATATTAAGATTTATTTATCTATCGTGATTATGATTATCTCTATAATCGGCTAAACACCTTTTTTCGGGTTGAGGGCAAGAACTTTACTATTATTTCTATAAATTGATTTTTTTTATTTGTCATATTTTATTGTTTATCTATCCTTGTTATCATGATTTTATAGATTCACAACCATTAGAATACATCCATTGCCAACTTATGAGCTCGAAAAGAGGAACAAGAGGATAGAATGTGGGGGCAAATGGAATGGGATTGTAAGCTTTTATAGAATGAAGTTATAATTTGAATTTAGGATAGAAATGTACTTGAGTTCTATATTTTGTTTACTTATGGTATGAAACATGAATGCATTTAACTTAGTTCTCAGATTCTCTCTCAAAGATGTAGTTGTGGGTCTAAGTTAGATAGGTGACTAGAGGCTCAGAAAACTATAATTATAATATTAAATCCATGAATCAACAACCAAGATAAGTAACCCAACCAATGAGGTTTAATAACATAGTATGATTCTTCACAGAGCCTTAACCCTGGGTCACTATAATTGATCATCCAAGAACGTTTACTTTTATGAATTGTTTACTTTACTTATATTTTATGACTTTCAAACTCTTTTGGTTCTTGTAAACTCCTTTAATCTTAATATTGAACTAGAACGGGATAGTTGTCAATATAAGTCTCTGTGGGATTGATTCTTGTCTTGCAAAAGGCCACTTTACTACATGGTGGGACCACGTACGCTTGAATATGCACTTGGGTGAAACAATGCACTATTCATACACTAGACAATATGTTTATAGCTTGTGCTATTGATTTCAATGGTAATTGGAATAATTTCCACCTCTTATTAAGTTCATCTTTAATTACAACTATAACTCCAACATTTAAATGGCACCATTTGAGGTTCTTTATGGGTAGATATGAGGATTTCTAATTTGATGGTTTGTGGTTAGTTCAACAACATTGTTAGATCTAGAAATAGTTCATAAGTCTATGGAGAAAGTTTAAGTGATCCAAGAGTGGTTGTATAGTAAATCAGACTAAAATCATATTTATATATGAGGCAAAAAGACTTAAGAGTTCAATATTCATTGTTTGTTTTTTGACTGTTTTTACCAATAAAGTGCTGAATGAAATTTGGTTAGAAAGGGAACTTATTCTCTAGTTTATTAGGTCCCCTACAAATTGTAAATAGAATGAGTAAATTGGAATATGAGTGAGATTCACCTATAGAGTTAGCATTCGTGAATCTAGTGTTTTAAATCACTATATTAGAGAAGTCTATTGGTGATTCTACACATTTTTGCATATAAAAATGTTGAAAGTAATGAAAACATATATTGGGAAGAGGTTCCAATTTAGATTTTAAATTGTCATGTTCATAAGTTGAGAGCCAAAGAGGTTGCATTAGTTAAAGAATTATGGATAAATCAAGTTGTTGAAGCAGCTATGTGGAAAGCTAAAGAGAAAATGAAATCTATATACCCTTATAATTTCACTCCTTCCACTAATAACAACTAAGGTAGCAACAATATTCTTATAGTGATTCGAAGAACTCTTTTTATGTATTGATCTACTATACGCTAATGTCTATTCTTTTGATCATGTACGCTCTAATTTAGTTCAAAGTCTTAATATAATTACTATATGATTTAAATATAATCTTGTTCGTTCTTTGACTCTTGCTTTGACATTATTCAAGTATGAGTGATCTTAAGAGGGAGATATTGTATCACCTAAGAAGGAAAATTCATAATTATTTAGTACGTAGCTTGGTTTTAGATTAAATCTTAGATTTCCAGGATTCCATAAGAGGAACCATGACTTATAGTTTAAGTTCATGAATTGTACTTCTAACCATATTATTGGTACTGAAAAACTTAAGTTCTCTAGGTTACCACGGATGTATCCATAACCAATGACATTAGACCATGACATATTGGATAAAATATGGTATTAGACCTTTTAGGTAACAACTTCTTTTAGAAATCTATAAAAGGTTTCATGAGGCCTAAAACTCAGTTCATGGTCTACAGAGCCAAATCATAAAGATTTGAAACTCTAGTAAATTTCCTCCAAGAAATAGTAATAATGCAACAGTTTTTAAAAGCTATTCCATGGAACATGAAGTCTAGTTGTGGTTGCATTGTAGAATCTTGGAAATATCTTCTAGAGCACTACGAATCATACTCTAACTTATGGAAATGATCAATGGTCTACCAAACAACTCATAAAATGAAATAAAAAATTTTCAACAAAATTTTAAAAAGGGTATATATTACTTTTCCTTACCTTATTACACTATCTCGAATGTTCTTAAACACTCAGAACTTTGGCCCTTGAAAATTTCTTCAGTCTTGAATTTTCTGGTAATCATTCGACTCACACCTATTGGTAAAATAATGTGGTTATGGTTTGAGGAATTTAGTTGTATGTTGGTTAGTTTGATATTTGCCAAGTTCTAGTTAAGGTACAAGAAGACTCCATACATTTCATATGTTCATAATATGAGAAGTATAGTTCCCAATTGTATATTGTCAGTGTCTTGCCTGTGATGTTCTTCTTAGGGTACGACTTGAAGGGTAATAGTAATATGGTGATGGTATGAGTTTGGATAAGGATTCATATGTTGGATCAAGTTACAAGATGAAGTTACCACTCCTATGATCTGGATATGAGTAAAGGGGTCCAACTATACCCTCCTGCATTCTTTTTACATTTTTTAAGATGAGGGTATTTTCAATAATTCCCACCCCCGGCCCTTAAGACCCCATAACTTATAACACTATTTGGTACATCATTCTACACTTTAGAAGATTAAAACACACTCAAAACTATATAAAAATCTCATAAGAAGAATGGGCTAGGGTTTCGTCAAAGTTTTCATCTAGAGGCTTAATGATCAAAATCTCTTTGTGAATCTTCATAACTTAGGCATGTGACTCTTCTCTCATCGTTAGTTCAAAAAATCATATGTATTAGACATTTTTCATGAATAATTGATGGTGGTTTTGAAAACAATGGTTCAGGGTTTTTAATGCATAATGTTGAGTATTGTTCACACATGCCTTAAGTTATGGTTTTACATGCTTTGGTAATTGTTTTGAATATTTGGGTACTTGGGAATAGTTATTAAAACTAAGGGGTCATGGATAACTATAACGCCCCGAATCAGGTACCCAGAACTCATGACCCGGAAGGACCATAAGCTAACCCATGATAAATATTTGTGCCAGTACAATGCATGATATACTGTATAATGCGGAAACATAAACTAAAAGGCCATAAGGTTCAAACTCTAACAAAATATCAAATAAAATGTAACTTTGGGATGAGGTATAGATTCCCAAAACAAAACTATCTAAACATACTATAGTTTGAAAAGCCTCTTAAACATAAATGTCTGAATAAGAAGATGATGGGACATGTCCCCAACTAACTTAAGCTGATAAACTAATTAATAAGACAATAAAGAAATGTTCATGTCCTAAAAAGATGAGGATTCACTGCTAACTCTGACTGTGGAGACTAGAATGCTACTGAAGCTCTGAAGCTCGTGCTTCTGAACCTATGGTATAAGACACTATAGAGAAAATATGTCAGTACTTTGAATATACTGGTATGCATATGAGGTAGGCTGAATGAAAAAGGTTTATATGCACGATCTATACTAACTAACTGAATAATATGAACATGAGAATACATACATGAATACATAATAAATGTAACTAGGGTTATGATAAAAGGATTACAAAGTCTGAGTACTGATAACAAGAGATACTGATAACTCTATAACTGAAATAACTAATACTGAGTGACTCTACCTGGAAGTCAAGTTTCTGATAGAACTAGCTAAGTTCTGCATTATTTTTACTTGACTGTATATGATAACCCTAAATTTTGTATAACTATCTGAGTTCTATTACTAAGAATGAATGACTATATCTGACACTTCTGATTCTATAACTGAAACTGTCGGAGGTAGTTATCTAACCCACTATAACACCCCGTAAAAGGCGTACATAGATTAGTCTTTAATATTGAGCTCTTAGATTTAATTACTTACAATTTTCTAAGTGTAAAATGAGACTTAGTCATTTTAGCTGTCAATCTTTGGGATACAACTTTTCAACCTTTTCGACATCCATTTTTAGATTTTGAAGTTGTGTTACGATCGGGAATGCACATAGTGCATCTCAAATAAGTTTCAGAATTTTTCGGAATGAATAAGGCTGCGTTTGGATTTAAAAACAGTAGCAAAACGCATAGCCTATTGCACAGTTTTCAGCATTTAAGGGTCAACTTCAAACAATTATAACTCCCTGTATATAATTAAATGTGTGATCTATAATCTATAAAACGAAAGCTCTTTTAGTCCTCCTTCAAATGCTTTTCGTTTTATTAAATTTGATTCTATGAGTAAAAAGTTATAATCGATTTACTCCAGACTATCAAACTGTTAATTGAGGGACAGATTTGACCTTAATTTTTCCTTAAGGGTATTTTGGTCATCCTTCACCCCTATATATACCACCAAAATGAGATTTAATCCCTCAAACACCAAAATACACCTTAATTCATCAAAATTGCTCAAGAACACTCCTTAGGGTTTCAAAATAAAAATGCAAATAGTTCAAGATTCGACCGTAGGTTTTCGAAGATAATTACATATTCGGAACCACAAATTCGCGAGCTTCAAGAAACATCTAGTATTTTTGAAAATAGTGGTATGTGGAGTTATCCTAAAATCTCATGGGTGGAGTTTTTATGAGCATGCATGCTTTTAAATGGGGGTTTTCAATTAAATGCTAATAACTTGCTTTCAATATGATTTCTAAGTCATTTTTCTTTATGTCATGGGAATTGTTTTCCTATATACTTCAATGGTTGAAACCATGCATATGTGATTTGAGATTTTCCATGGATGTTTGATAAATATGAATGATAAATTGCTTTCAAATTCCCATGATAATGTCTTGATACTCCATATCATATTGTGAACAATAAAAGAGAGCATGAATTTAAAATAATTATTGCTCACCACTTGTAAATGATGAAGCACCTTGGTTTTTACATGATTATGCATATGTGGATGTGATATTGATGACTTGTAAGTCGGGTATAACGATACCCTACAGAATATGATACGTGATTGAATTAAATAAAGTTTGAATGCATTGATTTTACATGAGATAGGTGGATTCTTGAAGAATGCATTTGAGAGTAAGGGATCATCACTGGAAAACATATTTTCTGACATGGGAATTTTGTACCAGGTTATGTGATCTTGTGCACTTGACTTTATCTCATTCCCAAATTGGGACTATAGGTAGGAGCTCGGGCTAAGTGATCTTAGGCACTACTATTGCATCAAGATACCATGCTTCATGGTCTTGTGTGTCTCTCCCTCACTTATACTCTAATCTTAGCAGTAACCAGGTTTAACAGTTATTGTAAATTATGTAGGGTATTTTACCTAGCTCAGTTGCATTTCATTATTGTTGAGAAACTATTCCATTATGCCCATGTATTTTCAAATGATTT
>JAPEIP010000006.1:123924402-123979680 GCA_026120095.1 Capsicum chinense
ATCTGACAACTGAAGTTTTAGTGTTGGCTAGTTTAGGTGAAGGGAGATGATCTCTGGTCCACATGGGACTTGAGATATCCATCACAACTAGGCCCTGGTTTGGGTCATGACAAATAAATGCTAGAATTAAATCAAAACTAAATAAATTCATAGTATGTGCTGAAGATTAAATCAATGATAAAGGAGTATAAGTCTATAAATCCATTGCTCGATAACAATTTTGGAACAAAATTGACATAGTAATATAGAAAGAGTCAAAATCTCCCTCAACCAGAGTGAATAAGTAGTGGTAAAAGAAAGTGGATTAATAATGTCTAAAATAAACCTCCGTCTACTTTCCAAATTAGTATGTTTAGTAAATATCATAATCTAATAATAAGGGTGGTACGACTTCCATTGTAAAAGAATAAATTTTATCTTTAAAAAGTTAAAATAAATCCCTTTTCTTGAAAATAGTAGTTAAACCAAGGTTTAACTATAATTGTACCACTAAAGAAATATATGTGCGCCTGAATGTATACATGCTATACTAGTATCTAAATGATACAATCGTAAGCATCTACACATCCATAAGTATAAGCACCTCCTTTCTATGTATAAAGTCCTAATCTAGTGTTAAACTTGTATTGTAACCCAAACCTCGAGCCCAATAATAGATAATTCAACATAATATAAACACTATAAACTAGAAAAATAGGGTAAACAAGGGCATAAAGCTACTAAGAGGGCCTAAATTAGGAAATACCATATAATTAACTAAGTAATATGGTGTGTCTTGAGCTAAGGATCTTTAAAGTAAAACTATGGTTATAGAAGTCTACAATCAAGATAATAAGGTTCTACAACCATTATAGTATTCTATACAAAGGTTTGGTTTACATTTGTATTATAATTCGCCAAAATAGGTCAAGTCTGAATATTGGTATATATAAACATGTCCTATATATCATACAATCTATGCAATATACTATCTCGTAGAGAAAAGTAGATTAAATCCTACCTCATAGTTAAACACAAAACTCAAACTATCCACAAATTGCTTATCTTTATCCCATGGTCCCAAAAGTAACAGCGTACTGTAAGAAATATAATCTATACACTAATAGGATTTAAATTATACCTATATTGCAATTTAAACTTCAGACATAAAATGGGATAAAAAATATTCTTGTGGGACCCGCTAATAAATCCAAAAATATAATTTGTTACGAGGTCCCTCGAAAGACACAAAATGTGTGCTCAAAATTTGAGCTCAAATGTAGAATAAATCGAGGCTTAAATAAACCTATATAGTTAAGGAATTTGACTTAAATTTGAGGAATTTATAAGTTAAAGGGATGGAATTTGATGGGAAAAGATAATGGAAAACAACCAAGCGGTTGAAGACACTCCTAGGTTATTTCACCAATTTACATGCCAGCATTTTGAGTCTTCCCATAGTTCTATAGGTCATTTATGGCTTGTAGGAACTTTTGATTCTGTTATGGCACATTTTATTTTATTTTTAGGCTTATTTCCTAATTTTAAAGCTTTTGCATTTAAGGAATTAGTCTCAAAGAAAAAAATACTTGTAGATGACTCGGATGAGAATTTCGACATTAGCATCAACTTTGGAACATCTCATTTAGGTTAGGGAGACCCTTTGTTCAGGTCTCGAGGCTTTTAGACTTATTTTGGGATATTAGGTGAATTATATGAAAATGGAACTGTAGATGTAGGTCTCACATTTAGCCAAAATAATCTTGAATGAAATTTTTTATGGTTTCATTGAGTTTGGAATGTCAAATTTGGTATGGTAGAATAGTTCATTTGTATACACAGAGTTCCAAATGAATCTTGAGCACCTAGTTGAAGTCAATTTTTTGACTTAGCATAATCTGGTGCATAATATATGGTATAATGGCTTAGTGGTCAAGGATTTTCTAAGGCAGAAAGCGCTTTAGTAGCCTTAGATTTATTTGTTAAGTACCACTTTAGTAGTAAAGGGGACCATTAAGTTGGCATAACTTTAGCATTTAACTACCTCTTTAGAGGTATCCCCAACCCTGTGAAGCAGAGCTTTAGAAGATTTGTACCTCTTAAGTGGTAGCCGTTTTAGCAAACAAATTTTCACTTTAACAGAACTTTGGGGATGTTACGTCCCTTTTATTCATTCAATTTCTACATTCTTCTTCACCGTTTTAAAACTATTTTGAGAGCTTGAAGAGAGCAAAAAATTGGAATCATCTATTGAAGTTAATTTAAGTTAGTCTTACACTTCTTGGTCAATTCCTGTTAATTATCCTATCAATTTCCACCATATTTCATGGTAAATTCCTAGAAATTAGGTCTTTATAATCCCTAAACCTTAGGGTCTAATTTGGGTCCGGATTGATACACCATTTGTGTGCAACTTTTGAATTTACATTCCTTGTCCTTCAAGGGACCTTGTGACAGATTCTATTTTAGATTCTATTTGCATGCCTCGCTGGCTCATTCTTGACCAGTGATTCTTACTCGACACTTATTTTCTTCCTAATGATGTTTAGGTACTATTTTTATAGGTTGGTGGTGTTTGGGATCATGGAGGAAAGGTGAATGATTTGTGGATAATTCAAAGATTTATAGTTTGCATCGATGTAGGATTCTATCTGCTCTTCTTCACGAGGTAGTGTATTATATTTATTACATGTTAGGTAAGGATGTAAGGATGTGATTATGAGTATATTACCATGTCTTAGCCTAAATTATGAGTTCAAGGGATTGAAGGGCAAATTGACCCTTGAAGAAAAAATACCTATTATGCTATTAGGATCCTATTACCCTGGGTTACTTACCTATTAGACATAATGAGGCTAGTAACCATTAAGTATAAGGTATACTACTTAAAAAGATGCTTTATTATGGGTTCTCAAATTATGGTGATGATATTTGTATATTATACTCCCTAAGGCCTTGATTATAAAGTTACTTACAGTCTCGATGAGTGATTTATGCTTATAAAGGACATAGTTGTTATCTATGGTTGTTTAAACGCTTATAATTATATTGTTTGGATACTGGTGATGGTATGCATAAATTTAGTACATTCATTCTCACTTAATGGTACGATTCCAACTAAAAATCTGGATTTACTATAATTTTCCTAGAAAGTTATTTATTCGCACATTTTACCTTTAAAATATACTCTTTCATAATAGGAATTGTACCACCTTAATGGATGATTTATGAGTTTTTTGGAATTAAAAATGATGTTTCAGAAATCTGACCGAGATAGATTCCATTATATGGTTTTACAACTACTATTTACTGTGGTCAAGATAGATTTTAACCCTTTAAACTCTTTAATATTGATTTAGTCCTGGAGTTGATCTCAGGAAATAGATTTATAGACTTACACTTTGTTAGCCATAGTTTGAGTCTGTGAATTTGTTACATACATCTTTCAATTAATGCATGGTTGATATTGATAATGATTATGGTGATTATTACAAATCTTGGATTGGGAATAGGTCAATGTATATAGGTAATCCCACACCTCCTACGGGACCTTTTATTTTTGAGCTATCATGTCAAAGAAAAAAGGTCACCATAGGTCCTTCCCATCCGAGCCATCAAGCTGGAGGAGGTGTATACACTGGTTATATTATGTTACATGGATCAGTTATGGTATCATGGATTTACTTGTATTTATTCATGTATGTGCATTACCTATCACTATTATATTGTTTGGTCCATATATCTATCAGTCTTATGAGGGGTTGCATAGGTATAGATTATGAGTGTTGTTTGTTGTGTGTTGTGTACTAATTTAACCTTCAAATTTATAGGGCTCTATTAAGGTATTATTTGTCTAGACTAACCCGATTACTTTATTAATATTATTAGGTTCTGTTTTTGATAGGTTAATTGTGGATTGGTATTGAGATTTGAGGTATCATTTTAATTTCTATGTCTTATGGTTATTTTACTATGGATAATTATCTGATGTATAGACGTTTGGATTAGGTACCTGGATTATGCTAGTTCAAGTTACTACTATTATTAGGAGGCCTTAATATGTTATTATGGCTACCTTAGGTTGTACCTTTGTGTTAGTCTTGTATATATATATATATATATATACATGTATGTATATGTATATGTATGTATGTATCTAGATATAGTATTACCTTATATCCTTATTTTAATTCATTTATTCATTTTGTATATTCATTCCTTGGCCTTTTATACTACTATATATATTTCTTTTACCCCTTACTGGTATATTCGCAAGTGATATACGATGTAGTGCTCAGTGCCTAAGTATGACTGGGATATGATTGTTCATACTTATCCCCTTCTTAGTTTTACTACATTGCAAAAGATGTTAACAAGGGAATAAGAATGCAAAAGATGTTAACAAGGGCCTGGGACTATTCATGGAGTATAGCAGAGCATATACAACAAATATGGCAGTTATTATCAGGCAAGCAAGTTTAACTTTAGCATATAGTAAGGGAAGGAAATCATTTAGCAGACTTTTAGGATAATTGGTCACTGGAAAAAGGGAAAGTTCATATTCACATCTATTCAACAGGTACATGTAGTAGGAAAGAGAATAATTGATAGTGATAAATTATAATGCCCTTATCAGAGATTGTCACCAGCAAAAGGGTGAATAGTTGGGAAGGCTTAAGCTATGTTTTCAAAAGAAGTTGTATTTATGTATCAATTTGATAACAAAAATAGTGAAGCATCTAAATAGCCTAGTCTACAACAGCCAACAGAAAAGACTCTCGGTATAGGGGAGGGGGTCTAAAAGTTTGGTAAAGCTCCAAGAACCAGAGGAAAAAGTTACTTTCCATACAATCATTGATCCGAGCATCCCATTATCATGCTCATAACCCTGTCTGTAGAGAAGAAGAGATATCAGTACGTCTAATTTTCAATACATAATAGAGAAAAGTGGAGAGTGTTACTTAATTTTAAGAGGTACCATTATTCCTCTGACTAGATCCCACAATAAACCTTAAAAATCAGGACAACATCTCATCTACTGGAGAACACAACTGAACAAGATAAATTTCAAAAAGCTAGGGCTATTACAAAATTTATCAATAGCCAATAGAGAGCAAACAGGAAATCATAAAATGAGCTTACTCATGCAAGATGCAACAAGATTCCAGCAATGGAGGCCAAGGAACCTTATTAATCACCCAAAGATAAAGAAAAAGAAACTGATCATGGATAAAGGGAAATATGGAAACAACAACGGAGGAAGCAAATGGGAAAGACTAGATTAATTTAGAAACCCTACTGTCATTATATATTTTTGACTTTATTTTAATTTTATTTTATTTTTTAACGTGGACTGGGTAGGAATAATGGATAGTAGGCATTATTTTGGTATTTGTGATTTTAAAGGAATATGATGGTTCATTCTTGTCCAAGAATCTTTAATTTTTGATAAATAAAATTCCAAAAACTTAACCAAAAAATATTTTTATATTATTAACATTCTATATAATTGGTTGTAGTTTACATTTCTGCTGGCATATTATCTATTTTCAAATTATATTTGGAGGTCAGTCGGGCATGGCCTACTAAGTACAACATATTTGGTACACAAACACTACATTATTACAACATGCAGATCATAGTGCGGGTTCTCACCTCTATTATGTGCATCATGTGAAACAACTATGGATCAAATATTTAGGATGAGTACCGGACATTTGGAGTATTACTATTCTCCCTCTCATGGACTAGACTAATCTTTAGGTTGTATTCGGAATGAAGTTATACATTTATAATCTTTTTGTACTTCATTTTGCTTTTTTATTACATTAGAAGTTCTTGTACTGATTCCACTAAATTTTAGGACTATCTTATATGCATTAGTCCTATATTATATTTATTTCACGTTTTTCCTTCATTTCTCTTAGTAATTTTTATTAGCAGTTTAGAACTATGGGTTGGCTTACCTACTAGTAGGTTATAGAAGGGCCATCATGACTTGATAAATTTGGTCATGAAAAATAGTAATCTGATCCTAGGTTTATCAGTTTGTTGGTATAAGAGCTAAGTGTCTAGTAGAGTCCTTAAAATTAATGCAAAGACATTTAAATCCTCCCTTTGGGAAGCTACACAACATTGTTAGGAAATTTTGATCCTGACTCTTCATCATGTGTCTACATTTCTATGAGCCTCAAGTAGAGGCTTTGCCTCTATTCTATTCTAAAGGAATGATAGAAGGTTATGGTTAGATGCTGATGGAACTTTGGCCTATATTTCTAGAGTTTCAACACAACAGTGGACTAGGGAACCAGAGACGGATATCAAAGATCTTCAACATCATCTAGAGGATTTGGCCCAACCCAGGCTCCAATAGAGTTTGTGACCGCTGTACCTTTTTGAGATTTAGCATTAAGGATTCCAACAAATTTTATGGATATCTAACAACCAGAGATAAGGTCTAGTTCATTAAGTAGTTCTCAGGATAGAGTTGACTTTGTCGGTGTACAATATGGTTCCTTATTTATTTGGTAGTTTGAGATTAGGTTTTTCAGAGGGACACACATACGTGTATGTTATATCCTTTAGAGTATGAGATCGTGCATGGATTTATTAGTGGATTAGATCTTCCACTCTATTTGTCGTAGAAGCATTCGATAGTAGTTGGGCACAAATAGAGCATGCATTAAGACTTATAGAGGTGGCCCTTAGATCTGCCAAGGTGGATGCAGTGCGAAGAGTTCTCATCAGACTATATAAAGTATTCTACATTGAGCTTGAGGCCATGGAACCCATTCTAAATCATTGGGTACAGTACCTTAAAGTATCTTAGAATCTTGCCATGGATGTTTGGAGATTGTTCATTTGTCTAATGAGTACCCCAAGTGTAAGTTGGTTGTTGATACAAAGTTAGAAAGTGCTCCCCTCTTTCCAAGAGTTACTGAGGTATGTTATTATTATGGAGAGGATGATCATTTTTATTGGGAGTGTCCTCAGTGTTAGTTTGTAAGCCAGTCAGGGTCAACTCATGTTTCTCTCTAGGTTAAGGCTTTTGGAGTTTGATTCAACTTTAGAGAGACCATTCATAGGTCCTGAGAGAATTGCTGATGTATAATTATTATTCATTCAGCTTATCCAGATCATCTTCTGAGTGTTTTAGCACCTTCAGTTAGAGGGAGTGAACTTAGTACCCTCTTTTACTGATTCAGATGCTTTCTCTGAGTTTTTACCGGCATATTATGCATGTGACTTCAGATTCAACTATAGTAGGTATCTCTTTATTCATGCCATTACCTTTTTATTTCAGCATATTAGGGATTTCTTACCTATCAATTATTTTATACCTGGGTATTTTATATTATTTATTGTGTGACTTGGTGTAGAGTTTATGATTATGTGATTACCCTCATAGATGATTTATTTTATTAGGGAATAGAGTGGATCGATATCAGTTTTTACTCAGGGTGTAGTATTTAGGTTTAAGTCTATTTAACTCAGAATATTGGCCTTCTTATGGACCTATAGTGGTGCTTGTTGCTGATTTCATTTTGGTACCACCTACTTTTTTTACAGTAATATTTATATTTCTATTGTTATTATCATTATTTTTTGATGTTGATTGCTCTTTTATAGATAGATGACTAGACTAGCACAATCTAGTTAGAATTTTCTTTCTTATAATTTTTTTGTGGGCCTAGGAGGCTAGCTCAGTTGGATAGTTTTGCTCTTTTAGCAAGGTGAGGTTAGTTGTTTTCCTCTTTTATTAGCGATGTTAGATGATGAGTGGTGATTTTGCCACTCATTCGCACTCATCATTTACGCACATTACCTTGTTTTGAATGAATAAATAAGACATAATTGTTATTAAATGCACTAACACCCACACTTTGCAGGCATAGATTTGAAAAGATAGAAAGATGTGGATTGGAGCTTAAAATGATCAAAAAGGGAGCAAGAAAGTACAGCTAGAGACCTAGAGCAAAAGGGTCTCAGTTGCTGCGATTAGAGCCTGCTAACCATGATTGTTGCTTTCAAATACGGTCAATCAACCATGATCACATGTTTATCACTATTGTGAAGGTTGAGATCGCAGCCAAGCTAGTGCGATCACGTCTTAGCAGAAGAGATCAGCCTAAGGGAAAATATTAAAATGCACGTAGATTATCCCTATTTTGACAAAAACACTCAAACCCTTAAATTATGGATCAGATTCTAACTTACCCAAATTTTTATGTTTAGCTCTTAAGTTCATAGCTTCTATACTTGGAGAAAAAAATATTGTAAAAATTTTGGGTGAAGAATACACTAGATGCATTCTAAGTAGACGAATAACTTACTTCTATTGTTGATTTGTATTAGAGCAAAGTTTAAAGTAATATTCACTTAATCTTGAACAGGTTATTTCAATGGAGATTGTGGGTATATCTATACTTATTTATCTTATGTGTAGTTAGATCTCCCTCTTGGGGTAATGTGTGAATAACGGTTAAAGTGTGTATGGGTTATTATTGTTAGCCTTTTTTTGTATTTCTTTTTTATGGGTTTTATCATTGCTATGCTAACTTGGTTAGGATTTGTATGTTAAAGCTCCAAATACCCACATGAGTTTGATAAGTGAAAGCTCTAAACTATAGAAAGCTAGAGGCCATCTTTAAAAAAATGGTTTAGAGTGAACTTTAGGAATCCACATCATCCTTGAAAGAGGGATATGGAGACCAAAGCAATGATATATAATTATGTATATTGTTTGCTAAATCTTCACTATCTTATAAATAATGGTGATTGTAAAGTTAACAATACCATGGGTATTATCCTAGAAATAGGGATGCCTAAATTGAGGTTTGGTTACCAAATGTTAAACACACCCATTAGGTATTTGAAAGAATTAATGGGTGAAAGTTCGATGTTTTGTTTAAAGACTAGCATCCATATCTATAACCAAACCTACCCATATTATATCTACTAAATAGATGTTGATTACTAACACCCACATGTCATTTCATTAGTAACACTTAATCCCAAGATCGATGCATAATTATATCTAAGTATTCGTAGCACCAAATTTATACTAGAAAACCCAAAAAGAGATATTAGTGTAGATATTTATCTCCCCCATTTTTATCTTTGTATACCATTTGTTTGAATTTAGCTAGTATCTAATATTTTGAATTAACTTGTTTTCCACTACAATGTTTCTCAATAATTCAACTCCGACTTTAAAGTTAGGTAAATATATTGATAACGATCGCCTTACACTTAAATTGGCATGCAAGTTAGGAGTTATCATTAGATTGGTTGTTGAGTGGGCTAGGTAACTAAAGGTAGCTTGTCCTTTCTTTGTCCTATTATGGTTTTAAAGATAGTGATTTAGGGTTATATAGTTTATTTCTAAGGTTTACCACTTTGGGATCCATTTTTCTAATTTTGCTAGTTTATTACTTGATAGTGTTTTGGATGTTAATGTTGAGACGTTTTTATCTTGTCTTTTGGGTTTATTGGTTTCGTGTCCTGGTGATTGTTGATCTTAGTATTGATATAGAGTTGGATACTTCATTCTTCCAATGACATAGTTTTTATTTTCCAGTGGAGTTAAGGGAGGTAGGGATATGGGATCTTTTCCTTTGACTTCTTCTTAAGGTTGCAAATTAAGTATTTGTTGCTGAGATAGATTATTTAATTGACCAATTTCCAACAAAGGTTGTATTTTCTCTGATTTTCTAGAGTTTTGATTATCACTAGTACAATTTGCATTGTTGGTGAGTTCTTGGTATGCTTTTATGAATCGTTCCCTCAAATAGGTATGGAGTTGGTAGGTTGTGACTTAAGACTATGATTTTCCTTTATCATGACTTTGATTCTTAGCTATGTTTTGATTTTGACTTTTGCATAATCTAGTAAGGATATGCCCGATCTTAGATAGTGAAGGTGAGTTGGGTGTTTTCCCTTAGGTTAGACTTATTGTCTTTAGTTTGGATTTAATGCTTTGGAATGACAGCTTGTAGATTATATACCAGACTTGGAGTATGGATACTTACCTATCTATAGAATAAGAGTGGATAAATGAGATCGGCTAATTCAACCTTGGTGTTAAGATTTTAGTTATGAGTTGTAGAGTTTGGGTGAAACCTTCATTTTTAAATTTACCTTAGTTAAGTTTAACCAATAGGTTGGGTAAGCCTACTTTATGTCTACTTATTTGTCCTTCATCAATTTGAATTGATTGGGGTTAATAGATATTCCAATTGTGACCTATTGGCACTTAAGGATGATTTTTTTTTCTCTCGACCTCAGTTTTCATCAGAATATTCAGCAGGAGTAGTATAATCATATATTGGATTTAGCATGGGTTTGTTCTTAATGAATGAAATATCCTAGAGAGGATTGTTTTATGGTGAGTGCTTATGCTTCGAACTCTCGATTCATTGTTTTGAGGGTCATTAAAAATAGTTGTGGCATTGGAATAGATTTCAGACTTCGATCATCTCTATTTTTATGCCCTGGTAATGCCATATAGGCTTATTCTCATGCTTTCTATTATGGATTTTGTAGGATTAGCTTCAGTCATTCAAGGATAGTGCGATGGAGTTATGCGGATAAGACTCTGGTGATTTCCTTTATGGTTTAGAGTTGATAGTACGCTTGTAAAAGGAAAAGAAGGTTATACTTGTATATTGGAGTTGGGTGTATGATTTATGCCTTAGATGGCCTTTGGCTTGGATAAGTTTTTCTTGGTTGTGTTATTATTGGTGCACTATTAGTATGTTGTTGTTTTGTATTGCTTTCATCATCCTTCCTCAGTCCAGTAGGAGGCTAGTTGGTTATTGAGGTTGTGTTTTGCTGGTTTGAGGAATGAATTAAGGAGTTGGTTGAAAAAAGGATACCATTGGAAGCATTGTATCATCTTAGAGGTTATCTGCGGATTTATATTGGGAGCATGTAGGCCTAGTACCTCATCCCTTTTATCTTTTGTGCTTTTCCTATCCATTGAATTTTGAGGAATAAATTCCTTTTAGTAGTGGATGTTGTAATGACTTGCTAGGTAATTTCCTTGATTTATGTGTATTTTTGGTATTTCTAGCCATTCCACCGCTACTATAGATTATTTATTACTTGGCAAAACTGTCGGTTATGTTATCTCATTTGGGTTTTAGATTTATTTTTTTTGTTTTAGAGCTTTCACTATTAAGGAATTGGTTTTAGACCAATAATCCTAGTATATGAGCTCAAATGATAATTCTGACAACACCATTAGCTCTTACACATTGATTTTAGGTCTAACAAACCCATGGTTCTGGTCCAAAGGATTTCAGACTCATTTTCGACTATTGGATGGGATATATGAAAAATAGAATTATTGATGTGGGACCTACTTTTAGTCAATACATGAAAAATAGAACTATAGGTATGGGACCTACATTTAGTCGAAATGATCTAAGATGAAATTTTTAGTGGTTCCATAGTGTCCAAAATGTCAATACTGGTATGGTAGAATAATTTATTTGCAAGCATATGGTTCTGAATGAATCCCGACCACCCGATCAAAGTCTATTTCTAGAAAAAGAAAAATCTACTACCTAATATCTCGTATGACAAGATTTGCGGTCATGGAGCCGCTTTAGAGGCCTCAACTATTTTTCTAAGAACTTTAGGAATAATGGGGCCTCTTAAGTGGGCACCATTTTAACAGCCAGACGATCGGTTTAGTAGTACCCTTGACCCTATGCAAGACCACTTTAGCAGACTTGTACGGCTTAGTGGTAGCTGTTTTAACGGAAACTAGGGTATGTTAAATACCCTTTCTTCATTTGATTTTCTTTATTTTTCTTCACCAATTTTACACCATTTTGAGAGATTATAGAGAGGAAAATATATGAAATCATTCATTGGAGCTATGGTAAGTTAGACTAACACTCATTGGTCATTTTCCATTAATTTTCAATCAATCTCAACCTTATTTTATTGTAAATTCTTAGAGATTAGGTCTTAAATCCCCAAAACTTAGGGGATTATTTGGGCCTCTATTCATGCACCATTTTTGTTAAACTTTTGGGCATATATTCCTTATCCTTTGAGGGACCTCGTGACCGATTCAATTTTAGATTCCATTTACAGGCCCTGCCGGGTTTGTCTTGTCCCAAATTCTTACCCAACCCTTTATACATTCAGATAGGTTTTGTTTTACTCCTAAAGATGTATAGGTTACTATTTTTCTATAGTAGAGGCATTTTGGGATTATGGAGCAAAGCCAGTTGATTTGTGGGAGATTAAAAGACTTACGATTCGACATCAAGGTAGGCTTTTGGCCACATTTCTTCATGAGGTATTGTATTATACATATTGCATGTTAGCTAAGGATATTTTAATGTGAAAGGTAAATTATCATGCACTAGCGTAAATAATGGGTTGAGGGGATTGAAGGGCGAATCGACCCTTAAGATTAAGTACCTATTATGCTTATAGGATCCTATTACCTTAGATTACAAGCATGTAAGACATAGTTGAGGCTGATGACCCTTCAGTATGAGGTTTAGTACTTGACTCGGTGGGTTATTTTGGGTTCTCAGATTATGGTTAGGCTAGTTGTATATTATTGTTATCGAGGCCTTGATTATGATATTCGCTGAACTCCGAGTGAGATATTTATCTTTGTAAAGGCTATAGTCGTTGCTTATAGGTGTTCAGACAATTATAATTGTATTATTTGTATACTGGTGATGAAATTCATAGATTTGGTAAATTAATGCTCACTTAATTGTACAATTCCAACTTAAACATGGTTTTACTAATGTTTTCCTAAAAAGTGATTTATTCCTACTTTTTTCTTTTAAAAAAATTCATTCATAACCGGATTCGTACCACCTTAATGGATGATTTACATGTTTTTTGAAATTAGTAGTTATATTTTAGAAATCTAAACGAGATAGATTCCAGTCCATGATTTTACCATTACTATTTAGTTCTAGATAGATTCGAACCCTTTCTATTGTTTGATATTGATTTAGTCCATAAGTTGATCTCAGACAATAGATTTACAAACTTACAATCTTTTAGCCACTGTTTGAGTTCATGGATTTATCAAAAATCATCTCTCCAGTTCTGGTGGAGGAGAGTGATGATGATAATGATGATTATTAGAAATCCTAGATCGAGAAAAGGTCAGAGTATATGGGTACTCCCGATCTCGCTAGTGGCATCTTCATCCACGAGCTATAGGGCTAGATAAGAGGGTTCGTCATAGGTATTTTCCATGAGAGTCATCAATCTAGAGAAGGTGTATGTACTGGGTACGTTATGACACTGAGATTAGTTATGGTATTATTGATTTGCTTGCCTTAATTCATGTATGTACATTTCCTATCATCAGTATGTTGTTTTGTCCCTGTATCTGTCTGACTTACAAGGGTTGCATTGGTATAGGTTATGAGTATATTTTACTGTGTATTGTATGTTGATTGAATGTTTTGATTTATAGGGTTCGATTAAGGAATTTTACTGTACACTGGTCGGTTACTTTAATGTTATTAACATGGTTTGTTCGTGGCAGATTGATTATAGACTAGTACTGATATTTGAGGTATGATTTGTATTTCTTTATCTTATGATAATTTAAATATGGATAATAATCTAATGTATATATGTTTGGATTAGGGACCTTGATTATGCCAGATCAAGTTCCTATTATGATTAGGAGGCCTTATAATAACCTTAGGTTGTACTTTTAAGTTAGTCTTGTATATATATATATAAATATATATATATATATTATGTTATATATATATATGTATATATGTATCTAGGTGTAGTATTACTATATATCTATTTCTTTCTTCATTTATTCATGTTGTATGTTCATATCTTTGCCATGTATACTACTATATATCTTTCTCTTACCCTTTATTTGTATATTGATCAATCGTATACGATGTAGTGCTTAGTGCTTGACTATAGACGGGATAGGATAGTTTATTCTTAGTGCCTCCCTAATTTTATTAAGTTAACTTCCTAGATAATTAGTTGTATTTTACATTCCTACTTGCATATTATCTAGATTTATATTATCTTAGAATCTCAATCGATAGTTGCCTACTGAACATCACATGTTTGATACTCATACAACATTTCTATAGGCTGTATATCATAGTACGATTTCTCGCTATTATTGTGAGCATCGTGCGAAGCAACTATGGATAGGTATTTGGGGTGAGCTCCTGGCATTTGGAGTAGTACTATTCTCTCTTTTATTGCCTAGACGGATCTATATGTTGTATTCAGTTATGGGTTGTACTTGTATATTTATTTAATAATTCATTTTCTATTCTTATAACATTAGAAGCTCTTGTACTAATTCCTCCTTGTTTTGGTACTATCTTATATTTTTTTTCCTATATTTTATTTATTTTGAATTTTCCTTTTATTTCTCTTGGTAATCTATTATTAGAAGTTCCACACTATTGGTTGACTTACCTACTAGTGGGTTATAGTAGGTGCCATAGTGACCTGAGAAATTTAGTCATGAGAAAGGTAATGAGTTAGCCTACCTTAGCGTTAAAGGATGTTTTCAATACTTTCCTATACTCCAAGCACCAATAATAGAGGAAAAATGCCCTAAAAATGAGGGAAATTTGAGTGAAGAGGAAAATTTAATACCAAAAGTTGCCGCTTTAGCAGTTATTGAGTCTCTGAAGAGGCTGTTGCTTAAGTGGTTGGGTAAGTATTGGTGGGGACCAGTTAAGCGATGTTCACTTAAGTGGAAAAAGGATCACTAAAGCGACTCTTAGTCGATACCCAAGGTCACTAAAATAGCACAAAGTCACATAAGCGACCACTGCTAATGTGGCCCTCAAGCCTCTTAAGCGGCTGCACTAGCTATCAGACACTATTTTTTCACCAAGTCCAAATAGACTCCGATTGGATGCTCGAGATACATTTTGAACACATGCATGCAAGTAAAATTCTACCATAACACATTTAATATTTCAAAATCAACATAACCATCAAAAAATTTATCAAAGATTGATTTGATTAAATGTGTGGCCGACACCTATAGTTCTATTTTTATCAAATCCACACAATATCCAACTATGAGGCTGAAAGCTTCAGGACCTGGACCAAGGGTTCTCCTTGCCTAAAATCAATATGTTAGAGCTAATAATACTGTCGAAATCACCATTCAAGTCTATTTACTAGAAATTTTGTTTCGAGAATGATTATCTAATAGTGAATGTTGCCAAAATAGAAAGATCATCCTAAAGCCCAAACAAACTGTCCACAAATTGAACAAACAGTTCTGACTAGTCATAAATGATCTAGAGCTGCTATGGAAGGTTTGAAGTGCTAAAAAGGTGCAAAATCGTGAAAATAATCTGGAGGGTTATTACAATATTTGATTCAATGATTAAGTATAAAAATAAAGAATAAAATACCATTCAATAATAAAAGTACACTAAAAGCAAGTACATGTAAGTAAATGATCTAACCTACAATGTTTCTAATAGAATGGATAAAAAGTGCACAAAAATAAATCCAAAGATTCAACTAAGAAGGGATAAAATTGAACTATGAAAATCATAGCAAAATTCACCTAAAATTGAAGCAAAATACAGATTAATAACATCAAATAAACAACAATGAAGTAGAAATTTAACTATGATCAAGCTTAGATCAGAGACAAATGCACATAAAAACAACAAATAATCAATCAAATATACATTTTATTAACCTATATTGAAGCACAAATTGGAGAAAAATTGACATAAAAACAAAAGATAATCAACAAGGAAGAAGAAATGTACCAATGTTGAAGCTCAAATCGGAAAAATTTATGTAGAATTTGAGAAAAGAATTAAAAAATGGTAGAAATAGAAAGAGTAAAGCTTAGAGAGAGATAGAGTAGGGTGTAAGAGAGAATCAATAATAAATATGTTTATTACCAAAAATGTACAACATGGTCTATTTGGGGTAATTTTGCAAAATTTGGTCATTTATTTTGTTACTAATTTTAGTGGGCTAACATGTTGCATAATTTTTCGTTACAAATATCTATGAGCTATAAAACTTTTAAAATTTTAGGTTTAAACTTGAAATAATATTTTGAAAGATAAAAAATAATGATACAATTTAAGAAATACTTCACATTAAATATTTTTATGTATTCCATATTTTAAAAAATTGTATAAATGAAAAACAGGGTTGCTCCAACTCAATTTGACATTTTTAGTTAAACCAAACCAACATAGTTGGATGTTCTTCCTATACCAAATAAAGTTAAACCAAACCACTCGTAGGGATTTTTTCAATTTGACTCAATTAACCGTTTGTGGTTTGGTGTTATTCATTCCTAATGTAATTTTTTTTTTAAAAAAAACTAGAGAATGTGCAAAATGAACTTATCTACCTACAAAGCATGAATTTCATGCTCTATATGGGCTTGGATGATGTCTAAGCTAATGAACGTTGCTCCACCTTGACAAAATTCATGCACTGTACAATTGTTTTTTATTTCATGCTGCCATAATCAAAAATCTATTGTGATGATGCCAATTACACAAGCCCGCCGGTAGGTAAATCAACCCTTTGACAAATCAATTATCAAGTCACTATATGAAAGTAAACTTCAAAGTTGAGCTTTCATAAATAGAATGGAAGTACAGGAATAAAAAATACCCAAGAACTTGTGTCACCACTACAAAAGAATCTACAGAGATAATAGATGTGTTTCAAAGATTCAAAACAATCTGAAAAGTGAAAGATAATAAACTCAAAGTTGGAGGAACCCAAACATTGTTTTAAGGGACTTGGAGTGCCAAACAGCTTACCTGACATTTTGGAGAAGTATCATCAGATCAAAATCAACTAGGCACGCTAATGTTATGATTTGCATAAAAAAGATGCAATAATTTTTGTATAAGTACTAAATCACACATACTCAATAGATATCATTTGTCAACCAAGATGAGTTAAAAACTATAACACATAAATAATATTATAAATCCATTAACTTAAAAGTATATATTTGCAATTCAATAATAATAGAAGTAATTAATAAGGAACACTACAAGGTATAATAATATTAAATGTTTTAAATGTAATGCAATGTTATGAGTTGAAATAAAATGGCCAATGCTATGGATACACCCACTTCCTCCATTGAATAGTAAGACCCATGGGTAAGTTACGAGGTATATATACCCAACCTATACCAAAGAACCCTTTATTGATGAATTGCTTGGGTGAAACAACTATCCGTTATTGAGAAATATCCTGGTTGACACTTACTATATAGGATAATCCTTTATCCGAAAATATAATAAATTACTCTTTATGAGAATTTATTCTTTCACTTCCTCAATGTTAATGTGCATGAGATAAAGTGCCAATAACAACAGATCCTCTATTGAATTCATCCCTCAAAATGAATAATCATAAATTTATTCAAAATAATCAACAATGATAGTAAGAGATTGAAAGAATAATTAAATAGCATTTCATATAAATATTTAAACATTGATTCATTTTACCAATACCAAGTGAGCCGCACAAGCATATGACCAATGCTACAACTACAATAAAACTTAGATAGTAATAGAATTTATTATATATGAGGGAAAAGCTCAAATTACTCATATCATGGTACCGGTACACACACATGCGATAAAATACTAAAAATCCAAGTAAATCTCCGCAATCATGAAATTTCATGTCATAATCATCTATCATCTATAGCCCAAACTAAATTTCACCACGTGTAGTATGAGTTTTAAATCATAAGCCCTTTATCAACTAAATTTTCAATTTGGTCTTTTACAACATCGCTAGAATTCACTCAATACTTCTAAATATATAATTTCTCCTAACTCATAACATGATTTCTATGATAAGTATCACCCAGGTTATGTTTGAGAAAAGTAAGACATAACCTATCTTAAAACCGAGCAAATGTATCATGAACCTTCACAAATGCCTCTTTTCTTTTCAAACTACCACAAAATGATTAAAATCAAACAAGATATAATCTATGAGTGAATAAGGTATATTGATAACAATATTACTATATTTCTATCTTGGGTATAAAAAATAAATCTTGAGTATAAAAAGTCAACTACTAGCTATTAGAGCAAAACAATAACTCTTTTTCAAAATTTGTTTATCCAAAAAATTAGAAACTAAATTTTAAAATTTCATAAAATTATGAGTTCAAAATGATCCTCAAATCATCAAAATATGATATCTCTATTTTTGATGCTCATACGTGGCTTAAAATGATGAAATAATTAAGAAATCAGAGTTTTGATGCCAAAATTATTTACCTATGATATAAGTATCTTTGAAAGAATCAACTAAAAATCATAAAATGAAATCGTCTAACTAATGGTTTTTATTTTTCTATTCATTGCGGGCTCAAAATCATAATTTTGTGAATCAAACCACGAAAAATCTTAATAAGAACACATCAAACATCACCTTAATTGGGCCTTCGTAGCTCCAAAAAGTTTAAAATATCAAAAATTAATGACCTATCCACTACCTAGGAGATTTTTCTTCTTTTCTTTTGTGGGATCCATCACATTCACATAAAATTCAACATTAACTGTTCATTATTAAAAAGTTCCTTCTTGTTTGCAATACTTTATTTAATTTGCAAAAAACAAACCTTACGCTAGAAAATCCTGCAATAAATATCCACTCTTAAAAGACCCTAACATTCTCATACGGACTTGAAATATGATGTTCCATTTAAATAGTTCCTAAATCACAATTCAGATGCAATGATTTAATAAAAATATTATTTGGAGCTCATTTTATTGAAGTAGTATTATAAAGGTCAACAATGTAAACTACTAATCTTCGAACAAACACCCATAAGTCATCCAAGACCCGCCAAATAAAAATCAATATTACAAATAAATCATAAAATATATTCTAGATCGGTTGGATTTATCAAATCAACCATTTGAGGTTCTCCTGACAGAAAAGTTACCGTTGTCCACTCCAAGCTTGAAGAAAATTAGAATTTTATCTAACTATTTAAAATGCCTACAAATACCTCAAGACTGGTACCAATTATCCAACAAAGTCAAAAATTATTTTTCAATCCCAATGGAGCTATGAAAATTTGAATGGAAGATTTTTGTCCTAGTATGTTGACATTGATCAAACTTCTCAATTTTAAAATATGAAAATTAAAAATATCACCTAATCCCACCTCAGGAATTATGCCATCTATTCTCACATATCATAAGAACATAATAAAGCTATAGAAAGGTTCAACTTGAGGAAATGCGTCTAAAATAACAAAAATGACTATGCAAGTCATTACATCATCCATTAACTAAACATCCATTCTTCATAGAATGGAAAAGGAAAAGTATCATGACAGTCAAATAACTATAAATACCATTTATAGATCTAATTCAAGCATTGTCAAGTAAATTTTACATCTATTGTATTGCTTGTGCCCCATAACTATCAGGTGTTGTAAGGTTTTAACTCATAAGCTTCTATTTATATTATTTAAAACAAAAACTTCTCCAAATAACTAAAATTCATAAATTTGAACTATCTCTATGTGTAATGCCTGATTTAATATTCATCATAGTTATGAATGGTATTGAATAATCAAAATCTATCATACTCACCACAATTTGAATCGTCACTTTTTTCTTTCAAAAAAGGTGTTTGCTTATTTTGAGAAATTCTAAGCATTTCTCTCAGAAATAGATCTTATCTAAGGCTGATTATGCAAATTCCATGTTTAGTAGTTTTGTTTCATTAAGTTGAAAAAACCTAGTCAAGAATCGATATCTAAAGCAGACCAATCTTCAAATGGTATGCCTCACACACTATTCCTATAATTCAGTTCTCAAGACAAAATTGTAAAAAACAACTAACCTTTCCTAGAGGCTCCCCATATGTATTCATATGTCCCAAACAAATCACTTTCTATATGTCCAACTCATTGCAAATTTCCATGTTGCCCTTTTTGAAAAGGTAGTATCGATTCCAACAAAAATACTCACTAAGAGTTATAAGGACTTGTTATGAGTTGTTGGGTGGATATCGTAGGATTCTAGTTGTTACCCCTAATGGGTTTTGTGTTGACTATGACTGGACCCTATGAGTCGTAGAGTCCTATTACAAGCCATATCGATTGAGTCATAGGGGCAATAATTTGTGGTTTCCCTGGAAATTTTCTTGTCTACAATGCATGGTAATGAATCGTAATGAGTTTATATGAGTCGTATAGTGAACCGTAGTCACTGGATACTAAATTTTAGTTTTTAAATCGAGGAAAATTTAGACAATTTCCTTCTCACCCAATTAAAACCTAAGTTTGTAAATCTCTTAATGGGGTTATTTCTCAACATAACTTACTCAAACACTTTTAAAGATCTCTCACGTCTCTCAAGAAGCCATACATAGTATTTCAAAGAAGTAGGCCATCCAAGGGATCAAGGCTGGAATTATTTTGGTGAAACTTGGAATTTCAGGCGTGTTAGTCTTTCCTAGTTGCTAATTTTTTAAAATCATATATTTTACAGCATTGTTCATATGGTGTTGATTTATTTTGAATCATGGGTTGAGGGTAGTGAATAATTGTTGTTTATGTAATGTTTCATATTTGTCCCTGCACTAGTCATGTTTAAATGAAGATTTTAAAATTAATTTGATGCATGGGTATGGTGAATAAACTAAGTGAGTGTGATTTCCCTAAACTTATGAATTTTGAAGTTGCTATGACCTAACCCCACAGTGTGAAATTAGTTTTTGAGTATGAAAAGTATACATACTAAACTACTCTTGAACAATTGTATAAAGTGAAAAGTCAATGAAGTTTAATGATTTTAAAATTGAAACCTAAGGGGTTTTGTCATTCCCCAAGCTAATGTATAATTTTACTAAAGGGACTATGAATGTTTCTCCACTAATGAAATTATTTCAGCATGTTGATATTACGTTGCAAGTGTAGTTTTTCTAACAATATGATAAAGTATGCCTAAATATTTATCTTTGTTCTAGGAATGAGAAATTATGACAATTTTTTAAAATGGGCTTTAGTAAGGATTCTGTAGCTATGTCATGAAAGTGGAGGTACCGAGGAACAAATAGTCGAAATCATGGTTACTGACACAAGGGTCATATGATTGGGTGGTTTGAGTCCCCCTTATTATTTTTATAAGATTGAGTGGTTTGAGTCCTCCATATTATATTACATTATATGGTGCTTATGTCACGTTGATATGTTTGGAGGTTTGAGTTCCCTATAGTGCATATGTATACCCTCTAGTTTGTGTGGCCATACACACTAGAAAACTACCTGCTAAGAGAGAGATAGGTCTATATAGCCTATTGGTGCCTTCATATGTTATGACGATTGAGCTACATAATCCAGGCTAATGTTTCAAAGTTCATGTTAATACTTATTCCCTACGCCAAATGTGATGTTATGAATATGTGAAATTGCATATAACGTTGTACATTATATTTTTTACTGGTTTTGAGTTGTTATTCATGATATTATTTTATCTCGCATCTCTAAGTTAAATGCTATCTCTCCATCCACTAATTATCTTTGTACGCTATATCCTTACACGATGCAGGCACTAAAGATATATCTACTTTTCCTATATATAGCTAGGTGGATCGGCTCAATTTATTGGTTCGTTATGGTGAAATGGTAAGCTTCCATTCTCCGAAAGTCTTAGTCATTTCATCAGTTTCTATTTTTAGATTTGAGTTGATAGTTTTCATTATTATTAACATTATTATTTTCATTCTCATCTATCAGAGTCAGGGATATATCCTAACCAAGATAGGTTTTTGTTTATTTTGTTAGAAGGCTTCATTGGATTACCGTGCACTTAGGTGATATTAATCAGTTCTTTTGTATGATTACTTGTTATTAGTAATTTATTCTTTAAATTTTATCTTGTCCTATCTTGTTATATATTTGAAATTTATCTGATATTAGGAATATTATGTTTTTTGGTTAGGTACAAAGGGGTGCTCTATGATCCCCAGCAGACTTGTGATACCCGTCCTGGCTAGGCCTTGGTTTGGGTCATGACAAACATGGAATCAAAGCATAGGTTTTGTGTCATTAGTAGTCCATAAACTTGTGTGAAATAGAGTCACTTATATTAGTATGTAGAGCACCACACTTATAAGGGAGAGGCTACGAGGCATTTAGGAATGTTTCCTTTTCTTGATATTCTATTTTATTCTATAAAGTTTAAGGTCTTGAAGCTTATCTGATTCCCTTATTTTCATTTTTTAGAATATACCTCCCAAAAGATCTAATGTTTAGGAAATACTTCTATCCCATCTAAGTATAGTATGGATGGAGCTCTTTCTACTCCAGGAGTTCAGACTCGGTCTAGGGTTGCTACTTTTGATTTACCTAATGGAGCTCTAATGATTCCCTTATCCCTCCAGAGGTGCAAGACCAATGCTATGTTTTTCTAGTCAAATTATTTTCTTAGCCTTTTAGTAGCCTTCTATACTGAGCATGTCGATTATATTTCTCTATTCTCCAACCACACTAGAGTTTGCCAATTTATAAGGGTGAGCCCTCTTATTTTCATTGGTTCTCAAATTGAGGAAGATCCTCGAAATTTGATTTGTAAGATAAAAAAGATCTTTAGTACAATGAATACTACTGATGTGGAGGGGGTAGAGTTTGTAGATTATCAGTTAAAGGATGTAGTATACCACTGGTATGTAGAGTGGGAGAAACTTAAGGGAGATATTTTTGAGTTCACTTTGTTGAACATCTTCTATAGTGCTTTCCTTGATCGTTTCTTTCCTCAGGAGTTGAGGAAGGTGAAGGCTAAGGAATTCATGAATTTGAAGCAAGGAAAGATAATAGTAAAGGAGTATGCCATGAAGTTTCATCAGTTGTTACATTATGCTCCAAAATTAGTGTGGCTAGAATGAGTAAGATTTACTCTAGGTTATCCCATGAGTTGATCTTTAAGAGCATAGATGTTTTGCTGAACCAGGATATGGACATCTCTAGAATTATGGTGTATATATAACAAGAGGAAGTAAAAAAAAAATAGACATGAGTGAAAGATAGATTAAGAAGTTTTACTACTTGAAATAGGGTGAAGGTCAACAATAGAGTGATAGGGATGGTGGAAAGTAGTCTAAGAATAAGTAGGGCAATTTTGGTTCCTAATTTATGGCTAGTGCTCCTTATCAAAAGCCATTGGCTGATCATTATTCTCAGTATAATAGTAGGTTCAAAGCACCATAAACCCAGCCTCAAGTTAATAGGTTTCAATCAGCTACATCTTACCTTTCTTTTAGATTTTGTGGTCAGGTGCAACATAGTATTTGCGAGGAGGGAAGGAACAATTGCTTTAAATGTCATTAGATTGGTCATATATAGAGAGATTGTCCTTCTGAGGTTACTTCTATTTAAATAAGATTCCTATTGCTACTTTATCAACTCCTGCACCACAAGCTGTTATTTCTTCTTCTAGCTCTAGCACTGGACTAAACTAGTTGTATGCTCTTTCACTTTCCATAAGTTTGAGGCATCCACCAATATTGTTATTGGTATACTTAAACTTTTGTCTCATTATTTATATTGTCTTCTGGATCCTGGTTCTACCCTCTCTTATATAACCCCTTATGTGGCTATCCATTTTTTTTGACCCTGAGTGGATTTTCCATCATTTTTCTGTGTGCACCCCGACGGATGACTCCATTATGTGTAGAAGGGTCTATAGGGATTATGTGATATTGGTCTATAGTAGAAAAATATTTATTTATTTAATAGAGTTTGACATGTTATAATTTGATGTTGTTTTGGTAATGGATTGGTTGCATTTGTGATATGTGTCTCTTGATTGTTAGACAGGAGGGCCAGTTTCCTTTTTCCAAATAAGTTAGCGATTAAATGGGAAGGTAGTTCCCTAGTACCTAAGGGAAGGTTCATTTCATATCATAGAGCCCAAAAGTTTATTTCCAAGGGCTGCCTTTATCACTTAACATATGTTAAGGGTTCTAGATCTGAAGGTTCTTTTTTGAAAACTGTCTCTATGGTCTGTGTATTTCCCAAGATGTCCCTGATGATCATGTTGTTGTTCCTACTAGCAAGAAAATTTTTTTTGGGATTGATCTTCATTCGAACACTCATCCAATTTCTATAGCTCCTTACAGAATGGATCCAGTTGAGTTGAAAAAACTCAAGGAGCCATTGAAAGATCTTAGAGATAGGAGTTTTATCTTCCCTAGTTTCTCTTAGTAGGGAACTCATGTTCTTTTCGTGTGTAAGAAGGATGGGTCCCTTTGAATGTGTATTGATTACCACCAATTAAATGAGGTGACCATAAAGAATAAATATCTCCTTCCAAAGATTGATAATCTGTTTGATCAGCTTCAGAGTGATAAGTTCTTTTCTAAGATTGACCTTCAGTTGAGTTATCATTAGTTGAAGATTAGGGAGGTGGATATTTCTATGACTTCTTTCCAGCCCTGATATTGTCATTTTGAGATTATGGTGATATCCTTTTATTTGACAAATTCCCTAACAACATTTATGGATCTTATGAATTGTTTTTTTATCAATTTTTGTGTTTGTTAGTGATTGTATTTATTGATGATATTTTAGTGTATTCCAAGAGTGTGACAGATCATGCCGATCACCGTTGCCTTGTGTTTCAAACCTTGAAAAATCAATGGTTATATGTGAATTTATCAAAGTGTGAGTTTTGGTTAAATGCTATAAGTTATCTGGGACGTGTTGTTTCTAGTGAAGGAATCATAGTGGATCCACAAGAGGTTGTGATGGTTAAGACGTGGCCTAGACCTACGACACCAACCGTCATTTAGAGCTTCTTGGGTTTAGCTGGTTATTATTAAAGGTTTGTGAAAATTTTCTCTTCTATTGCTTCACCATTGACTAAGTTGACTCAATAAAAGGTGAAATTTTTATGGTTAGCTGCTTGTGATGGTAGTTTTGATAAGCTGAAGGATAAGTTGACTTCGTCTATGGTCACGACTCTACCTAAGGGCACTGATGGTTCTGTTGTATATTATGATGTATCCTAGGTGGAACTGGCTTGTGTATTAATTTACCATGGCAAGGTGGTTCCGTATGCTATTAGATAGTTAAAAGTTCATGTGATAAAGTATTCGACTTATGATTTAGAATTGTTAGTTGTGGTGTTTGCATTAAAAATCTAACAACATTAATTATATAGGGTCCATTTTAATATTTCTTCTGATCATAAGATCCTACAATATGTGTTCACATAGAAGGAGCTAAATCTTAGGAAAAAGAGGTGTCTTGAGTTGTTCAAGGACTATGACATGAGTCTTCACTATCACATAGGTAAAGCTAACGTAGTTGTTGAAGTTCTTAGCAGGTTGTCCATAGGAAGCTTATCTCATGTGGATGAGGACAAGTCTAATTTGGTGAAGGATATTCACTATTTAGCTAATCTTGGAGTCCATCTCTTAGATTCTAAAGATGATGGTGCAATTTTTCAAGAGATAACAAAGTCATCTCTTTGAGTGGATTTAAAGTAGATGCAAGTAGGACCCTACCTTGACAGAAATAATGACTGATGTGGGTAGGAAAAAGTTGATGTCTTTCGATATTAGTGGTCATCGTATCCTAAGATACCAAGGTGGATTATGTGTTTCAGATGATGATAGGTTGTGAGGAAGAATTTTAGATGAAGCTCATCAATCACATTGTACTATTTATCCTAGTTCGATAAAAAAATATCAAGAACATAACAAATTTATTAGTGGCATAATATGAAGAGGGATGTGGATAAATTTCGGCTAAGTTCATGGTTTCTCTACAACTGGAGCTATAGAACTTGAGGCCCAATGGCTTGACTCAAGAGATCGAGCTATTGGTATAGAAATGGGTGATAATTAATATGGGTTTTTTATTATTCTTCCGTGGTCTTGGTAGTAATTTGATTTTATTTGGGTGATCATGGATAGAATGACTAAGTCTGCTCACTTTTTGCCAGTGAGGACTAATTTCGTTTTTAAGGATTATGCCAAGTTGTTCATTGAGGATTTGTAAAGTTTCATGGTACTCCAGTTTTCATTATATCTAATTGGGTACTCAGTTCTCATATCTCTTTACATGATCCCTTCATAGAGGTTTAGGGACTAAGGTGAGCCTTAGTACCACTTTCTACCCGTAGATAGACGGGAAAGTAGAAAGGAAAATTCAGGCCTTGGAAGACATGCTTCGAGCTTGTGTATTTGATTTCGGTGGTAGTTGGGTTGACTGTTTTCCTCTCATATAATTTTCTTACAACAACAATTATAACTCCAGTAAATGATATAGGTTTTCTATTATGTGGTTATAGATTGGTGAAAATAATTTATTTAGCCTTGATTTGGTTCATCAAGCATAGAGAAGGTGAGGTGATTTGGGATAGGCTTAAGGCCGCCCAAAGTTTCCAAAAGTCATACATGGATGTAAGGCTAATGGAGTTAGAGTTTGTTGTTGGTAATTGGATTTACTTTAAGGTATTCCTCATGAAGGGAGCTATGAGGTTTGGTATGAAGGGGAAACTCAGTCCCCATTATGTTAGCCCATACTTGGTTTTGAAGAGGGTTGGTAATGTTGCATATAAATTGGAGTTGCCTTCTAATTTGAGCTAAATTTATCAAGTGTTTTATGTGTTAGTGTTGAGAATGTGTGTGGGTGATCCTTCGACGGTTGTTGCCTATGAAAATGTGGGCATTTCTTACTCGTTTTCCTTTGAGAATGTCCTGATTGAGATTTTGGATCGACAATTCTATCGGTTATGGACCAAGGATGTGGCATCTGTAAAGATTCTTTAGAGGAACTAAAAGGTCGAGAATGCTAGGTGGGAAGCCGAGGAGGACCTAAAGTGAAAGTATCCATTCTTGTTCATCGTTCTGGCGTGCTTGAGGAATGTTTATTCCTTAGCATTTTTGTCTCTAAATTTGATGAAGAAAATTGTAATTTCCTTGTCATATTTGTATTTTGTCTTGGTTAAAGGTAATTGTGGTTGTATTATAGTCAAATCATGCTTATAACGACCTTGTCCTATTATTCAAGGATGAATGAACCTAAGGGGGGAGTATGTAGCACCCCAATTTTTTCGTCCATGATGATTTTTCAATTTTACTCTTTCTGCCTTCACTACGACTTACCCTACGAGTCCTAAGGAGTCTTGACAAGTCGTTGGTCTCACATTGTAACCTAAAAAGTTAGTGTGTGACTAAGTTCTACTCTGCGTACAAGTGGCTCACTAAGAGTTGTAAGGACTTGTTAAGAGTCGTTGGGTGCAAATTATAGTATGTCCACTGCTTACCATAAATAGGTTTTGTGTTCACTATGACTTGACCCTAAAGTCATAAGGTCCCATTATGAGTCATAGTGTTAAATAGTGTGTGGTTTCCCTTGAAACTTCCTTTGATACTACTCAAGGTAACGAGTTATAATGAGTCTCTAAGAGTTGTATAGTGTCCCGTTGTCACTGATGACTAAATTTTAGTTTTAATATTAAGGATACTTTGGACCATTTCTTTCTCACCTAATTAAAAACTTATGTTCTTAAAGAACTTATGGAGTTATTTCTCATTTATAACATACTCAAACACTTCCAAAGCTCTCTCAAATCTCCCAAGCAGCCATACTTATGGTTTAAAAGAAGTCAGTCATCAAAGAGATGATAGGTTGAATTTTTTCCGTGAAACTTGGTGTTTAAGGCATGTTACTCTTCACTAACAACTAATTTGTTAATAGCCTATGTTGTAAAGTGTTGTTCATATTGTATTAAAACGAGGTTGAGGGTCTTGAATAATTATTATTTATGTAATATTTCTTTTTTGTCCATGCATTGGTTATGTTTGAACGGTGATTTTAAAATAAATTTAATGCATGGGTATGGCAAATAAACTAAGAGATTGTAATTTCCCCAAACTTGTGACTTTTGAAGTGGTTATGACCTCATTCCATAGTGTGAAATTTGTTTTTTAGTATGAAAAGTATGCATAGTGAACTACTCTTGAACTATTGCATAGAGTGAAAAAGTCGATGAAGCATAATAGTTTTGATATTGAATCTTACATGGTTATATGATTCCCCAAGCTAATGTATAATTGAACCAAGAGGGCTATGAATATTTCCTCAATAATGAAATTGTTTAGACATGTTGATATTATTTTGTAAGTGTAGTTAGTATGACGATACCAATAATGTATGCCTAAATATATGTCTTAGTTCAAGGAATGGGAATATGTGATAATTATTTTAATTGGGATATAAGAAGGGTTGTGTAGCTGAGTTGTGAATGTGGAGGTCTCGAGGGACCAATACTAGAAATTGCGGTTGCCGATGTGGGGTCTATATGACTATGTGGTTCTTCTCCCCTTTATTATTTTCATATGATTGGGAGGTTCCAGTCCCTCATACTATATAACATGATTGGGTACTTGTGTCACCTTAATGTAATGGAATTTTTGAGTCCCACATAGTGCATATGTATACCCTTTAGCTCGTGCGGCTACACACATTGGGCACTACCAGCTAGGGAAGAGCTAGGCCTATATTGCTCATAGGTTCCTTTTTATGTAATGATGGTTGAGCTACACAATACATGGTATGTTTTCAAAGTGTATGTTAAGCCTTGTTCCCTAACCCATTAAGTGATATATTAGTATATATAATTGCATATAATGCTGTGCATTGGATTTTGGGCTGGTTTTGAATTGTTATTGATGACATTATTTTATCTTCTTTCTCTGAGTTGGATGCTAGCGCTCCTGCTGCTAACTATCTTCGTACACTGTATCCCTAGAAAATGCAGGCACAAAAGATACCTCTACTTTACCTACACAGAGTTAGGTGGATCGGCTCAGTTTGCTGGTTCATTATGGTAAAATGGTGAGCTTTCATTCTCCAAAATGTCTAGGCATTTCATCAGTGTCTATTTTTAGATTTGAATTGATAGTTTTCATCATCATTAACATTATCATTGTTATTATCATCTATCAGAGTCGGGGACATGTACCAACAAAGATTGGTTTTTTGCTCTTTCGTTATAAGGCGTTGTTGGATTACTGTGGACTTGGGTGTTTGTCGGTTGTTTTTGTCGTTTACTAGTTACCGTTCATAGACTTATCATTTATTCATTAAATCTTTTCTTGTTCTCTCTATTTATATGTTTGAAATTCAATAGACATTAGGGATATTGTATTATTTGGTTAGGTGCAATGGGGTGGGCTTTCATTACCAGTGTACTTGAGATACCTGCCACGGCCAAGCCTTGGTTCAAGTCATTAAAAATATAGATTCTGATCCATGGTTTATCAACTCTTTTAATACTATTGTTCATAGCTCACACTTCAGTGTAGACCCTGGTCATAACAATATTATTATTAGAGTATTATGTTCAAGTGTCTTCGGGTGTTTTGACACTGTTCCTAATAGAGTCCTAATCATGGGGTATGAGGTATGCCACATTTATAAGTAGGATGCTTCAAGGCTTGTAAGGATATTTTTCTTCTTTCGTGAACTAGTTTATGCAATAGAGTTTAGCTAAATGGATATCTTCTAGCTCATGCTTCAGATATGTTGTAGAACATGCCTCAAATAGCACCAACAGTCAAAGTGATACTTCTATTGTTGGAGCCGATTCAACTTCGGTAACTCCCTTTTGCTATGCAAAGTAAGAGTGGAACCCAATTCTCTAGTTAGAATGCTAACTGCTTCACCTATGTCATCGGTTACATAAAGGAGTTTTGGTTCATCTGCTGATCAAACAACCTTATGTTGACCTCGCTCTTATGTTTAGAAATGAGATTTACATATTGACTCAAATAGTAGACACAAAAAACAACCATTTAACCCCAAACATCTCTGGTTCTCAGGAAGATTTTAGAATCCAAAAATTTCTCAAGACAAGACCTTTAGAGTTCAAAAGCCAAAGATTGGTAAGGACCGTCAAATGTTTATTGATGAGATCTAGTATATTCTTCAAGAGATGCACATTAATGGTACTAAGGGATTGGAGATTTCTTCCTACTAGCTTAAGGATTTTGCAAATCTATGGGATGATCAATTGAAGGATGCATAAGGTAAAGATGCAATGTTAGCAAAGTGGGATGACTTTAAGGAAAAATTCTTTGGACATTTCATTCTCTGAGAGTTGAGGAAAGCAAATCTATGGGATTTTATCAATTTGGAGAAATTTTTAAAAGTGTGAAGGAGTACAAAATTGAGTTCACATAGTTATCTCTCTATGCTCTAGATATGGTGTATGATATGAGGAATAAGATGAGCATGTTTGTGCCTGGATTTATTGGTGATATTAACTTTGCCAGACTTAAGATTTATTTGAAATAGGTTGAGCAAGATAAGTTGAGATTGAGAAAAAAACATTAGAGTAAGAAGGACAAAATGGCCAACTATGGGGAAGACAATTAAAGCCTAAGAATAGGAATAAGCCATCTTTATGTATGAATTCATTTGATTAGATTAGCCCCATCTTCATCTAATGAACTAGGAATATTAAAAGTTATAACTTTTGTAGCTCAGTCTCAGGGAAGTGTTGCAAGGCTTCATATCCTTATTATAAGAAGTTTAAAAAGTACCATCTGGGTAGTGCCTTTAATATAAGGATGGGTGCTTCAGATGTTGTCATTAGGGTCATTTTTTTAGAGACTTCCGTTCATCTAGATAGGGCCATAGGGGTAGTAGAGATCAAACTACTACATCAGACCCAACAAGTAATGTTACACAGATAAGAAATGCTTTCGTTATAGTTAGTTGTAAGAACTGCTTCTATGTCTTATGTAGCTGATGTTAACTCCATATTGACATAGTATATTTTAATAATGACAAACTAATAAATAAATATATGCAGGATGTACTGAAGATATGGTCATGGAATGTAATATCTTCCAGGAGGTAAATACGGAATAGCATCTCACGTGATCCCTAACTATAAGGAAGTCAACATTGTATTTAGAATCGCATCAGAAAAAGATCTAATTGGATTTAAATTAAATGGAAAATAACTGACAGTTAATCACAATAGCATCTCATAACGAATCACGAAAGGAAGGAATATCATTCCCTCTACATGGACATAGATGATATGGACATGTAGTGGTGTGAGTCTATATTCGACAGAGAAAAGTTGCACCACACGTATGGACATATCTGATTAGACGTACCATATAGTGTAATTCCTCAATACAAATCCTTGGTTGAGAAGAAATTCCTTGATTTTTTCTTATAGAGAAAAGAATCCCAATAAGCTGAACATTATAAAAGAGAAGACTTAAAACCAAAGACACCATGAAACTTCAAAGGAAATTCTTAGTGTGTCCCAATCTTTAGCCTCTATAAATCTTTATAATTTCAGGTTTACAATATTTACCAAAGAAAAAGGTTGATTAAACTTAGTTATATCAATTGTGGCTGTGTCACAAGATATGAATAAAAAATAAGATTAAAAAATTATTCACTTCATTTGTACTCCAAGTCACACTTTGCAAGCTCTAGGGAAATCCTTGTAACCTAAGAGGACTAGAAGTAGGCACCATATCAGTGTTATGAACTATGATAAATCTCTGTGTTATATTCTTACTTGTTTATTTGTTTACTCATTTACGTTTAATTTATTTTACTATCTATACTAATATGTAGGTGAGTAGACTATCAAGACTAATTAGTCGACTCATTAAAAGTATTTAGTTCACTCCTCTCTTGAATTTCAATTGGTATCAGAGCAAGTCTCGCGAAAGTGTTGCTTAACTGAACGTGAGCAAAGATCTAATGGCAAAGCATAAGATTCCAAGAGCACTCCTTCAAGATGGTCACTCATCATCTAACCACCATACTTTAATGAACAACACTATTCTCACTAGAAGAATAAATTTAAGATTTTTGTTCAGCCAAATAATTTCCAAGCCTGGGTTGTCATTAAGAAAGGACCAAAACTTATTTGAATAATCAAGGACAAGGATAAATATAAGCAGAAGGACAATAATCTAGAAGTATTGACTTGGATGACTTTGAAGACTTCAAAGTCACCAGGGAACAACAAGAGCTAATAGAAAGTAATGCAAGAGTTATAACCCTACTTTACTTTGTAGTTAGTGGAGCAGAATATTAAAAGATATCAACCTATGAAATAGAAAAAGATGTGGGATAAATTAGAAGTGACCTACAAAGGAACCACTAAAGTAAAGAAGGCAAGAATCAACATGTCATGACCGGAATCAAGGCCTGACTGTGACGGGTATCTCAAGTCCCAAGTAGATCAAAGATCACCACCTTCACCTAACCGAACTAATACAACATACTCAAATGTTGGATTAATTTCGAACATGTAACAAAATAGCGCATTACACAACTAATAACAATTTATTATGTGTCTATACCATTGATAGATAATCGGTCAATAGTTCTCCAATGAAGTAATAAACCAAAACACCCAAGTCCACAATAATACAACAAAGCCTCTACAAAATCTGAAGGAGATAAAATGTTATGACATGTCCCCGATAGTAGCCAAAACAAAGTCTACGCAAGTTCTAAGACATAAGAGACAAGGAACATGAAAAGAAGCCTTTCGAAGTATGGAAACTCACTACTTTAATTTCAACTCACAAACTAACTCGAGGAGCTGATCACTCTGCAGGAAAAGTATATAAAGTTCTAGTACCTTTATCGCATGGAGATACAATGATCGTAGATGGTTAGCAGTTGGAGCTCTATTATGTAACTCAGGGATTGAGGAATAAAATAATGCCATCATTCAAAACTAAATCAAATAACCATATACAATCACATACATACATATATATCATGCCGGGATTGGGAACAAGGTTTAACATACATATAAATAACTTAACTTGGGTTGTGTATCATAACTGTCATTTTTCAAGGCACCTACAAGATAAATAAGCCCAACTCTCCCCTAGTTTGAAGGGCCCTAGTACGTGTAGCTAGACGAACCTGTGAATATCCATAATTGTATAAACATTTATGGGAGACTCGAACCTCCTGATATAATCAAGCTGACTTATGCACTAATATATACAATATGGGGGACTACAACCTCCAATTTATATACTCATTTTGGGGACTCGAACCTTCCAGTCAAATACATATCTACATTGACTAGCGTGGTTTCCAGTGCTTGTCCTTTGGACACAACTTTCATGGACCGACTACACATCCCACTTTAAAGAACGAATTAAAATATTCACTACACATACTCCACCATTATTCCAATTACTTTGTCATACCAACCCCACTTGCAAGAGTACAACATGCCATACCCATTATTAATAAACTTGGGAATCAAATACATAGTCTATTAAAAGATATCAATTCAAATCAACATTTAGGGACTCAAACCCATTTAGTAATCTCAAAGAAATTTATGACCAACAAGGCCTTTATAAATCATTTACCAATCATTAACATTCATAGGCCAATGACTTATATCATAACATAATTTCGCATATGACAAGATAATTCTCATTGGCATTTCACAAACAAGTTGAGGGCATATAATTATGAAAGCCAAAAAGTAACAAATTTAGTGTTAAACATGACCCATTTGTTAAACCGAAATTCCTATGCACCCATATGTGTAAAATCATAATAAAATCATGCATAATAATGATTCAAATCATGAGAAGTAATACCCAACAACATATATTCAAACCTTTAACCTTGGATTCCAAAAACAATCTTAATGACTCATGAACTATGTTAAAAATACATGATTTTTTTGAACTAAAAATAAATGAAGAGTCACATACCTTAGTTACGAAGATTCACAGAGAGATTTTGATCCTTAAGCCTCTAAATGACCACCTTGAAGAAACCCATCCCAATTTTCTTGAGAGGTTTTTGAGATTGTTTAAAGAGTATTTCAATATTCTAAAATGTAGAATGAACCAAAAAGTGGTATAAGATGTGGGGTCTGAAGGGCTTAGGTAAGAAATTTACAAAATACTTTTAGCTTAAAAGTTGTGGAAAACTCGCAGGTGGGCATGAGTTGACCCTCCAACTTATCACCACAATATATGGGAGGTAGCTTCAAGTTATCACAAGATTACAATGTTGGACATCACACTCTATGCAACTTATGACTTCCTTTCTCTACTGATCACAATACCATATGACTAATACCATAAAGTCTTATCCAAGTTAGGACATCAAGGTCTAGACAGTGGAGAATAGACAATTGGACCTTAAATCTTTCACCATAAGACCATGCAACTCATATGGAGCCTCTTATAACTAGGACAGAACTTGGCCAGTAACATACTAACTAATATATGATTAGGGTCCCTTGATGTGTCACAACCCCATACGACTTGTGGTGTGAATCGTATGATGACCAGAGAGTTTAAAAGTTATGAAATTTGCAAAGACCAAAGTTTGGGGTATTTTAGTCTCACCCACTTAGGATCATTCATCCTCGAATGATGGGAAAAGGTAACTCAAGCATATTTGTACTACTTGTATCTCTACTCTTACCTTTAAGATAGAAAACAAAATTCAATGGAATTCACAATCTACCATTAACAAAGACCAAAAACAAGGATGTTAAGATCAATACACACCTCAAGCATTATTTTCTGGAATCGGGAATAGGAATGGATACTTGAACTTCATGTCCACCTCGGCATCTAAAGTGGCTTTCTCAGACTTTTGGTTCTGCCATAGAACCTTTACTAAAACCATGTCTTTTGTTTGCAACCAATGAACTTGGTGATCCAAGTTCCTTTCCAAGACCTTCTGAGGGATAAAGAATAAAAAATATCAATGGTCTCAAAGGTAATAACCAACGAAGGATCACCCACACCTTTCAGCAACATGGACACATAAAATATAGGATGAATGGAACTCATGCTAGAAGGTAGATACCACTCATACTAAATGCAACCAACCCTTCTCAAAACTATGTACGAGACAACATATCAGGGACTAAGTTTCCCCTTCTTCAAAAACTGCATTACTCATTTCATGGGAGACACCTTCAAGAACACCCAATCTCCAACTTCAAATTCCAAGTTCCTTCGCCTCTCGTCTGCATAGGACTTTTGATGACTTTGGGAGGTCTTAAGCCTATCTCGAGTCACCTTCACTTTCTCCATAGCTTGGTGGATGAACTTTGGGCCAAACATCTCTGCTTTACCAAACTCGAACTACCCAAAAGGATATCTACACCTTTTCCTATATAACACCTCAAATGAGACCATATCAAGTGTAGCATGGTAACTATTGTTATAGGAAAATTTGATGAGTGGAAAGTGGTCTAACCCACTACCACCAAAGTCAATTACACAAGCTCGCAACATATATTCCAAAGTGTGAATAGTTTTTTCTACTTGCCCATCAGACTGCGGGTGAAAGGCATTACTAAAGCTTACTTTGGTCCCTAAACCACGCTGAAACGAGTTCAAGAAATGTGATGAAAACTGAGTACCACAATTTGAAAATATCGATATAGGCATACTAATAGTTACCATGAAGGAACCTCATGAAGGAACAACCTCACATAATTTTGAGGTTATGTGATACAAAATTTTTAATGCAAAAACCACAGTCATAAGTCAAATAATTCTTCTCCTGAACCTTCAACTGTCTAGAGAAATAAGAAACGACCTTGCCATGCTACATCTACACACAACCCAAACCAACCACGGAAACATCATAATAAATGATGAAACCGCCGGTGACTTTAGGAAGAGTAAAGACCAGAGCTGAAGTGAACTTATCCTTTAACTTCTCAAAACTACCCTTATAAGTATTGGACCACGAAAACTTCAACTTCTTCTGAATAAACATAGTTAATGGGGAAACATTAGAAATTTTTTTTCCACAAACCTCCTATAATGACTGGCTAAACCCATGAAGATCCAAATATAGGTTAGAGTCATCCGTCTAGGCCACTCCTTAACTACTACAACTTTCTGAGGATCCATCTTGATCCTGTCACTAGAAATAACATGACCCAGAAATGTTATTGCGTTCAACAAAAATTCACATTTCAAAAACATAACATACAATTATTGGTCTTTCAATATTTGTGACACAATGCGGAAATGATCGGCATGATCCTCCTTACTTTTGGAGTATACCAAAATATCATCAATGAAAACAATTTGAACAAATCTGGAAATTAGTGAAAGACCCTATTCATTAAATCCATAATATCATAGGTAGTACACCCAAAAGATATGACTAAGAATTGAAAATGCCCATACCAGGTATAGAAAGTTTTCTTAGGGATATTGTTACACCCCAAAAGGGGTCCCATGATGTCACACAATGCTCAAACTAAAAGTTTCCCTAAGCTAACCCTAAAAACCTGTTACTCATTTTGAAGAACCAGGTAAAACAATACAAGTATGTGATATGCTAAATTACTAAAATACCATCGAAAGTGGACTGAGTAAAATTGAACATAATGTCTAGAAATACTAAACTAGGAAATCTGAAACAACCAACACAGAAAATCTGAAATATATCTAATACTCGAACTAGCCTCTAATACTGTTACTAGAGAGTAACTGGGATAGAGCACTGGCTAGCTCAAACTATCTGACAAAATTAAATAAACTAATATAGAAAGATGAAAATATGAATTACTCAATCCCCAAACTATAAGGACTCACCAACTGTCGAAATATAAATAAAGATTCTTACAATCAATCACACTGCTGGAACATATCAATTGAACCTACATTATGAGATAGTGTATCACATGGATATATATATGGATCAATACTTTTGGAATGTATTGACCATGTGAGGGTGAATGCATAAGTAAAACAATATCTCAACATTCACATATACTAATAAAATAATGCACGCTAAATGTAAATTACTCACGTTAGCCTGAATAACTGAGAGCTGAAAATCATGATTAGGAACCATAAAGCATACTGGATAAATCTTGTGAGCCATAACACTTAGTTCTAAAAGCTATACATGTAATTTGTTTTAAATTTATGAAAGCTAAGTTTAAAAGGACTTACCTTTGTATCTATAAATGAAAGCTTAAATGTCATGGCTAATGACATATTTAAAACAAGATCTGAATAATAACATGAGATTTGACACTTAGTTTCTAAAAGTTTTTATGTTATTCTTTTCTGTTAAGATTAATCTGTTCTATAGGCTGTAGGGAAATAGTTTTAAAAGCTATTCTTCAAGGGGGTTCTTCTAAATGACATACATTGTGTGAGGTATCATAGTGTCCAACGTCTAGTTCCCTCATGGGAAAACCTCGCATTGGGGAGAAGTGTCATACTCTTTCCAAGGAGTATAACATAATCTAAGTGATCACATCTGTAACTGTCATCCATACAGAAATGGGAATAATCTGAATAATCTGTACCAACGTTGGCTCATAGTTCTAGGGCATATAAACATACCCAACTCGATTCTAAATACTACTCCTTTTAAATTTGTGTGCTCATTCTGTAGGAAATCTACTTTAAAAATAGCATAAGGGTTTATAATAAAAATCGGTTATGCATCTGTCCGTTTTAAATTGTAATCAAAACTAAATGTGTGGATTCCATAACTTAATTGAGGATCAAAAGATTAAATCTTTTATGAAAAATCTGAAAATAAGATAGTCATAGGATGCTTAAGAGTATCATCTTCTTGCAATATCAATACATATACTTAGGGATTAAAACCCATTACTCAAACTCATGTGAAGTTATAACAAAGTCATGCTCAATAATCAACATGATGAAATTCTTGGATAATTCTAGTGAAGATAGTGAAATTCGACTCTCAATGCACATAAAATCACTTCACACGCATAAACATGCAAAAGTAGATACGTAATTCAACATTTAATCATTGGTAACATTAGCATCTACAAATAATGATAATTGGTATGAACCCTAAAGTCTAAAACATATAATCTCATGTAAATTAAACTTTAAAAACTAGTTTTGGGCACAAGGATGAAAGAAGATCCTTGTTCGTAAACCCACATACCTTGCTTGATGAATTGAATGTAAAAGATTGAACTTTTGAATCTATAATGGTGTTCTTGAAGATTCTTCTTAAAGTTATAGAACCCGAAATATGGGTTTATAGGATTTCTTGGAACAGGAGTTATGGAATTGTTCTTGATTCTTGGAGCTAAAATTTTGTTCTTGGAGAGGAAAAAGATGAATACTTAAGCATCTGTGTTATTTGGGGCTAAAATTATATGTTTTGTGTGGATTTCATTGAGGGTAAATGACTCAATTTCCACCCATAAAACCGTCATTTAACAACAAAAAAGTTGGGTATCAACGTGATCAGCAATACATCACGTTGTATACCCAACGCAGCCACTGAAGCGACGCATCTTCATTGTGTCGATATTCTATTTTGGAAAACTAAACATACCCCAAACCATCTCCAAAAATTCTAAAACACATCCCAATGATACTATAGACTACCCTTATCATGAAATAACTTATAAATTGACATTCCAAGGTTTGGAAGGTAGAGAGTAAAATCATCCAAATTTAGAGAAAAAAAATAAGACTAAGTCTGCAACACTTATCTAAAATTTTAGGGCCTCAGTATATGGTGTGCCTCTTTTGAGCTAAATTAAACTAGAAAGAATATGGGGTATTATAGATATCCACCGCCCTAATCTATAACTGATAATAATAGGACAAAAGATTTCTCTGAGATAAAAATTTGTCACCCTAAAGCTGATCAAAGAGATTATCAATTCTCGGAAGAGGATACTTATTCTTTCCCATCATTTTATTAAGTTGTCTGTAATCAATACACTTTCTAAGAGAACCATCCTTATTACGCATGAAAAAAATTAATATACCCCATGGGGATAGACTAGGATGGATGAAATCCTCATCTAAAAGATCCCTAAATCATTCCTTAATCTTCTTTATCTCAGTCGGAGCCATTCTATACGGGGGAATTGAAATAGGAAAAGTTTCCACAACAAGATCTATCCCAAAAACTATCTCCGTATAAGGAGGAATACCAAGATGGTCATCAAAGAAGACCTTAGGAAATTCATTCAACACCAAGATGCAATGGAAAGAAAGACCTTCCACGATTGAAACTTTAACGTGAACCAGATGATAGGGAATCCCCTTGCAGATCAATCTTTGAGCTCTAAGATCCGATATGAACCTTTTCTTAGGATCTAGGGAACCACCCTCCCCCTAAATGACCGACTCAATAGGGAATTTTTAAATGACCTTACGGTTCCAATAATCTAAAGAAGCATAGCATGAATGCAACTAATCGTCACCAATATGACATCAAAATCAACTATGTCTACTTCAAACAGATACACCAAACTCTCCCAACTATCAATAGATACCACACAAAACCTATAGACTCTTCTAGTAACCACAGAGTCACCCACTGGGTTAGACACAAAAATAAGGTCCAATATACACTTAGGACCAAACCCAAAATACACAACCAAAAATAGGGTCGCAAAGAGAGAGTGGACCCTGAATCATTCTAATAATACACATAATAGGAAAAGATTTTTAACATACCAGTAACAATATCGGGAGGTAGGTTAGAATACTAACTTCAAGCAAGTGCATATAAGCAATTCTAGATAGTGTTGGTACCAGAAGAAAAAGCATTACCCTTGGGTGTAGGAGCTAATGAAGAGGAATCAAGAACCTTATTCGCCCCATAAGAAACCCTAGAAGGGCAATCACACTGAATATGGCCAATCTAGCCATAATTAAAATAGCAGTTTCTCTCCTTCTTACATTGTTCATGGTGTGGCTGACCACAAAATCATCATGGAGGACATAATGGAGCAAATTGAGCCCACTAGCTTAAGATTGGGCACCCTATGCCCTATACCCTCAAATATACTAAGAAAAACAATCACCCAACACCTTTAGGTAAGGAGTACTAGCTATAGAGAAAGAACCAGAACTACTCCATTTCTTCTTACGACACTTTCCCCCATCTCTACCACTCTACTACTGGCCTCTACCCTAGTAAAAAAATCTAAATTTATTACTCTACCTCTTACCCATCTTATTAAACTACTTAATTTCCTCCTCAACTTGTTGCATATATACCATAAAATGAGAAATATCCATATCCTTATTCAACAAGGAAACCTTACTCTCAAGAATCAACCCACTGGATAAAGCCAAATCAAACAAATACATTTTAGATCTCATGATAGATACCAACTTAGGAGCATACTTGGACAACTGATGGAATTTCAAAACATACTCCTTAATTCTCATTATTTCTTATTTCAAGTTAATGAATTCCTCCACTATTCCCTTGCTCAGATCCTAAGAAAAGAAGCAATCCAAAAAGGCACTAGAGAAGTCATCCCATAAGGCAAAATTAGTATCACCTCCCCTAGACTGTTCTTACTTTTCGTACCACTGGTACATCACATCCTTTAATTATTAGGCAGCGAATTCCATACCTTCAATATAGTTGCATGCATAATCAGAAGGTCTTCTCCATCTCACTAATAAAAGCTTGAGGATCCTTCTCAACCTTAACACCTATAAAAATTTAAGGACTTAACCTCATAAATTGGCCAACTATTGTGGCCTTAGAATATGGAGTAACAGAAGTACCACACTAAGACTGAGAAGGTGCAAACTGAGCCAATATATGAATAGACAGGCCAAACTCAGCATCCATCAAATCAATATATGGAGCTCGAGGAGGGCTAGAGGCAACCGCTGGAACTCCACAAGGCAATCAGGAAATGGAACCCTAGACTTAGTCTGAACCCCACAGTAGGGCGTGTCCCTTTAACAATGTCCCCAAATAAAAAAGAGGTGTTTCCATGAGATTTAAATCGTTTGAGAAACATTATCTAAAAAAGTGAGCAAATGGGAATTAAGGAAATCTAAGACCTTAGACTCTACTGCTCGAAATAAAACAATAAGAAAGGGAAACATACCTAAATGTGTCATAGCCACTCTCTTAAAAGTGTGGTCCGCTACACACCATATAAGAGAATCTAATCGACATAGATTTGTGGACACATAAGTGACCATGAACCTAGGGATCTGATACCACCTTTGTTATGACCCAAACCATGTCTTTGCCATGACGGGTATATCAAGTCACACATGGACCAAAGATTACCCCTATACCTAACCAAAACCAACACCATATACTTAAATGTCTGATAAATTCTAAATATATCACAAGATAGCGTATAACACCCCTAATAACAATTCATTAAGTGTTTATACCATCCATCGATAACACGATAACTGTCCGCTGTGAAAATAATTTACCAAACCACCCAAGTCTATAGTAATCCAATAAAGCCTCTACAAAATCAAAAATTAATAAAATATCAAGACATTCCTACGAAAGTAGCCAAAACAAATCCTAAGAAATGTCTAAGACATAAGAGACAAGGACCATAAAATGAAGCCTTTAAAAGTTTGGAAGCTAGCCACTTAAATGTCAACTCATCAACTAACTCAAGCACCTGATCACTGCATAGGAAAAATAGATAAATTTCTATTACCTGTATCATATTGGGATACCACTTTTAAACACAGTTAGCGGTTGGAGCGCTAGTATGTAACTCAGGGATGGAGGAATAAAATAATGCCATCATTCAAAACTATGTAAAATAACCATATACATTCACAGACATACATACATATATATATATATTGTGTCGGAATATGGAACAAGGTTTAACATGCATTTAAAAGCCTTAACCTAGGCTACATAGCATTAACATCATAGAAAAAGTAATTCAAAGGCTATATGGGCCTAGCTCACCCTTAGCTGGAAGGGCCCCAATGTGTTTAGCTGTATGTATAAGAGAATATCCATAACCCTACATAACTTCATTGGGGACTCGAACATCACTACATAATAAAGGTTACTTGAGCTCCAATGTATACAGTATAGGGGACTCTAACCTCCCATTTGTATACTCATGCAGGGTATTTGAACCGCTTGGTCATGTAGACACCTGTATTCACTAGAACAGTTTCTAGTGTTTATCCTTTCGACCCCACTTTAATGGCCCAACTACACATCTACTTTACAGTTGAGATTGAAATATTTATTACACATACCAAACCATAATTCCGATTACCTACCAAAGTCATCCCATTGGTATCATTATACCAACCCCACTTGCAAGCATATAATATGTCATTCCTATTATTAATCAACTTTGGACTCGAACCCATGGTCTAAATAAATACGTCAATTCAATTCAACATTTTGGGAATGGAACCCATTTAGTATTCTCAAATAAATTTATGACCAATAAGTACTTCATAAATTATTTACCAATCATTCGTATTCATAAGCCAATGCTTTAGTTCAAAGCACAATTCCACATATAATAGATTATTCTCATTGGCATTTTCACCAAAAAGTAGATTACATATCATTATCAATGCCAAAAAGCAATAAATTTATGGTTAAATTTGACTCATTAGTTAAAAACACAATGCCCATGAACCCACATGTGCAAAACCATTATTAAAATATATATAATTGTGATTGAAATCATCTGAGAGTAATACCCACCAACATTCACTCAAACCCTCAACCTTGGTTTCTAAAACCACTATTAATGACTCATGAAAAATGTTTAAAATACATGTTTTAAGTGAACTAATAATGAAGGAAGTGTCATATTCCTGAGTTACAAAGATATATGAAGAGATTTTGATCCTTAAGAATCTGATTGACAATTTTGAAGAAACCCTAGCCCACTCTTGTTAAGAGGTTTTTGAGAGAGTTTACCGAGTGTTTTAATCTTCTCAAGTATAAAAAAAATGACCATAATATGGTCTAAGACGTTGATCTAAAGGTCTTGGGTGGGAAATATCCAAAATAAACTCAGCTGAAAAGCTATAGAAAATATACAGGTAGGTACGAGTTGACCCTTTAACTCGTCACCACAACATATGAGTGGTACCTTTATGTCGCCATAAAATCAGATGATTGGACATCACACTTTAACCCACTTATATCTTTCTGGCTCAACTCATCACAATATCATATGACTAATACCATTATGTTATATCCAAGGAAGAACATTAAGGGCTAGAAACTGGACAACATATGATTGGATCCAAAACCTCTCATCATGAGAGCATATGACCCATAAGTAGTATCTAATAACTAGGACAAAACTTGGCCAACAACACAATGACCAATATTCGACTAGTGTCTGTAGACCCGTCACCACAGCATACAATATGTGGTATGAGTGTTATGATAAATAGAGAGTTCAAAACTCAATAAATCACAAGGGATAAAGTTTGGGGTTTTTCATAATGCCATGGTCAATATATATGAGCTCATTGAAATGGGACAAAATGAAAGCATGGAACCAATATATGCATGATTGAGCAAAATTATATATGAACTGAATTCCTTAGGAATGATCTATCTAAAAAGTTTGCAAGTCCAAAAGATCGTAAGAAGTCTCCTAAAAGCAAGGGAAACTAAAGCCTTCATTCTAAAAGATGAGGATCTTTACAATATGACCTATGAAAAATTGAGAGGTAACCTCATTGCCTATGAACAAATCTTACAAGTAGGTACAACAAAGTGGAAACAAAAAAAATTATGGCTTTCAATGTTGTAACTACTAGAGAAGAAGAATCCCTAGATAAAAAAAATAGCAAGGGAATGACTCTCATAAATCATGGAGTAAGGAAAATCATAAGACCAAGGAAAAAAAGAACATAAGGCTACTAGAATAGAATTATCTAGAGTGAAGGAGAAGATCATCAAAGAAAAAACAAAAAAATAGGGCATGGAGTGATAATGATGAAACTTAAGAGGATGCAAAAACAACCAATATTTCTTCATGTCAAAGGGTGGACCAAGTGATGTAAGACCTTTCAATTAGAAAAATTGTAACATTCTTCTGTCAAATATTTATATGATCATAGAAGATATAAAAATAATTATTGATTAATAAAATAAACTTACAGAATAAAAGAAAAATTGGCAATCTTAGTTAAAATAAAATCTTGAAGAGGAAAGAAAGAATGGGAAAATCAAACTTGAAGCATGTCAATTTGAAATCAACCTACTTCAAGAAGTACTTGATGATGTAAAAATGTAGTTAAACAGCATTAGAAAATCACCAAGCCATATCTCTAAATGATCAATTTTTTTAAGACTAAATCAAGCTCTTCATCAAGTATGTTTGAGTATGCTAAAACCCCCTTTTCTTATCATGGTCCAATATTCTAAACCTATAGTAAAAGAAGGCATAAATCATATAACTATTGACAAACATCTAAAGGAGTGTGGGTTTACTAATCCAAAGTGAGCACATATATCTATTAAGGACCTAAGACCACTTGTGTACCTGATAAAAATTAATCTATATTTTTTACAAGAACATGTCCACAAAATCTACAAAAAAGGAATTTGGGTCATAGATAGAAAATGTTCCAGACACATGATCAAAATAAAAGAAAACTTCTATTCTCTGAAGAAAATTAAAGGAGGTTCACTCAGATTTGTGGATAATGCCAAAGGTGATGTCATCAGAGTCAGGTTAGCGAACTTACCTAAATATAAGTATATCTCATAGATTGACTTAAATACATCCTATAGAGTATTTGTCAGCCGTTTAATTAAGGGTTTGGAGCATTTTTCAATGCTAAGAGTTGCTTTATCAATCATAAAAACAAAAATATTTCTCATATCTAAGAATATATTAACAATATTTTCCTTATAAACAATCTTGATTTTTTCACACTGGTGTATCTCACGGTGCAAATCAATGAAACATTGTTGTGGCATAGAAGACTCAAATATGATAGCATGTATGCCATCGACAAAACTCTATGTAATTAAATTGGTGAAAGGCCTGCCAAAGCTAAAGTTAGGAAAGGATCACATTTGTAAAGCTTGTCAACTTGGTAAGAAGATTTGAACATCTTCTAAAGTAAAAGATATTTTCAATACAACCAAAGCCCTTTAAACAATCAACGTGGATTTATTTGGACCAACCAAGACTGCAAGTATTAGTGGAAAATGATATGTTTTTGTCATTGTTGATGATTATTCTCATTTTACTTTGGAAATGTTTCTTGGCCACAAGAATAAAGAATTTATTAATTTTTTGATCTTTTATAGAGTAGTACTAAGAGAAATAGTGTATTTTATCATTTAAGTTCATAGTGATCATAAAGGGCAATTTGAAAATAAAGTATTTGAGGAATACTGTGCTCAAAATAGTTATTCTATGAATATGTCATCTTCTTGATCTCCTTAACAAAATAGCGTAAGGGAATGGAAGAATAGATCTCATCAAGAGAAAAAAAGAACTATGATTCTAGAACAGAATCTACTAGATAACTTTTTGACAGAGGCAGTGAGCACAACATGTCATATCCTGAACAGATGTCTCTTTAGACCAATTCTAAAGAAGAATTCTTATGAGTTGTGGATAAGAAAAAAACACAATAGCAGTTATTTTCACTCCTTTAGATATTAATAATTTATTAACAACAACGGTAAAAATAACTTAGGAAAGTTTGACCTATGAACTGATGATGAAATTTTTCTTGTGTACTCTCTTACTAGCCATGTCTATAGAGCTAATAATAAGAAGATTGTATGTGTATAATTATTTGTGAATATTTTATTCGATGAAACTAAAAACTCTTCTATGAGGTTGAGTTTTGATGAAGCGTAGGTATATGATCTAATGTCAGGAGAAAGATTAGACATAACTCCTTATCCAACAACCTCTGATTCAACTACAGCTTACCTAGAGTTAGAACCAATTGCTGAAACCACTAAAATAAATGCCCCAAGAGAATGGAGATACAATGGAAGCTTTACAAATGACTTTGTCTTTTGAAACCCAAATAATAAGATGTAGATAACATCATTAAAATATCCTATTTTTTATCTCTCGTGTCTCAAATTAAAACCAAAAAAGTTGATAAGGTCCTCAAAGATGAATCTTGAATTGAGGCCATAAAGGGATAATTAGATCAATATGAATGCAGTCAAATTTGAAAAATAGTTGAAAGACCAAGAAATTACACAATTGTTGCAACTAGATGGGTCTACTTATAGTTCAAAGCTACTGCTAACAAGAAATTATTGATTATGATAAAACTTTTGTTGCTGTAGCAAGGTTAGAATCGATTAAATTTTTTTAACTTTTGTCGTCTTTAAATGTTTTAAATTATATTTAATGTATGCTAAAATTTCTTTTGTAAATGGGTTTATTCATTAGGAAGTTTACGTAAAAAAACCTCCTAGTTTTGAAATACATCTTATTCAAACCATGCTTTAAAACTAACAAAAACACTCTATGGTCTCAAGTAGGCCCAATAAGCCTTGTATGAGAGGTTGAGTATTTTTCTCTTAAATAATAATTTTAAATGAGGTAAAATAGATAGTACTATTTTTACTCAAAAGTTAGATTCTAATCTACTCAATTTGCTAATTTATGATGATGATATTGTTTTCGGTAGTCGAGCCATTTCCTTGCATTAGTATTTTTAAATTAAAAAGAAGGGAGAATTTGAAAAGAGTCTCATGGGAGAACTCAAATTTTTCTTTGGATTACAAATCAAGAAACCTCCCAAAGGTACATTATTAGTAAAGTAAAATATACAAAGGAACTCATTAAGAAATTTAGTATTGAAAAAGGAAAGGCTTTCTGAACTCTAATGAGTTTCTCCACAAATCTTGATTCAGACTTAGTCGGAAAGCATATTGATGAAAAGACATATAGAGGGATGATTGGATTGCTACTTTACTTGAATGTATGTCTATTAGATATTATTTTCAGTGCATGCAAATGTTAGAAGTTGTCAACAGGGTCATATTTTGAGAGAACCCTTCGCTAGATAAGGCCATGTTGGTAGGAGAGATCAAGCTACTTCATTAGCCCCGTCAAATTATGTAGCTTATATAGTAAATTCTATAGGTATAGGTAGTGATCAGAAGTGCTGCTATGATGTATCTAGCTATTTTTAACCCTATATTGACATAATACAATTTAATAATGACAAACTAATAACAAATAAGTCCAGGATACACTGAAGTTTTATTCAAGGCAAGAAAGATCTTCCAACAGCTACATATGGAAGAGTATCTCATCTTATCCCTATCTACAAGAAAGTCTGTGCTGGATTTGGAATTGCATAAGAAAAATATCTCTTTGTATCCTAAATTATAAGAAAGATAATTGATAGTCAATCACAATAGTTTCTCACAAGGAATCATAAAAGAAAGGAAGATCACACCCTCTACATAGACATATTTGATATGGACATGTATGGTTGTGAGGCTATATCCGAGAAAGGAGGTTCCACCATAGTAGGGACATATCTGATGTGGATGTACCATATGTTTCTATTCCTTAATTAAGGAATCAATCTAAATCTTTTATTGAGAAGAAATCCCTCAGGTTTTCCTTACAAATTAATGAATTCGGATAATCTAAATATTATAAATAAGGAGATTGAAGACCAAAGACACCACAATACTTCATCGGAAATTCTTAGTCTGTCTTAATCTTAGTCTCCATAAAGCTTTGTAATTTCAAGTTTACAATAGTTATAAAAGTGAAAAGTTGAGTCAACTTATTCATACTAGTTTAGGCAGTGTCACAAGATCTAACAAAATAATATTAAGAAATAGTATACTCCAAATGTACTCCAACTCGTAGTTTAAAAGCTCTAAGGAAATCTTGTAAGCCAAGGGGATTGGAAGTAGGCACCATATTGGTGTTCTGAACTATGATAAGTCTCTATGTTATTTTCTTACTTACTTGTTTATTTGCTTACACCTTTAAGTTTAAACTATTTCATTTAGTATACTACTTGAAAGTCAAGATTAATTAGTTGAGTAAAACAAGTTTTCAGTCCATCCCTCCTCTTAAATTTCAGTTGGTATTAGAGCTGGTCTCAGTAAAGTATTTCTTAACTGCACACAAGCAAAGATATAATGTCAAACTATCAGATTCTAAGAGCACTCATTCAGGATGGACACTCATCAACTAGACCATTATACTTTTATGGACAACACTATTCTAACTGGAAGAATAGATTAAAGATTTTTGTTTAGTAAAATGACTTTCAATCCTGTGTTTATATTAATAAGGAACGAAAACCTATTCTTGTAAATAAGGACAAGGACAAGGTAAAGGACAAAAAGAAGAATTGACTTGGACTACTTTGAAAACTTCAAAGTCACCAAGGAGAACCAAGAGGTAATTAAAACTAATGTAAGAGCTATAAGCCTACTTTATTGTCTATTTAGTTGAGAAAATTTTACAATATATCAATATTAGAAATGAAAAAAAGTTGTGGGACAAATTAGAAGTGTCCTACGAACGAATCAATAAAGTAAAGAAGGCTAGAATTAGTGCCCTAGAAAATGAATATGAGCTCTTCAAAATGGATGAAAATAAATTCATGGAATTAATGTTTGCATGATTCAGTAAAATTATATGTGAACTGAGTCCTTATGAATGATCTATACGAATAGTTTGCAATTCCAAAAGCTCTTAAGAAGTCTCCCAAAAGCATAGGAAAATAAGGTTGCCATTCTAGATAACGGGGATCTTCACAACATGACTTATGAAAAATTGAGAGGTAACCTTATTGCCTATGAACCAAATCTTATAAGAAGGTACAACAAAGAGGAAAGAAAGAAAACTATGGCTTTTCAATTTTTTGTAACTACTAGAGAAGAAGAATCTTTAGATGAAGACAAAAATGAGGGAATACCTATCATAAATTGCTAAGTAAAGAAATTCTTAAGACTAAGGAAGAAGAGATCACAAGGCTACTAATAGTTCACAAGGAATGATGATCATTGTTATCACTGTGGGAAAATTTGACACATGAAAAAAATCATTCGGAGTTAAGGAGAACATCATAAAAGTAAAACAAAAACTTTGAGGCACGGAGTGATAGAGATAAAACTTAAGATGATGCAAGAACGTTAAGTATGTGCTTCATAGCTAAGGATGAACAAAGTGATGTATAACCCTTAAGTTGTTAAAATTGTAACTTTCATCAATCAAATATTTATATAATCACTGACGAGTTTAAAAATATTATTAATAAATTCAATAAATTTCTCATGAAAAAAAAATTTGTAAGCTCTATTAAAATGAAGGCTTGAAGGGGAAAGAAGGAATTGGCAAACCGAACCTGAAGCATGTCAAATTGAAACATACATACTTCAAGAAGAACTTGATGATGTAAACATGCAGTTAAAAAATATTAGAAAATCACCAAGTTACATCTCTATGTGATCTAATTCTTTTAAGACAGGAATCAAGCTTTTCATAAAGTTTGTTTGAGTCTGCTAAAACCCCTTTTCATGAACTAATATTCTACACCTGTGGTAAAAGAAGGCATAAATCACATAATTTCAAACAAAAGTCTAAGAGAGTGTGGGTTTAGTGATCCAAAGGGAGCACATATAACCCTCAAGGACCTAAGACTACTTGGGTAATTGAACAAAATTAATATACTTATTTTAGAGGAACATGTCCACAAAAGCTACACGAAAGGAATGTTGGTCATATATAGTAGATGTTCCAGACACATGATCAAAAATAAAGAAACTTCTATTCTGTAAAGAAAATTGAAGGAGGATCACCTAGATTTGGGGATAATGCCAAAGGTGATGCCATCGGAGTTAGCTTAGTGAGGCTCAACTACTTATGTGAAATAATTGAAGAATATCTAATATATGGACTCAAACACAACCTATTAAGTATCAGTTAACTATTAGGTGTAGGGTTTGGAGTATCCTTCAATGCTGAGAGTTGCAACATCAACCATAAAAAATGAAATATTTCTCTTATCGATGAATGTGTTCAGTTAAGTTATAAACAATCTTGATTTTACCACATTGGCATGACTTAATGTGAAAACCAATGACATATGGTTGTGGTACAGAAGACTCAGACATGACAACATGCATGTCATCAAAAAACTCTCAAAACTTAAATTGGTGAAAGATCTTCCAAAACTAAATTTTGAAAAGGATAACATTTGTGATGATTATCAACTTTGTAAATAGACTTGAACATCGTTTAAAGTAAAAGATATTGTCAGTATCACCAATCCCCTTAAAATAATCCACATAGAATTATTTGGAACCACCAAGACTGTGGAAAAAGATATATTATATCATTGTTGATGATTATTCTCATTTTACTTGGGTAATATTTCTCAGTCACAAGAATTGTTCATTTACTTATTTTGAGATCTTTTCTAGAGTAGTACAAAATGAAGTAGGATATTTCATCACTTATGCTCATAGTGATCATGTAGTAGAATTCAAAAACCAAGCATTTGAGGAATGTTGTGCGCAAAATGGTTATTCTTAGAACATATCATATCCTTGATACCCTTAACAAAATGGTGTGGTGGAATGGAAGTACTAATGTATTCAAGGGACAGCAAGAACCATGCTTCTAGAACAAAATCTACTAGATCATTTTCGGGCAGAGGTAGTATGGACCAATCTCAGCCGTTGGAACTATATTGATCAACATAAATAAATTGAAATAACAAGGTAAGGTTATCCAAAATAAGGCCAAACTAGTAGCTTAAGGCTAATCCCAACAGAAAGGTATTGATTATAATGAAACTTCTGCTCTTGTAGAAAGGTCCAAAATGATTCAAATTTTTTAGCTTTTGTCGTCTTTAGACGTTTTGAATTATATAAAATGGATGTTAAAAGTCCTTTTCTAATTGTGTTTATTCATAAGGATGTTTATGTAAAAAATCTCCTAGTTTTCAAATTTTATCTTTTCTGTCTTCAAATTATCACAAGTAGTCTACAGTCTTATTCTGGCCCCAAAAGCCTTGTATGAGAGGTTGATTACATTGTTGTTAAACAATAATTTTCAAAGATGTAAAATAGACACTACTCCTTTTACTCGAAATTTCGATTCTAATCTACTCATTGCGCAAATTTATGTCTATGATATTATTTTTGGTAGTCCTAGCATTTCCTTGTGAGAGAATTTTGCAAATCTGATAAAAGGAGAATTTTAAATGAGCCTTATGGAAGAACTCAAATTTTTCTTTGAATTATAAATCAAGAAAAATCCCATAGGTAAATTATTCAATCAAGCTAAATATACAAAGCAACTCACTAAGAAATTTGGTATGGAAAAAATAAAGGCTTTCAAAACTGCAATGAATCCCTCCATAAATATTGATTCAGACACGTCCAAAAAAGCTATGGATGAAATGACATATAGAGAGATTATTAGATTGCTACTATATTTGACTAAAATTTTACCAGATATTATGTTCAACGTGTGCAAATGTTCAAGGTTTCAGTTGTCTTCTAAAGTGTACCATCTGACAGCCATCAAAAGAATCATTTTATATCTCATTAGGAAACGAAATATTGTACCATGGTACCCTCACTCTTCACATATTGATGTAGTTGGCTATTTAGATGCTGATTTTGCAGGTGACTAGAATGATGGAAAGTGTACAAGTGAAACACACCAGGTTCTTGGCGATGCCCTAATTTCATGGCATAGGAAAAAAAACCTCAGTTGCTCTATTAACTACTAAGCTGAATTAATAGCCATTAGAAATTACGGTATTCAAATTTTATGGATTATGCATCAATCACTTGATTTCAATTTATCTTTTTAATATGTGTCAATCATGTGTGAAAAAAGTAGTGAAATTAGTTTATCAAATATATTGTTCATCGTTCTATATCTAAGTATATAGATATCAAGCATCATTTTATTCTAGATTATGTAGAAAATGGAGATTATTATTTAAAATTTGTTGATTCTGAAAATCAGTTGGCTAATACTTTAACAAAACCCTTGTTGGAAGAAATATTTTTTCCTTTATGAAAAGACTTGGTATAACCTGCATTAATGACATTTGACTATAACCTTTTTATTTGGTAAAAAGCTTCTGCACTATTTAATTGTCTTACCACCTCCCCCCTCCCCCCGACTCAACATCATCACCTCTTTTTATCCACCATTTTATGCTTTCTTTTTATCTCTTTCATTAATTACTGCCACATTACCCTTTTATTTTTCCCATGACCTATGCCATCCTTTCACTTTACTAGTTGCCTCTATTCACTTCATCCCTCTTCAACTTCAAAACTTTTTATCTCCCTCACGGCCTCTTTGAAATCTCTCAATACCTAACATTCTTGAATGACCAGAACAAGTTCAATGGCTAATCTTACCAAAACCCATCCAGATTGCCACACTAACAATTATGATCCAGTCGTCATCACTGAATTATTTGAGGAATCCTCTTCTCACTCATTGCACTCAACTTCTCCTAAAAAATGCTCCAACCCAAGAAAAAATTCATCTTTCAAGAAATCTCTTCCCTCCCCTATGGATTCACTTCCTTTGGAGGACATGCATAAATTTTTGACTTGCTCAGAACTGGAGTAGTTTACCGCCTTCAAAAACTAATTTGTTGTACCCGGCCGAATTATTTATCTCTCAGTTGAAAGAATCTCACTGCAATGCAAGTTCCTTCTTCAAATATGAAGACTTTTCTCTATTATTTCACCTATGTAGAATAGAAGTGTATAAGGATTTTTTATGCATATTCTAGGAAAATCTTTTCCTTTCTCAAGATAACGGTGAATTAGAAACCCTTTTCCTTGGATAAAGAATTATTCTAAATGATTTCCTATTTGAAATGGTTTCTTACACTAAGTTCTCTGGGTCATTCCATTCATGAGTGGTACATGGACTAAAAATTCTGAGGTTAGCTTTGAGGAATCCAAATAGGTCGTTTCTAACCCAGATGTAAATTTATCCAACTTTGGTCCTCTATCTCTTAACTTTAAATACCAAATTCTGGTTCAAATTATCACCACCACTTTTGTTCCTCGAAAAGTCCATCTTATTAAAGTGACATACCACGATGTGTTTGTGCTTTACCACATGGTGAAAAAGTATAAAATAAAATGCGCTATTTAGTTTTGAGAATATATGTTGTAAAAGATGCAGATGCTCATGCCTTCACTAGCCTGCCCTATGGACTGTTGATCACCAGAATCCTCCTTAATTACTCCATTGATCTCTATACATACCCTATTATGGAAGTCTCAGCAGCTTATGATTCAAAGACCTTTTCCAGTAAGGGATGTGTCTTGCTTGACAATGAATGGAGCAAGGACTCTGCCAAAGCACGAAAGGATCTCCCTAAGGCAAGAAAATCTTTGTCAAATCCATTGCTCCCTATGATGAACTAAATTGACCAACTCTAGGATAGACTAAAGTAAATCATAGAAGGTTTGCTGCCTCTGTAGGAGTCGACTACCAGACTACTCAAGTTGGATAAGGAAATCAGTACTAGCATAGGCAAAGTGCTACTAACTATTGATGGATTTAAGTAGGAAGGTATCAAGCATTTTATATATGCCAAAACTACACCTCTAATTAAGGATAAAGAGGTAATAATCAAGTATAATACCCTAACTAGGTTGGAGTCGAACCCACAAGGAATACTTAGAAGTATATCTCTAGTTTACTGAACTCAACGAGCTGAACATAAGGTTAATAGGCAATTTCTAGTAACAGTATCGAACAAAAAATTACATAGAACTTTTGTTTTAACCAGTCAAAGATGAAAAATAGAGGTACATTCCCTCTAGATTCTTGAATTTGTATGTTTATTGTGCATTTCTGAATAACTCAATACTTTGCATGAAAAATCTAATAAGTTATGTACCTTCAACTATCTTGTAGACTAATTGATGAATTTAATCCTTTACATTTTGAGTCTTAGGATGTTGAATTACTAACCCTTATCCTAGATCCCATTTAATTATTACCTTTTGAGTATCAAGTTATTAGATGATAGATAACCATCTTACAAAAAAAATACTGATTAGCATAGATCGACAGTTAAACTTCTAGTTACTATTTTAATTATCTTTTCCTAGTCACTACTCCTTTTGTGGAGTAAGTAACAATAATCTAAGAGGATGCTAACATTTTCCAACCTGAAAAAACCCAACCCAGGGCCTTGTCATTATGGGCATCCCAAGTACAACCAAGATCGAGGACTAACCCCAATACCCTACCCGCCCATTTAATTTGTGTGCCCTAAGTCGGATGAATTCAAAATATATAATAAGATAGCATATTTTATACAACTTCTAGACTTTGTGATAGGTATATGATCGTGATCGAGCAAAATGAGCCCAACTATCAAAACCCAATCAATAACCATATTATTGAACAAAACCATAAGCCAACAACCAAAACAACAACTAGTTTCTTATCCATAACATAAATAGGAGGATAGAACAATCATAAATGAAGTTCAACAGTAACAAATACTAATGTCAATAATAAGGTTGAGACCAATATCGATCCCTCCCATTCCAACCCATAGTAGTAATACAAGCCTCTAACCAGAATAAAAATGATATCAAGTTAGGGCATACTCCCAACCATAGAAAAAAACAATATCCACAAAATATCAAAAGTATGAAAAGGCATACATGATATGAAATTGAGTATTCTAGAATATGAAATCTCACCACTTCAATTTAACCGAGTTGATCTCTCGTTCCGATCAATATGTAGGAGGAATAAAATAGTTGGTTTCTACAGGTCATGGGGATATAACTGCTCGAACATTGGTTAGCGGGTGAATGCTAGCATGAACTCAGGTTAAGGATAAATAATGCCATCCAGTAAACCAAGTAAACCAACTATATGCACATAACCAAACATACATAAATATATGTGTAACCATGCCGGGAAAGGAAGTCGGGTTTAGCATTCCTTTAAAACCATTAGCCTGGGTATATGTAGTTTAGCCATCCTAGAACCACCCATGGGCTATATGGGTCAAATATAACCCCCTGAACAGGACTTAATGCTTGTAGCCGCAGGAATCGGAGATACCATATGAGTAAGGGATTCCTGAGTAGCCTTGTCTCTCCATGATACATATGTACAGTGTACTTAAAGGATTCCCATATACCTCATAGTGTCATATATGGTTGCTATGACCAACCCTCAAGTAAGCAAATATGAATTTCCGGTGTTCATACATTGGACTTGCACCTTCATAGTCAGCAATCACACCTTGCCATTATCATCCAATTAAAACCTTTACCATCAACCCAAACCATTATTCCATTATAATTACCAAAGTCTATATGTAGTGGTATTGTCATACCGACTATAGCTTGTAACCAATGTCCATAGCCAACCTTTTTATGTAAATAGATTCCATGTACTCATAAATTACATAATCAAGTTAACTTTTGGGAATCCCGTGTACCCC
>JAPEIP010000006.1:123979780-124020527 GCA_026120095.1 Capsicum chinense
AAATATGAATTTCCGGTGTTCATACATTGGACTTGCACCTTCATAGTCAGCAATCACACCTTGCCATTATCATCCAATTAAAACCTTTACCATCAACCCAAACCATTATTCCATTATAATTACCAAAGTCTATATGTAGTGGTATTGTCATACCGACTATAGCTTGTAACCAATGTCCATAGCCAACCTTTTTATGTAAATAGATTCCATGTACTCATAAATTACATAATCAAGTTAACTTTTGGGAATCCCGTGTACCCCACAACTGTTCCATTATAAAGTTTGCTTGGGGAAATCCCATATACCCCACTACTGGTTCATTAACATGTTTACTTGGGGGATTTCATTATACCCTGTAAGGAAGTTTAACTAACAATGACCATGACCACAAAACCTTATCATTATCCATTCCCAACCAGTTAAACTAACCATACCATTTAGGGTTCCATTCCTACACCATACCATGCAATAGTTCTATTAAAAGTCCAATAATATAGTAAAAACATTATTATAGGCATTTTATGAAACATGTTGGGGGCATAGGATTTCCAAAACCAAATCAAATTACCAATTTACCATTCCCATGCAACCAATTGTTAAAACCACCATTCAAGCATGTAAAAACATAATTCCGAACATGAGAAAACCATAACCAAGAAATTAATACCAAAAACCCAACATATATTTAAAAAATCCAAAACAATACAATAATCATGCCATGAAAACATTGTATAAAAACACATTTAGTTGGAACTTACAATGAGGGAGAAGCACATGCCTTAAATTATGAGAATGATGGAGAGAACTAACACAAACAATTCCCAAATTGCTGCTCTAGATGAAACCCTAGTTGTCCTTTACCCCGGAGCCTTAAATAGAATTAGAGAGTGTTTCAAAGTATTTAAGATTAGAATAATAGCATAAATGATGTCCTAATATAGTTATAAGTTGTGGGCCCTTAAGATGTTAAGTGGGAAAATATCCAAATTACCCTCATTTTAACTGTAAATAAATCCATGCGGTGGGTACAACTCCATCATACTTTCATTACCCCCAGTATGAGTAGTACCCACCGGTCATACCCTAGGCCTCTCTCTTGGACCCAACACTGTCTAACATATGAATTACCTAAACTATGTCATACCAAAACCATATGATTAGTACCCCTAAACTATATCCCTAACAGTTTAGAACTAAAGAAAGTTTTAACATTGTTTATCATACTAGCCAGTGGTACGACTCATATCCTATCTTACAGATCATGGTGAGGCACTCGTACTCAAATCTAAGTTATATTACTAAGACACATATTAAATGAATGAAAAGAAAGAACCATACGACCCTTATCCTACCATACAACTCATCCCCACCAAGTCGTATAATTTTCAGAAACCAAACCAATCCACTAACCAACATTGATTAGTGTACAACCAAGTCTAACGAACCGTACCATAGCATACAACTAGTCATATCTTGACCAGAAACTATGAATCCTGGAAATTTTCTAATGTTCAAAAACCTAGGGTGTTTAAGTCTCCCGTACTAGGATCATTCCTACACAGATAATGGGAAAGGTAGGTCAATCACAAGCAGGATTCATTTCCATTATCAAATATCAATCCAATAATTAATGAGGTTAGAAAATAAAGATGTGATCAAGAATAAATAACTTCCACACGAATATCCAGAGTAGAAAAAAAGTGGAGATTTGGACTTCATATCCGGTTTTGCTTCCCATATAGCCTTTTTAACCTTGTGGTTTTTCCATCTAACCTGAATCGAGGCCACATCATTTGTTTGTAACCGATGAACCTGCCGATCCAATATCTTAACTTGGACCTCTTCATAAAATAGAGAATCCAAGATATCCAATCGTTCCAAAGGAACCACCGAAGAAGGATCACCATGACACTTTCACAACATTAAGACATGAAATACCAGATAAATGAAGCTCAAACTAGAAGGCAACTCTAATTCATACACCATGTTACCAACCCACTGCAAAATCTCATAAGGACCAACTATCGGGGACTAATCTTTCCCTTTCTACCTAACTGCATCTCTCCCTTCATTAGAGATGCCTTAAGGAACACCTTATCCCCAACCTTAAACTCCATGTTTCTACGTTTTATATAAGCGTAGGACCTTTAGAGACTTTGGAAAGCCTTAAGGCTTTCCTGAATCACCTTCACCTTTTCTATAGCCTAAAAAATGAAATCCATACTGAACTTATCTGCGTTACTAAGCTCAAACTACCTAATCAGAGATCTACACCACCTACCATATGCCATGTAAGGGGCCATTATAATACTAGAATAGTAACTATTATTATAAGATAATTCTATAAGAGGTACATTCTCAACACTGCTACCATCAAAGTCAACCACACATGTACGAAGCAAGTCCTCCAATGTAAAAATATTACTTTCTACCTGCCCATTTATTTGAGGATGAGAATCGGGTACGACAATCAAAGATAATTAAAATAGGTACCCCATGCAGCTTTACAATCTTCTAAAGATACAATGTTTCATAGTCCTCAGCCAAAAAGTTAGTCTATACTAGTAAAAAGTGAGCAGATTCTATAATCCTATCTATGATGACACAAACCAAGTAAAATTGGTTTTGAGATCGGGGAAGACCAGTAATAAAATCCATATTGATTACTTCCCATTTACATTAAGAAAACTCAACTTGCTGATACAACCCTTCAGGCCTCATGTGCTCAAATTTGACTTGTTTATACACCATGCACTTGCCAACAAAATCAGCCACATCCCTATTCATACCACTCCACAAATACATCTCCTTGAGATCATGATACATATTTGTCAAGCTGGGATAAAAAACATAGAGGGATTCATGTGCCTTAACCAAAACCTTTTGTCGTAAACCATCAACGTCAGGAACACAAAACAACCCTTGGTACCCCAAGGTACCATCACCATTGATCTGAAACACCATCACCCTTTGCCCATCAAAATCACTCTCTATTTACACCATCACCCTTTGCCCATCCTACTTCTCTAAGGATTATAATACCATATGGAGGTTATTAGAATGATCCACTTCACTTTTAGAATCTACCAAGATGTTATCAATGGACACAATCACTAAAAGATCTATAAATTTACCTGAAAAACATATTCATCAAATTCATAAATGCCACTGGCGCATTAGTCAATCCAAATGACATAACCAGGAACTCAAAGGACCCACAACATATACCAAATGTCATCATAGGGATATTTTCCTCTCTAATCTTAAGCTGGCATTACCCATAATGAAGATCTTACTTAGAAATGAATTTGGCTCCTTCCAACTGATCAAACAAGTTATATATCATTGGGAAAGAATACTTGTACTTATTTTTTACCTTTTATAATTACCGATAATCAATGCATACTTGAAGGGAACCATTATTCTTTCACACGAATAACACTGGTGCACCCTACGGAGATATATTAATACAGATGAAACCCTTATCCAAGAGATCCTTAAGTTTTTCCTTAATGTCTCTCAACTCTGCCAAAGACATTCTATAAGGAGATATTGTTGTTAGAAAAGTGTTCAGAACCAAATCAATACAAAACTTGATCTCCCTATTCGGAGGAATATCAGGAAGATCATCTGGAAAGTCCTCAAGAAACTCATTTAGCCCCAGAACTGATTGTAATGAAGGACAGTTAGAGTTAGAATCTTTAACCCAAACTAAATGATAGATACACCCTTTGGATATTAACATCTAAGATCTAAGACAAGAAATAAACCTCCTTCTAGGAGCTAGGGAGCCACCCTTCCACTCAATAATCGGTTCACCAGAGAACCTAAAAACAACCTATCTAATCACCAGGTAACCTAAAGACAAACTTATGGGTATGATAATCTAAGGATGCAGAAAAAGAGTTTAACTAATCCATCCGTAGAATAACATCAAAATCCACAATATTAAGTTCAAATAAATCAACCAAAGTCTACCTACTACAAAAATATACCACACACCTCCTATAGACTCTCTTAGCAACTATAGTTTCTTTTATTGGAGTATAGATTGAAAATGGATCCGAAATAACCTCGAGATCAAAAGAAAAATACACAGCGACAAATAGGGTCAATAAGAGAGAGTGGACCCCAGATCAAACAAACAATACACGTTATAGGAAATTACTTGTAACATACTAGTAACGACATCTGGTGATGGCTCATATTCCTACCGAGTAGCAAGAGCATATAACCTATTTTGACCTGTTGCGGTACCAAAAGTAGAAAAAGCTATAGAAGTAGCACCCTTTGGTAATGAAGATGATGATGAAGAAATTAGCTCTGTACTCTCTCCTGAAGAACCCTTACTAACTGGATAGTCTTTGAGAATATGGCCTGGCTAACCATACTTGAAAAACATGTCCCTTCCCTCATCATAAAATTCCCTATGTAACCTACCACAGAATCGGTAAAGAGGGAATAATACGGACGACTGATTCCCACTTGTCTTAGATTGGGAACCTTGTGCCCAAAAATGATGACTACCCTGCTAATGCTTATCACCCATCTATTTCATGTAAGGAGCACTAGCTTTAGAGAAGGAACCAGAACTCTCCCACTTCTTCTTTAGACACTTACTGCCATCTCGACCACCTTGTTGTTTCCCCCCACCTTACCAAGAAGATTTGAAATTGTTACCCTTTTTATCCATAAACTCAGCATATTTCCTCATTTAGTCCTGTACCCGTTAAATGCAAATTACCAACCTAGAGATGTCCATATCGTCAATCAGCAATGCTATCTTGCTTTCGACAATAAAATCCTGAGATAGTCTAGAAGTGAACTTTCTCTTTATTTCCCTAATATTAGTCACCAATTTTGAAGCATACCATGATAATTGATGAAATTTCAAGGCATATTCCTTGACAAATATTTTCCCCTATCTCAAATTGATGAATTCCTTTGTGTTCACTTTCTTTAACTCTGGAGGAAAAAAGTGGTCTAGAAAAGCATTGGTAAAGTCTCCCATAATGTTACCTCTTCAACGTCACCTCTCACATTATCCCACTCCTTGTATAATTAGTACTCCACATCCTTAAGTTTATAAGCAACAAAATTAACCCCTTCCACATCCGTGGCCTGTATCACCCTAAAGACTTTATACATTTTATCAAATAAACTCAAATGATCCTCCTCCGCCTTTACACCAGTATAAGTAGGAGGATTAACCTTCATAAAATAGCCAACCCTTGTAGCCTCAGTAAATAAAACACCAGATACATGTCGCTCAGCCTGGGAAGCAACCAACTGACAAATAACATAAATCAATTGGTAAAATATTGCATTAGTCACCTCACCTTGAGAAGGATTAGTAATAACCTGCAAAACTCTAGTAATATTAGGGACTAGACCCCTAGATTGAGTATGGATCCCCTGAGTAGTGTGTGTCCCGTCAATAATGTCCTTAGTTGGAACAAAAGAGTTACGTTACATCTCAAGTCAACAAGGTATGAAGTGAAAAGGAAAAAATCCAGGATTGGAGAAGAATCCAGGACTTAGAGTCCATGCATTAAAATATAATAACAAGAAGGTGAAATATTCAAAGATGCCTCGTAGCCTCTCCCTTATGAGTGTGGAGTACTACACTCCCTTAAAAAGGCTCTACTTAACATGACGTGTGGACTCCCAATTTACCATTAACCTAAAGCTCTGATACCAACTTGATATGACCCAACTCAAAGCTTTGTAGTAATAGGCATCCCTAGTCAAACTAGGATCGGGGACTACCCTTGATATCTAACCAAATTATCTAATTTGTATACCCTGAGTTAGATGAATTTCAAATGTGTAAAGAGATAGCATATTTTATACAACTTCCAAAAAATGGGATAGGACATTAACCCTGACTGACCCAAACGAGCCCAACTATCCAAAGCCAATCAATAATCGTATTACTAAAACAAACCCATAAGCCAACAATAAAAGCAATAACTAAGTTCCTATCCATAGCATAATATAAGAGAATGTAACAATCATAAATCTTGTACAATGGTATCAGCCCCAATACCAATGCCAATATTAAGGCTGAAACCAATACTAATCACACCTATTCTAACTAACAATAGTCAAACACAACTCTAACAAAAAGAAAAATAGTATTAGATTAGGACATGCCCCCAACCATTGCTAAAATCAATATCAATACAATATACAAAGTATGTAAAGATATCCATGATATGAAATGGAGCCTTCTAAAATATGGAATCTCATTGCTTTAATCTAATCGAGCTAATCTTGATATCCATCACTATGAAGGAAGAATAAAATAGCTGGTTCCTGTATCGCGTAGGGATACAGCTGCCCAAAGATTGGTTAGCGGGGGAATTCTAGCATGAACTAAAAATAAGGATAAAATAATTCCATCTAGTAAAATTTCCATCTAGTAAAGCCAAGTAAACCAAACATATGAACACAATCATATATGTGTATATATATATATACATATTTATATATGTACAACTATGCCGGCAAAGGGAGATAGGTTTAGCATGCCTTTAAAACCATTAACCTGTGTATGTGTAGCTTAACTGTCCTAGAACCACCCTTGGGCTATATCGGTCAAGTGTAACCCCCTGAACAGGCCCTAATTTGGGTAGCCATATGAACTTGAGATGCCATAAGAGTAGGGGATTCTCCAGTACCTTTCATTCTCTATGATACATATGCAGTATACTTAAAGGAGTTCTATTCACCTGATAGTAACATATATGGTCGATTTGACCAACCCACATGTCTACAAACATTAGTTTCTAGTGTTGGTCCATTAGACTCGAACCATTATAGTTACCTATAACACCTCGCCATTATTGCCCAATTAAAACCATTACCATCTAACCAAAATATTATTCCATTATGATTAACTACAGCTATAAGTAGTGGTATCATCATACTGACTGTAGCTTGGAACAATGTCCAAAGCCAACCTTTTTATATAAATGGATTCCTATGTACCCATAAACTATATAATCAAGTTAACTTGGGGGAATCACGTGTACCCCAAAAGTGTTCCATTATTACATTATCTTAGGGGAATCCCATGTAACCTACAAGTTATTCATTAACATGTTTACTTGGGGGATTCCCTTGTACCCCACAAGGAAGTTAAATTAACCATGACTATGATCACCGAACCTTACCATTGAGCCATTCCTAATCACTTAAACCAATCATACCATTTAGGGTTCTATTACCAAACTATACCATGCAATAGTTCCATTAAAAGTCCAATAATATAGTAAAAGCATTATCATAGGCATACTATCAAACATGTTGGGGGCATAGTATGTCTAAAACCAAATCTAATTACCAATTTACCACTCCTATGTAATCAACTGTTCAAACCACCAGTAAAGCAAGTAAAAACATAATTCCAAACTTGGGAAAACCACAACCAAGCATTTTATACCAAAATCCCAACATATATTTGAAAACCCCAAAATCACATAATAATCATGCAATGAAAACATTGTATTAAATTTGACATTCATTGGAATTAATAATAAAGTAGGAGTACATGCCTTAGAGTATGAAAATGATGTAGAGAAGTCACCCAAACTAGCTCCAAATTTCTCCTCTAGATGAAACACCAACCTTGTTTTACCCAAAGCATTAAAGAGAATTAGAAATTGTTCTTAAGTGTTTAAGATTATAATAATAGGGTAAATAATGTCCTAATAGAGTTATAAGTCATGGGGCCTTAAGTTGATAGTGGGGAAATATCCAAATTACCCCCAACTTTATTGTAAAAAAATCCCCACAGGTGGCTACGACTCCACCATACCAACCGTATCACCTAATATGAGTGGAACCCACCACTTGTACCCTAGGCCTCTCTCTTAGACCCAACACTATCCAATGTACAACTTACCTAAAATAGGTCATAACCAAACTATATGATTAGTACCCCTGAACCGTATCCCTAGGAGACTAGAACCAAAGAAAGTTGCAACACTGTCTATCAGATAAGTCTATGGTATGACTCATACCTTATTTTATGGCTCATGATGAGACACTCATACACAAATCTATGTTAAGTTTCTATGTATTAGATTAAGTGAAGGAAAAACCCAAACCATACGAATCGTATCCTACCATACGACTCCTACCCACCAAGACGTATCCTTTGCTGAAACCAATCAAACCCACTAAATAACACCAGTGAGTGTACGACTATGCTTTAGCAATCATACCCTAGCATGTAACTTGTACCCCCTAGTCGTATAATTACCAGAAATAAGAAATCCAAGAATTTTCTATGGTTCCGAAAACTAGGGTATTTCACAATCTCTAGAACAACTATCTAACAAAAGATAATACAATGCATTCACAAGTACTAGTTCAGAACAACCTCACACTTCCCCTACTTTATAAATATGCCAGGGTTCTTACAAAGCTACCTAATTCTTTTATCCGCTCATGCGTTTGAAACAATCAATAGAGTTCATAATGAAAGCCATTAAACTATATCTAAAGAATAATTAAGTAAACTCAAAGTTTGAAACTGAGTTATCAACCAAAATCAATACAAAAAAATCCCAAGAATAAAGTTGAATCTTGTAATCAAAATTTAAGTTATAAGTGTTAAGAGTGAATAACTGAACTACAAAATGTCACAAAAGGTATATATAGTACTCAAGAAAACCCTAAAAATCAATTCCCGAACAAAAATGAAAATTTAAGGTTGGTGGCCACTTACTAAGGCCATATACAAACCGTATATAGAACATACAGAATGTATGTGGACTTAGGTAAGTGCAAAATTTTTGCACAGATCCTATAACTCTCTGGACTTTAAATCTCTTCATATACCTGGGTTACATACAAACCGTATATACCATGTTTGGACCATATGTGGACATAGGTATGTGCAGATTCTTTCTTTATCCCTCTATTGAGCCTTTGGACTTAAATTTTTGCTACATACTCTGATCACCTTTGCTCGATAAGTGATATATACTCCTAAAATTGCCTCGATAAGTAGCTAAAAACTTCAATCTTAATTTTTTTAGTTAGTTTATCATCCAAAAGCTAATTTCCTGTAAAATCGACCTAAGATACTTTATACCACACAAAACAACCTTTGAAACATGCATATTTTTGAAGGCTTAAGCATCAAAGTACTTCAAATACAATGCACATCAACAACCTTAAATTAGAATGTTTTCATGTAATCAAGCAACACAATAAGACAAATCAAAAATCCGATGCTTAACAAGGAGAATCTTAACTATCTAAGGATATCCCCTTCTATAAAAATAAGTCAAAACCAACTGTGTATAATTATGAATCACAAAGAGATCAAAATATGAAAGTTACACTAGCAATAGATATCCATGCCTATATACACATTATACTAACAAACAAGTAAGCAACTAGTAATGCAACTAATATGCCCTCACAGTCAATGAAGTCCTACTCACTCCAGTGATTGTTTAATCACTTTAAGAAGAATTCTTAAATGTCTTGTAACATTCATAATCAGTCTATACACAGATATACCTTTCCCTTCATGTTTCGAAGCATTTCTTCTATTCCAAAGTTCCCAAATTATCCTTGTTGGTATTGCTCTGAAATACACTTTTTCTTTTGTCTTCACATGTGTATTCCACCATGCATAATTGTATTCCTTAGGCTCAAACCTTGAATATTCTTACATGGAAAAGAAGAGAAATAGGACCAAGTCCTGTTAGCATAATCTAGTCTTATCAACACATGCGACACAATCTTATGTTAGACTTTGGTAGCACTAATATTTGGAAGGCCTTCCACCCCAATTTTATAATAGTTGCATCCACTGGTATCCTACCCCTCCATATTCTCCATATTAAGAATACTATCTTGAAAGAAAAATCTTCAATCCCCAAATGTTTGTAGAAATCATTAGTATCCTCTTTATACCTCATATACAGCTATGCTAATTTGACAATAAAATTTCCTCTTGCTTTTACTGACCATACTGCAGTATTTCTCTAAGATATGTGCTGAAGAGGAGACACTTCAACTTCATATGCTTTCCCATATCCACTGTGAACAATTCATTAAAAAACTTTATATTCCACTACCACTTTTTTTTCAAATCCTTGACTGTTCGATATCTTATATCCCATTCTCTGCTATGTTCCATAATGGAATACAAATCTACTACTCCACTTCTACAGTCATACCAAATATGTGCATCTCTACCCATTATTCTCCATGTTATAAGATGATTAGTAAGATCTTTGACTTACAGCATCTTTTTAAATCTTTGGATACTCTTCCTGACTTCCACATGACTTCTTTTGGATGAAGTTTTCTGCAATACTTATTCAACATAAAATCACTCCATTTAGGGCATTTTGTTATAAAATTCCACCATAGTTTATAGAAAAGAGTTGTTGATAGATCTTGAAGTACTTTAAAACCCAAACCACCCTCCTCTTCTGATAAACACATCTTGAGCCATGGTATCCAATGCGTACCCTTACCACCAATATTATTACTCTAAAAAAACTTAGCAAAGCATTTATGAATAGTACTTAAAACATTCTTAGGGGGTTCATAATCGATAGAAAATGTATAGGAACACTTCACATTCATAAATAAGACTGTTCTACCACCAAAGGATAAAATTTTACCCTTCCAATCTTGCAATTTATTACCGATTATATTCATTAGTTGTTGATAAAAAATATTCTTCATCCTCATATAGAATACTGGGAATCCTAGATACTGGAATGAAAACTCCTATCCCAAAAATCCAGTAGCAACTTTAGCAGTAACAACTACTTTATTGGACAAACTACTATGTAAATACAAAACATTGTTTTCTTTATTTATATTTTTACTGGACACAACTTCATACCTCTCCAAAGATGTTGTCAGCAATTGTAGAGTACCCAATTCAACTTTACAAATAATGATCATATCATCTACAAAAGCAAGGTGATTGATTCTTGTACTCCCTCTAGGCATGCCAAACAACTTAAATTCTTTCGTAAGCAATAATTCCTTCAATCCTCAGAATAGTACCTCTGCTACAATGATGAATAAAGTAGGAGATTAAGGATCCCCTTACTTAAGATCTCTGGATAATTTAAAGTAACCTTTAGCTTGTCCATTCAGCAAGAATGAATACCAATTATTGGGCAATAATCTGAATACTATGTCTATGATCTCTTCATAGAAGCCAATCTTCCTCAAAAGTTTTGTCAAGAAAAGCAATTCCACTTTATCATAAACCTTTACCATGCCTAATTTTGTGACTATGTTTGGTGGTTTTTCCCTCTTTCTAATTTCATATACTATCTCCTGAACTACCAGAATATTCTAAACAATATATCTAACTTGATCAAATCCAGCTTTTTCTTTAGACACAATATCAGGAAACAAACACTTAACTCTTTCTTGAATAAGTCTTGAGAATATTTTATTCACAAAGTTTCTAAGTTAAATAGATCTCAAGTGTGAAAAGTTATTTACAAATAATTTCTTTGGCAACAAAACCAAGTTGGTATGTGTGATAAACCTTGAAAGGTCATAAACATAGAAAAAACCTATTACCATATTATGTAGATCCTTTGAGATAATGTCCCAATCATACGGTAAGTAGGCACCTATGACACCATCTGGTCCTGTAGCACTATTTCTATTCAAATCCATAACTGCCATCTTTAATTCTTTGATGATTGGTATTCTTATTAACTCTACGTTATGTGTTTCGGTTATTACATTTGGTAGTGCATCTGGCATTGTAAAATCCTTTGCATCCTCTTGCTTCTGAAATTGGTTCTGATAGAAATTAGAAAGAGCTTCAGCAATTTCATCCTAATTCATGTACCATATACCAAAATCATTCTGAATTTGCTTAATCTTTAGTCTAGACCTTCTTCCATTCACCACTGCATAGAAGAATCTTTTGTTACTTTCTTAATCCTTAAACCACTTAAAGCCTGCTTTCTGTTTCCAAAAAATTCTATCATTTCATTTGCATTGCTAATCCAACTTGTTCTTTGAATAAAGTTTCCTTGTTACTCCCTATGGAATCTTCTTCCAAAAGTCTCTCCCTTACTGTAATCACTTTTTAAAGAGTAGCAATCTCTTGAAAAATGATTCCAAAAGTTTGCTTACTCCATTGAGTCAATAAAGCTTTGGTCCTCTTTAACTTTTGATTAAAAAATAATAAAAGAATTACCCTCAATCTCCACTTTATAGTTTTTCTTAATTACCTCCATGCAAGATTTTTATTTTAGCTAAAAATTAGGGAATCTAAATGTCTTAATCAGTTGTTCCTTCTGAGAATTATAGTGCAATAACATTGGTGCATGGTCAGTGACTCTTGTCCGGCACCTCCCTCGAAAAAGGTCTAAAATTTGATGTTCACAGTATTTCCAGAGTCTCTAAAATTCCAATATTAGAAGTTTTTCCAGATCACATACTTTACATATTACACAAATCAAGTACATTTTAAAACAACAAACATATATATAAAGCATACAACAAATAAGTTAAATTATGTGTGTTATGCCATGAGGATGATGAAGCAATGTTAACAAGCAACAAAAAAGCATATTTCCACAACCAACCAATATCCCAATTACGTGAGCAAATTATCCACCTGCTATTTCAACCATTCATAACTCTAACATGATTCATATGCCAATAAAGACTGAATAATACACAATACAACAATGATTCACTAATAAAGATTCTAATAGCATATTTCCCATATTCACATGTATTATAGGCTATTAACATAACATAGGAGACCACACAGTCACATGTATCATGTAATATATCAAAACCAACAATGGAATAACATATAGGCCCCTGCATAAGAAAAACACATTAAGATAGAAAATTATATGATTAGTTCCCATCCCCTTAACATGCATTTTGTATAAAAATTAACTGCCCAACTTAGTCTAAAAAAGTTAAGACATAACTAACCTTGATATTGGAAACAGTCTACAATACTTCACACCACGACCTTACTTCTCCTGAAGGATCCCAAAATCAACTAAAACCAAGAAATATAGAATCTACGCATCGAAATAAGGCCAGTAATACCCATTTTGCCTATGTTTGGATTGTGATCAGAATGTACCCCCAAAATGGATTTTTGAAAAAGAAGTGCAAATCGTAACGTTATTTTAAAAATATTTTCGCATACCTTTATAAATTTGCCACTGAAAACTCAAGTCAAATCCATTTAAAAGTGAGGTTCAAATCGGATAAAAACAATTTTAAACTTTACCAGGTAAAACCATTGAAATCTATTTTAAAATGAATAATCGAAGTTTTTTTGAATGTTTAATTGAGAAAACACTAGTAATTACAGGATTAGGAACATTACTCAAATGAAAAAGAGTGAAATTGGAGTTTAAAATAAGGACCTAAGATTTTGGGGGGTTTGAGTAATAAATCAAGAAATTCAACTAACAAAAGGTAAATTCTTCACTTAAATCCGTAAGAGAATTGAGAAATGGATGTTAATCTAGCTTCCCAAGAACCCACAAGCTTCACTTTTAATCTTTCACACAATTTTAGGATTTTTGGGTTTTAAGAATTTGTGAGAAATGGCCAATTCGTGACCTAAGGGGTCATTTTATATCAAATACCATGTTCTTAGATGCTGCAATTGTAACATGTAGGTTGCAATCACACTATGTGGTGCTAGAACCAGATGAAACAATCACTATGAGAAGTATTGCAACTGCACTCTCCTCTGCACATTATGTACGATTATTACCTACACCAGAGTACAACTGAAAGCTAAAATTTGGAAATTTTCCAAGTTTTTGCTAAGGCCTCGAGATCTATTTGGACTTCAATATACCTAAACAAACTAGGTCAACACAATAAATTTGATGTTCCAAAGTTGTTGCTATAGTCTATTCAATCATTCGTCATACGAATCAAAACATAAGCACATAAGTCCATAATGAGTCTCTTTAACCCTCCAAAAGCCACATGATCCCACAAATGGCACCAAACTACATTGAGAACTATGCCAATCACCCCATAACTCAATAATACCATAATACAATAATAGGGAGGAGTAAAGTAGTCAAATTACACAAAAACACACATTTCATTAACATTCAAGTCGTTAAATCCTCCACCACTAAAAATCTAGTTCGTCCGAAAACTAAGGCAAAGACATATGTGAATCAACAAAGATTTAGGGATAAAAACTGTGCATATTAGATTCGACCTCCTAAGTAGCCTCATCTATAGGTCGATGTCGCCACTGAACCTTAACCACAGGGATAACTCTAAAACGCATCCGTCTAAAGTCCCTAGCCAGAATGAAGACTTGCTAATCAGCAAAAGATAACTGCTCATCTAACTGAATCGACTCCCAATGAATGACATGAGACCCATAATGAAATTAATGGTGAATCAGAGTAACATGCAAAATTGAATGAATAGCTTATAAATCTAGGGGCGAGGCCAACTCATAAGCCACATCACAAACGGACTAAAGAATCTCAAATGGACCAATATACTTGGGGATGAGCTTACCCCTTTTCCTAAACCTCATCACACCCTTCATGGGTGAAAATCGAAGAAAAACAAGGTGACCAACTCCAAATCTCAAGTCACGAAGGCTATGGTTTGGATAACACTTCTTACTACTCTAAGGCACTCAACTTCTATCCTGAATGGCCAAAACTCTATCCAAAGACTCATGAAGTAAGTTCATATATAATGGTCTAACATCTGAAACATCAAACCAATCCACTTAGACAACAACAATGCCTACAATAAAATACTTTAAAGGAGCCATATTAATACTATAACGGTAGATAATATTATAAGTAAACTCTTCTAAAGAGAAATGTTGCTCCCAATTGCCCCCAAAATCCATCACACATGCTCGGAGCTTATCCTCAACAACCTGGATAGTCTATTCTGACTGACCATCAGTTTGGGGTGAAATGTCATTCTAAGATCAACCTGAGAGCCCAAATCATCCTAAAAAGTAATCAAAAAGTGAGATGTTAAACCGAATCATAATTTGAGATAATAGACAGAGGGGCACCATTTAAACATACATTCTCATGAATGTTGATAAGGGCCAACCTCTTAGCACTGAAGGAAACCTAGATTGAAATAAAATGAGAAGACTTGGTCAATTGATCAATCATGACCCCAAACACTATATGATCCTTGAAAAATATAAGGCCATCTGATAACGAAATCCATAGTAATCCATTTCCATTTCAACTCAGGAATGGGTAGTTGCTGATAAAATAAAAAAGGCCTTAAATGCTCAGAATTCACCTTCTATGAAAAAGGGAAACAAGCTAGAAAATTTGCTACATCCTTTCTCATACCACCCACCAATAATGCTATCTCAATCGCAATACATCATAGTCATTCTTAGATGGATAGAATCTCTTCAACAAATCTGCCTCCAACAAAATCAATTTAATCCAATCACCTACTCATCGCACACAAACTCGGCCTCTAATCTATAAAACACCATCCGACTCAAATGACACTTCCTTAGTCTCGCCACTCAGCACCATATTTGGAATCAATATAAACCCTGCATCATTAAATTAATGAGCTTGAATCTGTATCCATCAAAGATGACCTAGCCTCTACGAATGATAAAACGCACCCCGATGCCAAAATATCAAGACTAACTATTTGGTTATCTAAGGATTGAACATCTAAGGACAAAGACCTCTCTTAGGTCAAAAGATACGTCAAGCAACCCATGCTAGTCGACTTCTAGATCAAGGCATCCACAACTAAATTAGCCATGCTTGGTTGATGGGAAATAGTCAAGTCATTATCCTTGAGCAACTCCAGACAACGATGATGCCTTATATTAAGACACCATTGTGTGTAGAAGTACTGAAGGATACGATGATTTGACAAAATCTCACAATAGACTCCATTAAAGTAGCACCTCCTTGAATTCAAAAAAAAAATAGTCGTGTACAATCTAAATCATGGGTAGGGTAATTCCTTTCATATGGCTTCAACTGAGGAGAGGCATTGGCAATCAACTTACCCTCCTTCATTAGCATAACACCCAAACCAACAATCAAAGCATTACAAAAGATGGTGAAACACATGCCCTACTTAGGGAAAGTCAAGATAGGAGCTGAAGTCAACAAATCCTTGAGCTTTTGAAAGCTTGCATGACAAGCACCAGATCACTGAAAGGAAATCTTATTTATAAGTCATCTTGGTTAGTGGAGCTCTAATAGATGAAAAACCCTCAACAAAATGCCAATAATCACCTTTCATACCAATAATATTATGAATCTCGAAAAGCAAAGTAGGTCTAACCCAATCACAAACTGCTGAAATATTGGTTGGATACACCATAATACCCTCCTTAGTAACCACATGACCTATGAAATAAAAAGACTCCAACCAAGAACTCACACTTGGAAAACTTAGCATATAACTTCTTATCCCTCAATCTTTAAAGCACAATATGCGAAAAAAAATTATGCTCAACCTCACTCATGGAATAAACCAAGAGTGATACCATATAATGATATAGTAGATCAGATAAATCCTTTATCCAACAACTCCTACAACTAATCCTTCAATTTTTTCAACTCGACTAGGACCATTTTATAAGGAGGAATAGATATGGTTTTGGTGCCTAACTCAATATTAATCAAAAAATTGATATCATAATCTGGAGGTATACCAAGCAATTCCGTAAGGAACACATCCATAAGCTAATGGACAATACAGTCAGAATCAAAGGAATGAGGTGAAGCCACGCTAATATCATAAATATAAACCAAATAAGATACAATCCCCTCTAAAAAATTCTAAATGGCTAAACATATGATATAATCCTCTTAGGTCCCAAATGAAGCATACCCTTCCAAGCTATCATTAGCATAAGCAGCGAAGGTAACGTCACTGTATTAGTAAAACAAACTAAGACTGCATGATAAGTGTCCAACTAATACATACCCAAAATAACATTGTAATCAACCTTATGTAAAATAAATATATCAACCCAAGTCTCACAGCTCAAGAAAGTAACAACACCAGATTGGTACACCCGATTTACCACTAAAGAATGACTTACTAGGGAAGATACAAATATGGTCATGGAAAAAAACTCACTAATAAAATCAAAATTTGAAAAAAAATATGCAAACACATAGGAGAAATTCAATCCAGGATCAAATAAAATAGATGCAGATTTAAAACAAAAAAGGATAATAATTATGATCACAAAATTAAAAGCCTTCATCTCTTTCCTAGTGGGTATAACATAACACTAACCATGAGAACCAACTAGTTGAGTATCCCAACAACTACCACCATGAGTTACACTACCTCTGCCTCTCATATTTCTAGTAAAATTCTACCTCTTATAGTTGAACTAAGGATAGCTCGAATCATATGATGGGGATAGTCCTTGGCCACATAGACAAACTCATAACATAAAAGAGAACCTCCAAACTTGAACTGGTGACGTACCCTCTTAGCGTAACTCTGGGATCTTTGAGGGATAGGTCAATGCATCCTTGCTTAACCGCCTATAATATAAACTAATTACTCTAATACTACAACCTGCATCATAGTTCGCTAAAAAGAGGGAAGCATAAAAGGCATAGCTGGAAGGTGCCCCACCCATGGAGGCAACATAGGCGAAGGCTTAACTCCTAATCTCAGAACACCATACTCAAATACTGGCATTCAAGGAGAAATAGTTTTCAGGGTCGGGGAAGTACTAAAAATAGAAGTAGGTATAACTGGAGGACCCATATTCATGACTTGAGGGACACTACAACCAGACTCTCGCATAGGCAGAGGTACAAGACTTAGAGCTGTAGGAATACCAAATAAACTTAAAAGATCACCCTCCAAATGTATCATAATTAAATCGACAATCCCTCTAAGACTGATTGGAATAATTCTAAGTAACCAGAGTTGAACACACCCCAATATGCTCAATACGAGGCATAAAGGTTGGATCTTTAACACTCATCCTAGAGGGGGTTTATCTATGAGGCCATCTACTCCATTGAGTTCGTCCTTAACTCGAGGCGCACCCTCTAGGTGAAGGCTCCACATCTTTGATTCTGGACCTAGTTGACACCATCTATAAAAAATTGTGGAACATAACTCAGAACATAAGGTATATATGATAATCGCATAGTAAGGATTAAAATAAGGGAATTTTCCTTACGACATCCTAATGACTCTAAAAACAGGTGTGGATATGTATGTATGTATCTGTGAGACTCTGTTAGGCATCCATTCTTACACTATTAAGACCAATGAAACCTAGCACTGATACCACTTTGTCAAGACCAAAAATGCTAGGGTAATAATAGCAATTATAATGGCGAACCTTGACGACTAAACCTATTGCCCAAATTGGTACAAAAAAAGGAAAACGATAGAAATACCCCTAATGTAAGGCTCTTAGAACAAAGTTGAACCATATAAATACAACAAATACGAAAAGAATATAATAAACAATGTAGTAATAAGTCACAAAACATAGTGTCAATAACATAAAAATGTATCTAATACAAATCAAATTCAAAAGGAATACATAAGATATATAATAGACATAACTTTATCTCTAGAAACTATTAAAGACATAGTCTAATGATAGAAAACGATAGTGAAAGACATCCGGATGCCTGAAAATCAACCACTACCATAAAAGCTTCAACAATCCCATGAATCAAGCAGAATGGGGTGCAACTAAAACTGAATCTACATAAAAAGAGTACAACAAAAGTAAGTATAGTCCACTTGTACTCAGTAGGTATCATAAGTTGACTGAGAAACTTACGTAGTAAAACATACCAAAAACATACCACTTGCACTAATAGTTCTAATAGATATATCTAATAATGTACAACAACACAACCAAGTAGAGCACAAGTAAACATTACATCGCATACATATAGGAACAAGGAAGGACAATATGCATTCAAGATCATTAAGCACAAGTATAAGAAGTTAAAACAACAATTTAGTTATTAAGATAAAGAAAAAATACAATCACATCATAACCATAATAAAATATACACAATAAGAATGCTGATGATACTAATGATAATAATGATGAAAATAATGACAATGATAATGAGCATGAAGCCTGAGGTTGTCGCACAACCTCCGTATATACCTAAAGAGATAAGCCTCTCGGTGTAGGACCTATGAAGGGTTTTTCCACCCATATACTATGTCGTATGTATCTAGAGAGGAAATTCTCCTGACATAGGACCTTTGGAGGTTTAATCAACCTGTGTAAAACCAATATCCATGACTCTTTTTTGGCAAAAGCTTCTGAGAAGATCCATAAAATCCAATATCCAATGCCAATCTCCATCACTCTTCTCCAACACCTTCCTCGGAGAAGGTCTATAAAATTTGATGTGCCCAGTATTTTAAGAGTCTCTAATATATCTAGTATTTCTAGTATTTCTAGTGTTTCCAAAGTACATCATAACATGAGACACAAATAAAGTACACATTCAACAGGATCAAGAATAAATATAAAGTCTACAACAAACAAGTTAAAATATGTGTATGATGCTAAAAGGATTATGATGTAATCTTCACAACTAATACAAATGTGTATTTCCAAAACCAACAAATACACCAATTACGTGAGCAAATTATCTATGCGTTATTTCAAACCACTAATAAATTGCTACATGTTTCATATATCAATAAAATATGAATAATAAACAATAAACCAACGGTACCCTAATAGGTATTCCAACAACACAATACCAATAATATCATATATTTTAGTGTATAACCATCATATAAAATCCCACACAGTCACACATATCATGAAATATCTAAAAACCAAGAATTGAATTACATATAGGCCCCCACACGGCAATAACACATTAAGATAGAAAATTTGATTATTAGTTCCCATAAGCTTAATATGCATTTTGAATACAAATTAACTGCCCAACCAAGTTCGAAAGAGTTAAGCCATAACCTAACTCAATATTGAAATTGGTCCACAACATATACTATGACCTAACATCTCACGAATGATCTCAAAATCAACTAAAACCAAGAAATTTAGAATCTACATTTCAAGACAAGGACAACAATACCTATTTTGCTTAATTTTGGTTCAGGGTCAAAACGGACCTCCAAAATGGGTTTTCAAAAAAAAGAGCAGAGTCATAAGTTTATTTCAAAAATGTGTTTCTAAAATTCTTAGGAATCTACAGTTGATAACCCAAGTCAAAGCATGTTCAAAACAAGGTTTAAATTGAATAAAAACCATTCTTAAATTTTACCAGGTAAAACCTTTGAAATTCATTTAAAAATCAAGAATCAAAGTTATTTTGATGGTTAAATTGAGGGGACACTAGTAATTTTAGGATTAGGAACATTATTCAAACGAAAAAGAGTGAATTGGAGTTCAAAATCAAGCCATAAGGTTTTTTGAGGTTTTGAGTAACAAAATAAGAAATTCTTCTAAGAAAAGGATAAATTCTTACCTTAAATCCCTAAGAGAATTGAGAAATGGATATTAATATAGCTTCCCAAGCACCCACAAGCTTCACTTTTAAAATTTCACACTATTTTGTGGTTTTTAGCTATCAGGAATAAGTGAGAAATGGCCAATTCATGATCTGAGGGGTCAATTTATACTCATATTAGATTCTCATATATTAAAATCGTAGCCTACAAGTTGTAATCAAATTATCTGGTGCTTCAACCAGATCACGCAATCTCCACAAGAAGTAGCGTGATTACAGTATCCTTTGTACATCATATGTGATTGCAACCCACACAAGATGACAACTTAAAGATAAAACTTTGATATTTTCCATGTTTTTTATCCTCTGGATTCATTGGACTCTGATACATGCAAAATAACTTTGTCAGAACACTACATTAGATGTTTTGGATCTACTGGCATAGTCCATTCAGCATCAATTGCACAGTTCAAAAGATAACTACATAAGTCCATAATGAGGCTCTCAAAGCCTCCAAAAATAATAATATTGCACAAATAGCACCAAATTGCATTGGGAACGCCAATAACCCCCACACCCTATAAATACCATAACACAACTACGAGGAGGGGTAAAATAGTAAAATTAAACAAAAACACATATTTCACATATTTTATCAAAATTTAGGATTACAAATATACACATCACTCTTACCTATTTTTGGCCAAATGCTGAGATGATGATTGCTATTTAAAAAGGGGTCATGTCTCTTCTCTCTTTTAGGTTTTGTAACTAATACTTTATCTTGTCCTACCACAATTCTTTTTTCTTTATTTTTGGTTTATTTTTTGTGGTTTTTTTCTATTGTTAGTGTGTGTTTTGCCTCTTTTTCTATGCTTTGCTCTTTATTTTATTTTGTTAAAAAAGAGATAGGTTGAAGAGGTAGGTCTCTAACTAAGGGTGAGCCAATCGACTAATAATGATCTAAACTCAACTAATGACAAAGGCAAAAGAGTCATCAAGAAAGTGGGAGCAAGACAACTACAAAAATAGGGAAGTCAATTGATGTTTATTATTTCTCATTATCAAAAAGGGGGAGATTGTTAGCACTATATTGACATAATATATTTTAATAATGAAAAAATACTAAATGAATATGTTCAGGATACACTTAAGATGTAGTCAAGGCAAGGATGATCTTTTAGGAGCATTTTCTATGATCCGTAACTACAATCAAGTCAGTGCTAGTTTTGGAATTATATAAGAAATACATCTCATTGGATCACAAACTATAAGCAAGATAATTGGCATTCAATCACAACAACATGGAATCATGAAAGAAAAGAAGATCACACCCTCTACATGGATATATCTGATATGAGCATATATGGTTGTGAGTTTACATCCGAGAAAGGAAGGATACATAATACATATAAACAAATTTGATATGGACGTACTATATGGTGTATTTCCTAAATGTAGGATCAATCGAAATCCTTGATTGAGAAGAAATCCCTTGGGTTTTCCTTATTGAGCAAAGAAGTCAGATCAGTGGAACATTATAAAAGAGAATACTGAAGACCAAAGACACCATGCAACTTCACAGGAAATTCTTAATATGTCTCAATCTTAGTATCCATAAAGCATTGGAATTTAATATTTACAATAGTTACAAAATAGAAAGGTCGAGTCAGCTTAGTGATACCAGTTGAGGCTGTATCACAAGATCTGAATAACAAAATAAGATTCAGATATAGTTCACTCCATATGTAGTCGTAGTATTACTTCGAAAGCTCTAAGGAAACCACTATAACCCAAGGGGACTAGAAGTAGGTACTACTTTTGTGTTCTGATCAAGGATAAATCTCTGTGTTATTTTATTTATTTCTTGTTTATTTGTTTGTGCATTTAAGTTTAATCTATTTTATCCAGTATACTAATCTGCAGGTGAGTTGACTATTAAGATAGATCGATCAACTCAGGAAAAGTTTTCAATTCACCCTCCCTCTTGTATCTCAACTACTAGGATTTTGGAGAGTTCCCCTAATGTCACTTCTAGTTTGTTGAGAGTCTTCTCCCTCAATGTTTATTCTTTCTTATACCCTGATGATATATTATATTTTGTGACCCTATAAATTGAAATGATATTTTGAGTTAGTTCTAAATAAATCCTATAGAATTTCTCCATCTACACTCTAGTAAGAGAGTATTTTAGATTGATGAATCTATAGAAACTACACTATGTTAGTTCAGTACTAAGATAGTAGAACTGATCTAGTAGCATTAGACCAGTCATGCCTTGGGGGTCATTTCTTATGTTAAGATTAGACATATGATTTCAAATGTTATATCTACCATCTAGTTTGGGTCAAAGATTTTAGTGCTAAAACCCTTTCTCTTCAATTAGTCCCCATACATAATGTGTTTCCATAAGTCTTTCCCAATGATATTCCCAGAGTTCTTCCCTATAGGGAGATAGAATTTGGGATAGACCTTCTCCCATTTGTTTAACTAATCTCTAAATCATATAGAACTGATTTTAATGATTTGAATGAGCTTAAAGAACAATTAAAGGACCTTTTAGATAGGGGATTCATCAAACTTAACATTTCCTAGTAATATTACCAAGTTTTTTTAGTTCTCAAGAAAGATGGTTCTCTTAGAATATGTATAGATTATTTCCAGTTGAATGAAGTGGCCATCAAGAATAAGTATCCCATTCCTTGAATTTATAACATGTTCTACCAATGTTTGGGTGCTACTTGCTTTTCTAACACTAACCATTGATCCATTTACCATCATTTGAAGTTTAGGGAGTCTGATATTCTAAAGTTAGAATTCTATAATTGTCATTATGAGTTCCTTATCATGTCTTTTGGACCAAAAAATGCTCTTAAAACCCTTATGGTTCTCATGAATAAAGTGTTCAAGCTAAACTTCAACAAATCTTTTATTTTGCTTATAGGTTATATGTTGGATTACTCCCCTAGTAAGGAAGAGCATGCAAATCACCTCAAATTGTCTTCGAGACTATCAAGGATAAATTAGCGTATGCAAAGTTTTCTAAATATAAGTTTTGGTTGAAGTTAGTAGCTTTTTCCAAACATGTTTTTTATTATGAGGGTATTCTAGTTGACTCTCAGGAGATTGAGATAGTTAAAAATTGGCCTAGAACTACATCCCCGTTAGAAATTAGGAGTTTTTTTGGGGTTGTATTGGTTGCTATGGAGGGATTATAGAGTGTTTTTCATCTATTTCTACCTTATTGACTAAGTTAACTTAGAAAAAGGAAAAATTCCTGCGGTCCAAGGATTGTGAGAAGAGTTTTCAAGAGTTGAAAGCTCAATAGACTTCAACTCTAGTTCTAAGTTTACTAAAGGGTACAAATATTCTTGTAGTTTATAGTGATATTATCACGACTTGATTCCACAAGTTATAATGGAACCTACATTGATATACTAGTAGGTAAACAAATCGTAGGCCAGAATGACTAGTAATGGGATAATTGGTGGAATATTTAATAAACACCAAAATTATGCAAGTAATTAGATTACAAACCATAATATATAAGAAGGATAACATACCTAGGAAAAAAATAAAGAGAAAGAGCAAAATTTACCATGCCATTGTAAGGTCGGTCTAAGAGCCTCTAGTAAAAGAGCCAAATATACCATGCTAAACCTTGATGAAACGACCGCCAAAAATGAGATGAAAACTGAGTACGATGATCTGACAAAATTGAGATAGGAGCACCATGAAACTTCACAATCTCCTGAATAAATAACCTTGTATAACCCTCATCTGAATAGTTAGTCCTCACTAGCAAGAAGTGAGCAGACTTAGTCATCCTATTCACCTAGATGCAAATAGAATAAAACTAATTTTTAGATCCTAGAAGGCCAGTATCGAAATCTATATTTATCACTTCCCATTTCCATATAGTCAATTTGATTTCTAGATACAACCCACTAGGCCTCAAGTGTTCCACTTTTAGTTTTTGACACACCACATACATAGCCATAGAATTAGCTAAATATCTCTTCATGTTATTTCACTAATAAATTTCCATAAGATTATGATACATCTTTGTCAAACCAGGGTAAACCAAAAAATGTGTATTATGAGCTTCAGTTACAATTCTACTCGCAGACCATCTACTTCAAGACCACATAACCTACCTTAGTACCTTAAGATACCATCACCAGCAACCTCGAAAGCTATCATCTTCTACCTATCCATATCATCCTTGATCTACATTAAGATGGGATCCAACACATGCTTCTTCTTCACCTCTCTAAGAGATGACTTTACCACCTCTTACACCAATAGATAATAATCTTTAGAATCATGGAGATGAATAACAAGATTAGCCAAACAATGAATATCCTTCATAAAATCCCACTTTTTCTATTTCACATAAGACATGCTCCACAAAGATAACCTTCTTATAGAATCAAAAACCACATTAGCCTTACTTGGATGATAATTAATACTCATCTCGTAGTCCTTGAGAAATTCAAGCCATCTTGTCTGCCAAAGATTCAACTTCTTCTGGGTGAAAACATACTGCAGGCTCTTAAGATCAATAAAGTTGTCAACATAAACCCCATATAGTTAATGTCACCAAACCTTCAATGCAAACACCATAGCTAAGAACTAAAAATCATGAGTTGGATAGTTCCTCTCATGAACTTTCAACTTCCTAAAAGCATACGCTACCACCATGCAATGCTACATCAATACAAAATAAAGTCCTATATGGGATGCATCAAAATAAACCAAGAACTCATCACTACCCTTAGGCAAAGTCAAAACCCGAGCAGACGTTAATTTATCTTTCAGCTCCTCAAAACTCCCCTCACAAGCATCGGAGAAACTTCACCTTCTTCCGAATCAACCAAGGAAAAGGATTAAAAATCTATAAATATTGGTTGGAGTCATTGTCCTAGGACACTAATAAACAACTATAAACTTTTGTGGACCCACCATGATACCTTTAACAGATACAGCAAGCTCCAAAAAATTAACAGTATTAAATGAGAACTCATACTTAAAAAATTTAGCATCAATTGCTAATATTTTAGGGTCTACAATATGGCACAGAGCTGATTGGTATGATCCACCTCACTCTTTGAATATAGTAGATTATCATCTATAAACACAATTATAAAAAAATCTAAGAATTGAAAGAATACCTAGTTTATTTCGTCCATAAATGTCATCTAGGCATTAGTCCAGCCAATTGACATGACCAAGAATTCAAAATATCTATACCGAGTACGAAAGGACACTCAGAATCTATGGTGTTCCTCTCGAACTCATCTCGGAAAACCTTTACACAAAGGAAATAAAGCTTACTATCCTTATACTAATTATCTTGAATCCGCTCAAATAATTAAGACCTCGCCTCAGCACTAGCAAGAATCCTTCTATGATTTAAAATATCAAGATGAACCATCAATTTTGCTAAATACTTTATGTCTTATCCCAAAGTCCTCTGAGAAACTGAAACACCAGCCAAATTACCCATACTCGCTATCTTCATACTTAATGTATTTACTAATATATTAGCCTTGTCAAGATCATACAACATGGAAATACAATAATCCCTAAGTAACTCCATCCATCTATGCTACCTAGCAGTAAGCTCTCTCTGGTTCATAAGATACCAAAGACTACAATGACAAGTGAAAATCTTAATATGCATGCCATAAAGGTAATGTCTCTAAATCTTATGTTCAAAAACTACTAGTACTAACTCTGAATCATGAGTTGGATAGTTCGAATCGTGCACCCTAAGTTGGCTCAAAGCAGAAGAAATAACTTGACCTTGCTACGTCAATACAAAACCCAAAATAACACTAGAAGAAACAAAAAACACGGTGAATCCCTTACCCTTAACAGGAAGAGCTAAAATAGGAGCTGAAGTAAGAAAATCCTTGAACTTTCCAAAGCTCAACTCCAACTTCTCTGACCATTGGAAAGGAACCTCCTTTCGAGTCAATTTAGTTATAGGGACTAAATAGTAGGAAAAAACTCAATGATCCATCTATAATAACCGGCCAACCCAATAAAGCTATGAACCTCAAACAAAGATATAGGTCTTACAAAATCACAAATTACCACATTCTTAGTTGGGTCTACAATAATACAATCTTTATACATCACATATGTAAGGAATGTCATTAACTGAAACCTAAACTCACCCTTAGAAAACTTGGTAAATGCACATAATCTCTTAGAGTTTGGAGCCCAATCAAAAAATATTATGCATGCTCATCTCTACTCCTTGTATACAATAGGATGTCATTGATGAACATAATTACAAAGTAATACAAATAATTCCTGAACACATGCATCATCAAATCCATAAATAAGATTGGGGCATTAGTCGACCAAAAATAAATACATCACAAGGAACTCATAATAAAAATAATGGGTCCTAAAAGCTTTCTTCTGGATATCCTCACTCTGAATCATTAAATAATGGTAAGAAGATCTTAAATCAATCTTAGAGAACGCTGTCGCTCCGTAAGTTAGTCAAATAAATCATCTATACGAGGCTTAGGATAACGATTATTTGTTATTACCTGACTAAGTTTCCTATAATCAATACATATATGCATGAATCTATTTCTATTCTTCATAATCAACACATGAGATCCCTAAGAAGGCATACTCGATCTAATAAAACCATTGCCAAAAAGATCTTGAAGTTGAGAATTCAACTCCTTAACCTTGGTAGAAGCCATACAGTAAGGAGTCATAGAAATAAGTCGGGTGCCAGGCTTGAGATTAATAGCAAACTAAATCTCATTGACATAGGGATATCATGTAGGTCAGTAGGGAAATCACAAACTACAAGAAAAGTTGTAAAGAGATGGACTCTCCACACTAGCATCATGAACTTAAGCAAGATAATACTAGAAAACCCTTAAAATAAAACTCCTAACACGAAATTAAGATATAATCTCCAAAGGCTTACCTCTCCCTACTATACTACAGGGATGTACCAAGCATGGCTAAGGTAATGGCCTTGGACAAAATTATCCTTAACCACCTGATAATAGGATAACCAGTCTAAGCCTAGAATCTCATAAAAGTCCATTATATCAAGAATATTAAGATCAAAATGAGTTTTACCATCTCTATCAGTCATAACCCAAGATCTAAACATCTAATCCACTACTAAAAAATCACCTACATGAGTAGATACATGTAATGACATAGATAATAAATATTAAGATAACTCAAACTATGGAACATAATAAGAAGATACATATGAATAGGTGGATCCTACATCAAACAAAGAAAAGCCTAACAGATGACACACCAAAATTGTACCCATAAGTGTCGCATCTAAAAACATCCTCAGGTCTCCCAGATACAGCGTATAACTAACCATGCTTGCTAACCCACTGGTCTCCTAATTGAATAGCTATCTTACCTTCCTATGAACCATTTTGAGTACCCTATAAACCACCTCTATGACCTAGAAAACTACCTCTAGATGTGGGATAAACTGCTCTTATAGGGAAACACTCAAAAATAAAGCAATAATTATCGCACGACTAAGGCACTCATAAGAATAATGACCAAGATATCAATAACTATAGCATAATCCCTAAGAAAGAGAGGGTGGGAACAGATGATTCCCACCATGAGAACTACTACCACTAAATCAAGAACTACTACAGCTCCCCTCTAAAATTGTGCTAATATCTAGGCCTCTTATGATTTACCTTTTTTGCCTCATTATGTATCTTTACTATCAACTGAGCATAATCCAAAAACTTACTAAAAGACCACCCCACAACAACCAAATTCTGAGTGGACATACAAAGAGAAAGTTATAATTCTTAAAAAATGAAACAAATTATCTCATACTTAGTGTCTAAAATAGAGGTAATATGCCTAGTTAATGAATAATAAGTCATCATTAGGATTAAATGGACTAATATACATTATTTGAAAGCATGAAGTTGGGGGGAAGAAAGTAGTGGATTGGAGATTAATACGATAAAAAAAGATAAAAAGAAATTATAGTTGAAGACATAGAGAAGAAGGTCCTCAATTACCGCGATCGTGGTATGAACACCTCGATTTTGGATAGCTAAGTAGGGAGAATATCCATCCTTGGGTAATGTGATCATGATTAGAAGAATATGATTGTTATCTGTTAAATCCATTGATAGACTACGATTGCATAGTTATAGCGGCGACCGCGATTGCACGATCACAGTTGGAGCTTTGCAACTATGACACAACGGGATAAATGAGTAGAGGGAATATTTGTCAATTTAGACAACTGAATAAAAGGACTTATATGGAAGATCTAAAATATAAAGGGTGTGTGTGGAAGAGAGAGCTAAAGACCCTAGACTTTGAGAGTGAAAACAATTTATTATTGATAGTTGTTAAAAATTATTTTATTCAAACAAAAATCTAGAAAACTTGAAGTGTGGAATTGAAGATTATTTTTACCCTCTTTCATCATGAACACAATAGATGAAATACGTGGTAAAAGTTTTTTCTCATAATTTAAGAGTAGCTAACGTGTTTAGTCATTAGATTATGTTGAACTAACGTGTAATCATGTATGGGTGTTTTTGTGTTTGCATGATTCTGAGTTGTTGAGTATGGATTCCACCATTGTTTGAATTTATGAGTTGGAATTTGTGGGTAAAAGTCCCAAATCTCCAAATGGTTTGATGGGTGAGAACCCTAAACTCTTAAAACCCTTTATTATCCTTGTAAGAGCGATAGAGGTAAAATTGAGGTAACCTATAACATCTTTGAAAGAGGTTTATAGAGGGATAAGGTAATGGTAGAAAATTGAGTGTATGTCTTACCGTCTTTTGGAATCTTAAAAATAAGGTTGATTGGTGCATAAGCCAAGTCTAGAGTATCATCCTAGAAATACGAATATTTAATTAAGGTTTTGGGTTATTATAATTTGTACACTTACTTGGTGCTCAAAAGAGCCAATGGGTGAAATCGTCATGGTTTTATTGAAAGATTCTCCATAATGACTATAGATTTAGCCTATACTTTACCTAACAACTAAGTTTCATATTAAACCATCAACAACATTTATGTATCACTTTTAGGTAGACATAATCCCAAGATCTCCTCAAATCTTGATTTTAAGTCAATAGTACTTCTTTGGTGTATTGTAGTCAAAAATTATTTCAAACCAACCTCAAATTACATCCCCCCATTTTATTTTACATATTATATTTATAGACGTTTCTTCTTCCTTTCTAGTAATTAGAGCACCCATAAGGCTCTAAATTTATAATTTGCTACTTGTGGATTCGACCTTAACTCTAGTTAGGTTATGGAAAATGACCACCTTACCCCTCAAATGTGTGAGTGAGTTGAGCATTATTAAAATGGTGTTGTTGCCAAGGAGTGAAATGTAGATTTTTCTTGTGCGGTGTGACTTTTACTTGCGTGCACCCGAAGTGTATTTTATTTTATTTCTTTGTTTTTTTTTATCTTTGAGTAGGTAAAAATTTTTATTCTTATATAATTATGAGTCACGAGGACTCAGTTTATTTCAGAGCCAGAGATCATGAAAGTGCCATTCTCATTCCGCACACTGAGGAGCATGTCATATTTTATATTTCAAGTGTAATGATGTAGTACCTCCACATGAAAGGAATCTTTGGGGGAGAATCTCATCAAAATATGAATGCTCACTTTAATGGTTTCATGGAAGTTCTCTATTCAAAGTTGCACATATATCCCAAGAGTCTATTCGGTTACATGTTTTTCAATTATCACTCACAGGAAAGACAGTGCTATGGCTAAGAACTTTGCCTACCGGATTTATTGCTTCATAGAAAAGTCTCATGGAGGCTTTCCTATGTCAATACTTCCCACTATCTAGAAAGTTGAAGTTGAGGGATGATGTTTTTTATTTCCGCTAATATCACAAAGAATCATGGTATGATGCTTGGAAGATATTCAAGGAAATACTTTTTAAATACCCCTCCCATAAGATACCAGAGAAGACTCTTATTGAAATATTCTATTAAATATTGAACCAATAAAATAAGGCTATAGTGGATAATTCATCCGGTGGATCATTCATCAACTCATCATATGGGATTGTTTCAAAAGTATTGAACCATGTGGCAATTTGGTGTAAGGGTTACGACATAAAGGATATCTAGGTGTCCATGGGGGCTCCCTCCTCTTTCTTTTATGTACTATGATAAGAAAAATGATGAGTACGAGACCGAAGCAAAGAGGGAAAAAGTGATGTCAAACCTCAAAATCCTACTTGAGCATATATTTTTTGACCAAATAGAAATTGTGAGTGTGATAAGTGCCATAGAAGTTAAACCATGTGAAGATGAAAAGGAGAAGGTAAATTGGTGTCAAGTTAGGTATGCTTTCTAGAAGCTCGAAGGGTTTCCATGTTGCCCTACAAGGACAATATGCGAATCAAGGTCGGAACTAGGAACGTCAAAGCTTACCACATTGTGAAAGGAAAGAAGAAATTGATAGAGATATTTTGGCACAATTTTAAGTAGTGTTGAGAGAAATAGTGAAATACTAAATAAGATGCGAAAAGAATTCTTCATGCTCTATCAAACGGTTATATATTTCTCCACCGCCATCCAATAATTAGAGGCAAAATTAAGATAAACATAAAGATATCTCATGGAAAAGCAATGTAAAGAAATACAAGAGAGAGGAGACATAGGCAAAGAGATCCAACGATGAAGAGCCAAAGCTAAGTGAGCTATTGACAAAGAAACCAATAATTAACAATTGTTAAATTGTATCTATGCCATCAAATCTCGTCTATCCTTCTTTCCTTAAAGAGACCTTTAGAAAGGGAGAGCATGAAAAGGTAAACATATTTCTTGATAAATTTAGTACCCTTTATATTAATATTCCTTTTATTGGGGCATTGCAAGACATGACAAGGCATGCTAAATTTATGAAATATTTGGTATCTATAAACAAAATTTTGGAGGATTAAACCATACAGGTGACTCACCATTGTAGTACCATTTTTACAAGTTCTTGTTTTGAAAATAAGAAGGATCCCGATGCTTTTATAATCTATTGCACTATTGGCATATTCACTTTTGCTAAGGCATTGTGTGATCTTAGAGAAAGTTTGAACCTAGTGCTTTATACTATATTTCAAAATCTTGGGTTAGGTAAGCTAATTACCACCACAATGAAGTTTTTCATTGCCGATAGATCCATCAAAAAGCCATTAGGAGTCCTCCACTATGTTCTAATAAAAGTGGACTGATTTATCTTCCTGGTTGACTTTATTATTTTAGATTGTCCAATGGACTCTGAAATTTCTATTATTCTTTGGAGGATATTTTTAGTTACCAGGAAGGCATTGAAAGATGTTGAGTCTGGGTAAATGATGTTTAGAATGAATGATAAGGATGTATCCTTCAACATATGCAAGTCCATGAAACAACCATTGGACCTATAAGTCATCTAAAGTATCAAACCATGTTGATGTGGGCTTTTTGAGTGACCCTTTAATAGGGGTTCTATGGAATTATGAATGAGATGAAGTGGAGAAGTATGAGGTGGTAGAATCTTCAACCGGGCTTGGGTTTCACACCAAGAACCTGGTTAAAATAGCTATTTATCTAAAAAACTAAGATTACACCTGCAAAACCATCCATTCTTGAACCTCCCAAAATTAAATTAAATTCCTTGCCACATCATCTCAAATATGTTTTCTTGGGAGAGGATGATACGTTACCAATCATTATTGATAGTGACCTAAACTCCTCTCAAGAGGAAGCATTGAAGTTGCTCGTGAATAAATCCATTTGGGCCATAGGTTAGACGATAGAAGACATCATCAAAATATATCCTAATATTTGGCTGCACAAAATTAAACTCGAGCAAGATCACATATCTAGTGTAGAGCACCAAAGTAGATTAAACCAGCCCCTGCAAGAGAAAGTTAAAAAATAAACTATAATGTGGCTCGATAGAGGAGTGATAAATCCTATATCCAATATCATGTGGGTGAGCCTTGTATAATGAGTTCTGAAGAAGGGTGGTATAATGATAGTCAAAAATGAAAAATAATATCATCCTTATCCGATAGATCATAGGATAGCATGCGTGTACGGACTAATAAAAACTGAATTCATGGATTGAGAAGGACTACTTTCCAATGACTTTCATGGATCAAATACAACATAGGCTTACTGTAAGAGGATGGTATTTTTTCTTTGATGGGTACTTAGGGTATAATCAAGTTTGAATCACACCAGAGGACCAAGAAAAGACAAGTTTTACTTGCCCATATAGTACATTTTCTTTCAACCGAATGCCCTTGGGTTATGTAATACCCCGACAACCTTTCAACGTTGCATGTGGTCAATATTCATGGATATAATTGTGGACTCTATGAAAGTGTTTATGGATGACTTCTTGGTAGTGGGGAATTCTTTTGAGTTATGCCTCAAACATTTGAAAAAGAGATTGAAAGATGCATAGAATCAAACCTTGTTAGGAATTGGAATAAGTACAACTTTATGGTCAAAGAAGGGATCGTTCTTGGCCATAAGATATTTAGAAAGGGAATTCAAGTTGATGAAGAAAAAGTTGAGGTAATTGTTCATCTCCCTCCTCCTATTTCTATAAAAGGTGTTCAATGTTTTCTTGGTCATGCTAGCTTCTACCGATGTTTCATCAAGGATTTTTTCAAGATATCGCACCGCATTTTTAAACTTCTTGATAAGGATTCAAAATTTGACTCTGATAAGGCATGTTTGAAAGCTTTTGAATATCTTAAGGAATTGCTCATTTCAGCCCCTATTATTGTGGCTCCAAATTGGTCATTACCATTTAAGATAATGTCCGATGCAAGTTGTATTTCATTGGGTGCAGTGCTAGGACAATGCAAGTACAAGTTATTTCATCCTTTCCACTATTCAAGTAAAACCTTGGATAATGCCCAACACAACTACGCTATCACCAAGAAAGAATTCTTAGCTGAAGTATATGCCTTAGAAAAGTTTTGGGCCTATTTGTTATGCATGAGAGTAGTGTTACGCATGGATAAGTTCTCCCTTAATTACTTCATGGACAAAAAAAAAAGCAAAACCACGTTTCATATGGTGGATTTTTGTATGAAAAGAGTTCAAATTTAAGGTGAAAGACCAGAAAGGGTGTAAAAATCAAATAGTTGATTATCTCTCTTGACTTGAAAGCAATAATGAAAAGTATAGGGACATATAAATTGATGATTCTTTCCCCGATGAAGTGATCATGACCCTAGAGGGGAATAATAATCCATGGTATGCTTACTTTGCCAACTCTATGGCAAGTGGACTATTCCCTGAGGATTGAGTTAACATCAAAAGAAATTATTTTTGATTGATGTTAACTGATATTTTTGGGATGAATTATTTTTGTTTAAGGAATTTGTTGATGGAGTTATTTGGTGGTTGTCATGGATATTGAAATAAATGATATCTTGGAAGCTTGTCACTCTTTGCCTTATGGTGGTCACCACAGAGAAATCCGAACCACCATAAAGATTCTCCAATGTGGGTTTTATTGGACTTCAAATGCGTGGGGGTATTTCAAGAAGGCACAAAATGCCCTCAAGCCTAACCTTGAGATGCAACTCTTCTATGTTTGGTGGATTGACTTCATGGGTCCTTTTGTGATTTCATTCGAGAATAAATTCATTTTTGTGGCGGTCGATTATGAATCCAAATGGGTGAAATCCATCGCACTCCCAACTAATTATAAAAAATGTGTGACCTCATTTCTTAAAAAAAACACATTTTTACAAGGTTCGGCACCCCTCTATCTATCATTAGTAATGACAGTTCACACTTTTGAAATCAAGTGTTTGGTGCTCTTCTTGACAATTATGGGATTAAACATAAGGTTGCCACTCCATACTACCCCCAAACGAGTGGACAAATAGAGGTTTTGAATCAAGAGATAAAGGATATACTCAAAAAGATGGTAAATATGGACCATTCAAATTGGGCAAGGTAACTTGATGAAACATTTTAGGCCTATAGAACGGCGTACAAAACCCTATTTGGAATGTCTTTCTACCAATTGGTGTTTGGAAAAGCATGTCATTTACCTATCGAGTTTGATAATAAGGCTTTGTGGGCTTTAAAGAGGATAAATATGAATTAGCGGGAAGCATCTGAGGCACAGGTGATGCAATACCATCAGATAGAGGAATTATTCTTAAAGGCGTATGAGGTTTGGTATTTTGTATGAAGCAAATAAAAAAATTACATGGTACTCGGATATTAAGGCGACAATTCTATGTTGGAAAAATATACTCCTCTATAATTCCCATTTGAAACTCTTCGTAGGGAAGCTCTGCTCAAAGTGGTCGGGACCATTTGTGATTTCTAATGTCCACCCAAGTATTGCCATGGAATTTGAAGATAATAAATGAAATAAATTCATAGTAAACAGTTAAAGGTTGAAGCATTACAATGAGAGGATCCCTATGGTGGCCACATTGAAGTGTATTAAATTTAAATATGTTATGTGATGAAAGGGAAGAGTCGTGTTGTGACATTATATTAGGCATTTGATGGGAGGAAACCTATTTTTAACTCATCTTGTGTTTGTTTCGATGCTTTACAGTTTTTTTTAACATAAGTAGTGTACCCAAAAAAACACGGAAAATACAGCTACAAAACTAGCAACTGCGTAGGAAATAAAAAACAGAGCAAAAATAGGGGAATTAAGTCTCAGTTTCCACAATAGTGGTCAGCAGACCGCAATCATGGATATGTTGAAGCAATCATGACTCCAGATTCCTACACTGCCTACTATTTTTGGAAGTACTTCTCATCCCTTTTATTTCTTAAATTTACATCAGTGAGGATACTTTTGGCGATTGAGTTGGGAGTGTGGTGAGGCTATTTGGGTTTGCTAGCTATGGATGAACTTTTCCCTATGATAGATTAAGTGATAAAATTCTTAAAGGTAACACATCGAGCCTGGGTTGTGAAACATAGGTGCAAAGGAATTCTAATTACTCGTAGCATAAACATCAAGAATGCAAGGGAAGTCTGAGTACCTGTGGCATTGGATTTTGTGAAACTGGGTTAAGTTATGCACCCTACCAAAACCCGAACCTATGTTACAAGCTTAGATAGTCCTTCGATATCTCCAACCACTTACTATCTTTTTAGTGGAGATTGAAAATAGTGGCAGGCCTATGGTATGACACTTGTAGCATAGAGATTTGTTTTGTGAGGAAGAGAGTTTTCACTTAAAACACATTGCTGCATTTTTGTATCTTGGTGTGTAGAATTTTCATTCTTGTGAGGATTGGCATGTTAAACAAGTTCGGATGGGTGATTTGGTCACATTCTAAAAAATGAGGCAAATGGACTGTAGCTAAGTTGTGGTGAAGAGGAAGCCACCTCTAGAGTATTAGTTTTTGTTGCTTGGTATCTATTTAAAGTCCTATGTATCCTTGAAAGTTGCATCTCATAATGAATAGTATAATGGAAATTATCTTAGCCCGTTTGCAATGAGAAACTAGTGGTACCAGCTAAAGTTGAAGTTATTCTGAGCTTTAAGGCATAAAGTTTGGGCACTGAGGATTGTTGTCTCATGGTAAGAAATAGTATGCTTGAGGACAAGCAAATGCTTTAAATTGGGGGTGTTAACGAGTAGTAATCATAGCGCTCATTTGTACAACATATTCATGCACATTACCTTATTATAAATGAATAAATGAGCCATCATTATTACTTAAAGTACCAATAACCACTCTTTGAAGGCATGGAGTTTGGGAATAGAAAGATATGGATTGGAGCTTAAAATGATCAAAAAAGAAGTAAGAAATTGTAGTTGAAGTCCTGAAGTAGAAGGACCTCAATTACTACTATCAAGGTATGAACACCGCAATCATGGCCAGCTAAGCAAGGAGCATATCTATCCTCGGGTAATGCGATCATGATTAGAAAACCACGATCGTTGTTTGCCAAGTCTACTGATAGAATGCTATTTCTCGATTATAGTAGCGACTGCGGTTGTGTGATGACAGTCGAAGCTTTACAACCATGGTACAATTGGTTAAATGATTAGAGGGCATTGTAGTCAATTCATATAGTTGAATCAAATGACTTATATGAAGGATCCAAAGCACAAAGAGGGGTGTATAAGAGAGAGGGAAAGACCCTAGACTTTGAGAGAGAGAAAAAATGATTTTTTATAGTTAGAAAAAATTATTTTATTCAAAGAGAAAGCTAGAAACATTGGAGTGTGGAATCGAAGATTATTTTTACCCTTTTTCATTATGAAAACCATAGATGAAATACGTGGTAAAAGTTTTTTCTCCTATTTTATGAGTATTTAACTTCTTTAGTCTTAGGATTATGTTGAACTAAAGTGTAATTGTGTATAGGTGTTGTTTTTTTCCCATGATTCTTAGTAGATGAGTATGGATTCCACCATTGCTTTAATTTATGAGTTGGAATTTGTCGGTGAAAGTGACAAATCTTCAAATGGGTTTGATGGGTGAGAACCCCAAACTCTTAAATTCCTCTATCATCCTTGCAAGAGTGATGAAAGTGAACTTTAGGTAACCCACAACATTCTTGAAAGAGGGGTAAGTGGGACAAGGTAATGGTAGACAATTGAGCCTACGACTTACTATCTTTTGCAATCTTAGAAATATGGGTAATTGGTGCATTAGCTATGACAAGAGCATCTACTTAGAAATAGGGATGTTTGATTGAGGTTTTGGGTTATTATAATTTCTAGACTTGTTTGGTGCTAGAAAGAACCAATGAATGAAACCATCGTTGTTTTAATGAAAGATTGTCCATAATGACCCGCATGCGTCACTTTTAAGTAGAAGTTTCATGTTAAACCGTGAACAACCCATATGCATCACTTTTAAGTAGACATAATCCCAAGATCTCCTCAAATCTTGATTTCAAGTCAATAGTATTGCTTTGGTGAATTGTAGTAAAAAATTATTTCAAACCAACCTCAATTACATCCCCCCATTTTATTTTTCATGTTGTGTTTATAGACACTCTAGGTTCCGTTCTAGGTATTAGAGCACCCATAAGACTCGAACTTATAATTCGATCCTTGTGGATTCGACCCCAACTCTTTTTGGGTTATTGAAAATGACTTCCTCAACCCTCAAACATAGGAGTGAGTTGAGCGTTATCAGTTAACTCACAAAAATGAGCCTCATACTTTACAACTGTCATGGAGAGATGCTCTAATCTAGAAAACTGATCTCTTCGGAGATCCCTAAGGCTGCTGGGAATTTACTCCTCCATGAACATCTTAGAGAACTAAGTCTATGACAAAGGAGAAGATCTAGTTGGTCTAGAATCCATATAACTTTCCACTAAGGTCGAGTAGCCAAATCAACCTGAAATATGGTGTAATACATGCCACGATTTTCAGCAAGGGACAAATTATGGAGCCTATCCTCACAAGTAATCAGAAACTCATAAACATCCTTGCCTAGAGCACGAAAAAACCTAAGCGAAGCCAATCTAAAGAAATCACCCAACATCTTCTACTCCTCAATAGACATAGTAGGTTAGGCAACTGCTAGCGAGGTAGCTACTGATTGAGCAATCATCGGTGCAAGAGGGACCTTAACTTTTTGAGCTGCGGCTATAGGATCTGCCACTGCCTCTGTACCACTTTGATCTATAAATTGTGCACCATCAAATGGTGCACTACTAACTATCCCCAAAAACTGAACCAAAGCATCTCTAAGCACTGAAGGAGAAATAAACCATAGTGGAGCCTAGGTTGGTTCCTAGCCCATCTCTGGCTAGGGCAGAATAATGTTTTTATCAGGAAAGAGAATAGGTTCTGATGAAGAACCCCTATCTGGGCCCCTATGTGGGAATACATCTCAAGGATGTCCACAACCTCTAGGTCATCCCCGAACAATAGTATGATTCCTATGCTTGATCTTGAGACCTGCATCTTGTATAGCGATATCACGTGTCCTATCCACCTGCAAAATAGTGAGTTCAATGGAATGTTCAATAAAAAAACTCAGAAACTTAGCATGATATGAGTGAAATAATAGAAGAACTCCGAAGAATGACTCACAACCTCTCGAAGATAGGAAAATAACATTAGTATTCCAATTTGTAGGACTTTACTAGACACTTTCTCTTATACTAATAATACAAGTGAAATCTAAGCTTTGATACTAATTTATCATGACCCAATTTACAAGTCATGATGTCACCTACTAAATCCCACCAAAGGTAAGCCGAATCGTAATGAAAAGCTAAACTCAATGAGTTAACTTGATGCAAAATTCCCAATAAGGTATAAATCAACAACATAATTTTTATTTTAATGTGGAAATATAAATAGATAAGAGTAAATCAATAATATAGAAATCCATCCCATGACATGGTAGAGCAAGTACAACAACATCTAGTATTAATACATCCCAAGTATTAAATAGTAAATATAATCCTTACTAGAAACTAAATACTACACATGAAAGATAGAAGGGAATGGGTGACTCTAACTCCAACATCTTTCTCAATCTTTGGAGAATTAACACAGCCCAAACATCTTTCAACGATAGCAACTAGTACTCGAATATTCACCAAAAGGTACAAAAGTATTGTATGAGTACAAAAACAATGGGTAATCAGTAGGCATCATTGTTTGACTATGCTAAATCAAAATATAAATTTTATAAAATACAATATAACATAACTAAATCATGGTAGGGACGAACCTGAATGAACTCCAAAACCATTATGCATAGTTAGGAAAATAAACATAAATAATAGCATAACATAATGTGAAGTATCAACACACACAATATTAACAACACAATTATCTACCATAGACCAATTGGTATGGAAAAATAAATAACCTATCGCAATCCCCCATAAACCTTAATGATACACACAAGTTAATATAACCAGCCATTGGTATTTATGTAATGACACTTTCATTTATTTTTTTATGTTTTCACTAATCTTTACTAAAAAGGCTTCTCCATCCTTATCCAAAATAATTTATTATTTTCTGAGATCAATAGTTTGGTTACCGAGTAGTTGATTTGATTTTTAGAGTCAATTCCCTATTTTGAAGTATTCATTGTTTCCAAATGGCGATCGGGTGAAAACTTCATTGAAATAATCTCAGATGTAATTTTTTACTATTCTAGTAGATTCATATATCAATTTTAGTCCAGGTAGATCTTCTGTTCAGGTTTTAATGTACCCGAGCTTATTTTGACATATTGGCTGAAAACTTGAAAAATTAAAGTATGGATGTGGGACACACATTTGGTTGAAATGACCTCCGATTGCATATCCGACTTTTCCATCTTATTGAAACATAAATTTTGGGATATCTCAATCGGATATGCGATATGAGACCACCACTATTTGCCACAATGATGTTGGATAAAAATATAAATTCAATGGATTTGAAATACGTTTTTCTCTTAGTTATGACGTGTGGCCCATAGAGATGTATTTTTTATTTAGTTATGATATTTGTCTCATAGAGAAATATTTTCCTCTTAGTTATGATATTTGGCCCATAGAGTTGCATTTTCCTCTTAGTTATGATATTTGGCCCATATTGATGCATTTTCCTCTTAGTTATGATATTAGGCCCATAGAAATTCATTTTCCTCTTATTTATGATATTTTGTCTATAGAGATGATTTTCCTCTTAGTTATAATGATTAGCCTTATAGAGATGATTGTCCTCTGTAATGCCCCGCATTTTCCTAAGCTAGAAAGCAAACTGGTCTTCGTACATGTAAAACCCACAATTTTGTAAGCCATATTTGGGCATATGAATTACAAAGAGTACCCTAGTTATAAGAGATCTTATGATGTGATAAGTATGGTTATACGATTCACTTAAGGTAGTACAAGCAAAGAGTTTCGAGATCTATCAAGTTTTAGTGTTTGAATTCGCTAGGGTCATCTTTGAATGAGTATAACTTAATAAATATGTGGTATTTCACCATATTTCGACCCACAAACTTACAGATAATTGAATTAGCTTTCCAACGATACCAATTTCGTCAAAATCCAACACCCGAGCAAGGAGCTATGGCTTTGCAAAGTAGAGTGCATCGCCTAACCAATCACTCATAGCTACTGGAATAAGTGTGCGATAAGCAATGCGGCGCATACCTAAATGTGTGCAATAAGAAATGTGGTTCATACTTAAATATGTGTGATAAGTAATGTGGCACGTACGTAAATATATGTGATAAGCAATGCGGCACACCC
>JAPEIP010000006.1:124020627-124031960 GCA_026120095.1 Capsicum chinense
ATTAGGCCCATAGAAATTCATTTTCCTCTTATTTATGATATTTTGTCTATAGAGATGATTTTCCTCTTAGTTATAATGATTAGCCTTATAGAGATGATTGTCCTCTGTAATGCCCCGCATTTTCCTAAGCTAGAAAGCAAACTGGTCTTCGTACATGTAAAACCCACAATTTTGTAAGCCATATTTGGGCATATGAATTACAAAGAGTACCCTAGTTATAAGAGATCTTATGATGTGATAAGTATGGTTATACGATTCACTTAAGGTAGTACAAGCAAAGAGTTTCGAGATCTATCAAGTTTTAGTGTTTGAATTCGCTAGGGTCATCTTTGAATGAGTATAACTTAATAAATATGTGGTATTTCACCATATTTCGACCCACAAACTTACAGATAATTGAATTAGCTTTCCAACGATACCAATTTCGTCAAAATCCAACACCCGAGCAAGGAGCTATGGCTTTGCAAAGTAGAGTGCATCGCCTAACCAATCACTCATAGCTACTGGAATAAGTGTGCGATAAGCAATGCGGCGCATACCTAAATGTGTGCAATAAGAAATGTGGTTCATACTTAAATATGTGTGATAAGTAATGTGGCACGTACGTAAATATATGTGATAAGCAATGCGGCACACCCTTGGTGTTTCAGGTAGTAAAAACACTCTATTTTCAGTTATTTTGAGGGAAATTAAGTCTTTAGGCACTCCTTACGCACCCCTAAACTTAACCTTATGAATTTAATAGAATCTAAACACAGCATAACCCAATTATCAATCTAAGTTCATCATCCAAGAGCACTAAATGAGAAAAACAACCAGGGTTGCACAATCAACATTGAGGGTCCAATCTTTCAATGAATCTGTTACCATAAAGGTATGTGGGGTTTTCAACAAGAACATCCTTTCGTTCTTGTACCCAAATAATTGTATTATTTTACAAAGATACATGAATTTACTTTTTTAATTATGAATTTAAGATGGAAACTATTATCATATATTCTTGTTCAAGAAACTATGATATTTTTGTAATGTCTTAAAGATAAATTCCTTGAGTTTTGATGTTAATATCATGTTTCAAGTTGAATTTCTAGATTTTTGTATGAGTTATACTTGTTTGCTATACAAAGTATGAATCCTGAAATGTTTTGCTCAAGTGTTGATACATGGGATTTAAACCCACTTTGAGATTATGATCTTTGGTGAAGTAATGTGTTATACACACCTTAATATTTGAATGATTTGACCTTTTGGTCTAGAAAGAGTTATTTTTGAACTCGAATAAGAAAAGAAATCCACCTGTTGATTTATTACAAAAAGGGGTAGCATGATGGCTCCCGATATGAATTGTTGAATTGCGTTGTTGTAGATTTTATTTTGAAATGATCTGAGCTTTGTTTGGGAGTAGTATTTAGCATTGAGTAGGAGTTATAGTTATGATTGGTACTTTCTTAAAACTATGTGCCCCCGTAGGATATGAGCCTAAGGCTGATTGACATAGTAATCACTAGTGAACAAAAGATTAAGGTCCCACTCCAATGGCAAGGATAGGATAGCTTTCCTTAATGTGGGTTAGATATTAGACTCCATGTAGCTGACATGGCTTATGTTGATTATAAGAGACTCCCTGTGTGTGTGTGTTTTCTTCTGATTGAGATGAAAAATATAATAGTTGGAAAGTGTGAGTTGAGAAAGTTATCATTTTTGAAGAATTTAATGGATATTTCTATATCTTAAAGAGAATTATTATGAAAGCTACTCATTTGGATGACTTGAAAATGATTACAAAATGATTGGGATTTAATGTGATGACTCACATGTTTTCATCCAATGTGTTTTACTCTATGGTGATTATGATGATTTTATTTTGAGATGTGTGAGTCTCTTATTACAGCATGCACATTTTCCTATGAATATTTATGATATAGGACTTTTATGAAAACTTGTATACACCCCATATACTCGGTCTATATTCCATGGTACTGACCCATGTATTTGTACGTAGGCTACATTTCCCTATAATGTAGGTTCAGGTGCTCATTCCCAGGCTTGATGTGATTCTCCTAGCACATTGGTCTACATTTTCTGCAGCAGTGAGTCCTCATGGTACAAGGACTGCTTATTTCAGATTTTACTCTTTTATTTTGGGTTATCATTTTATTCCCTGATGTTAGGGTTAGTTGGGGTCTGTCCCAATGGCTCAGTGTTATATAGTTTTGTAGAGGCTTTTAAGACTAGATTGTCAGATTGATCAGTCTTGTGGAGAGGTCGTATTTTGTTACTTTCCATACCTCTTTCATTTTGAATTATGATATTTTGGAGAATATCTCGATATTTGATTATAGTAATCCTTTCGATGAGTGTTGAATGGTTTGAAAATGACTCAAAGGGTTAGCTTTGGGCTACTTGAAGCTTTAAGCACCGTGTAATGCTTTGGGTCCCATTTTTAGGGTATTACAAACTTAGTATCAGAGCCTAACATTATTCAAGTCCTAGGGAGTCTGATAAGCTGCATTAAGTTGAGTCTTGATCATTAGAGTGTAGTACGTCACATCCATGAGCAAGAGGATACGAGATATTTTGTGAAAAAGTGTTATTTCTTTCTTTTAGAAGTCCATCGTGCTTACAGTTGTTTCCTTTCGGCTATTAATTTATGCTCTCCTCTTTCAAAATATGCCTTCTCACTGATCTAGAAGAAATAATGATGGTCAGCAACCCCAGCCTGCTGACCCACTAAATGAAAATGTGTCCCATGCCAAATCTCGGGCAGCTTTTCAGGCGCTGGCCCAAACGAATATTCAGGCCAATCTGACCCTGGCTCCACAACAGCAGTAAGGTGATTCAGCTGATGCGAGGATCTGTGACTCTATGCAGATGAATCCACTAGAATTTTATGGGTCCAAGCCAGATAAGGATCCATAGTTGTACTTGGAGGAGGTGCAAAAGATTACTCAGGTGATGCATGTCTCTGACAAGGATAGTGTGGAGTTGGCAGCATATCAGTTGAAAGACCTTACTTATAATTGGGTAGTTTCTTGGAGAAAAGGTAGAGGTTAGGATGACACCCTAACATCTTGGCAGGAGTTCCAGGATTTGTTCCTGGATAAATTTTTTCTTTTAGAGATAAGAGAGGCGAAGGTAGAGGAGTTTATGAACTTGGGACAGGGCTCTATGACTGTTAAAGAGTACTGTCTGAAGTTCAACCAATTGGCCAAATATGCTCCTCACTTAGTAGCTGATAATTAGGCCAGTATGAGTAAATTTGTGATAGGAGTGTCTAGATATATTGTTAAGGAGTGCAAGTCTTCTATGATAAATAGTGAGATAAATCTTTCTAGGCTGATCACTCATGCCCAACATATTAAAGCAGACAATATTAATGAGAGAGATTTAATAAGAGGGAATACGGGAGCTAAGTTTGAGCAGCACGAACAAGGTCAGACTAGATTATAGGGAGGAAATTGCCCTCAGTTTTAGAATCATTTATCTACACCATCACCATTATTAGCTGGTGCTCCCGTACCTAGAAGTGGGCAGGAGCAAGGTAGTAGATCATATGCAGCCAGGTCCCAGTATAGTGTTGGTAGTAATCCAAATTATTCTCCATGTCCTAAGTATAGTAGGACCTACCCGGGCAAGTGTTGGGGTGAGAAAAATATTTATTTCGGGTGTGGTACTTGGGTCATAAACTTAGGGAGTGCCTATATGCCAGGCAAGGGTGTCGTGATAATCACCCTCAGACTCAAACTTAGACTACTAGTGCTCCAGTTCAGGTGACTCGCCTAGCCCCAGCTCATGGCGTCTCTTCTAGAACTGCTGGCGGTCAGTGCCAGAATAGGTTCTATGCTTTGCCATCTTTCTAGGAGAAGGAGGACTCTCTTGATGTTATTATTGGTAAGCTCTATATACCTCAGTTTGATGTCTATGTTTTGTTTGACCCTGGGTCCAGTTTTCCATATGTTACACCTCTAGTTGCTATGAATTTTGAAATGAGTCCTAAAAATATTCCTAAGCCTATTTTAGTTTCTACCTCAGTAGGTGATTCGATTGTTACCCAGAAAGTGTATAGAAAGTGTCCTGTTATAATCCTTCATAGAGTCATGTTGGCTGATCTGATTGATTTAGATATGGTGGATTTCAATGTTATTCTAGGTATTGACTGGCTTCATTCTTGTTATGCCTCTATAGATTGTCGTACCTGAGTGGTCAAGTTTCAGTGTCCTGATGAACCTTTGTTTGAGTTGTCTGAGAGTTTTGTATCTCCCAAGAGTCATTTTATCTCATATATTAAAGCTAGAAAACTTATTTCCAAGGGGTGTATTTATAATCTAGTTAGAGTTAAGAACACTAAGCCTGAGACTCCAACTCTCCAGTCAGTTAGCATAGTTAATAAGTTTTCTGATATCTCTTCGAATGATCTCCCAGGGATACCTCCTAATAGAGAGATAGAGTTCGGGATTGATCTTCTTCCCGATACTCAGCCCATTTTTATTCCTCCTTACTGTATAGCACCTGCAGAACTTAAGAAGTTGAAAGAGCAACTCAAAGATCTATTAGATAAGGGTTTCATAAGGCTCAGTGTTTCTCCATGGGGTGCTCTTATGTTATTTGTGAGAAAGAAAGATGGTTCCCTGCGTATATGTATTGACTATTGCCAGTTGAATATAGTCACTGTCAAAAATAAGTATCCTCTTCCTAGAATAGATAATTTGTTTGACCAATTGCAAGGTGCAAGTTACTTCTCAAAGATAGACCTTCGATCCGTCTATCATCAACTAAAAGTTAGAGAGTGTGACACCCCAAAAATAGCTTTCCAAACCCGCTATGGTCATTTTGAGTTTTTTGTTATGTCCTTCGGGTTAACTAATGCCCCAGCAGCTTTCATAGACCTCATGAATCAAGTTTTTAGACCATATCTTAATATGTTTGTTATCGTATTTATAGACGATATCCTGGTGTACTCCCGTAGTGATAATGAACATGCAGATAATCTCCGAACTGTCTTGCAAACTCTTAAAAACCATCAATTGTTTTCTAAATTCAGCAAGTTTGACTTTTAGTTAAGGTTTATTGCTTTTATTGGTCATATCATTTCTTCCGAGGGTATTAGAATTGATACCCAAAAGACAGAAGCTGTTAGAAACTGGCCTAGACCTATCTCTTCGACTGACATTAGAAGTTTCTTGGGTTTAGCTAGCTATTACCTCTATTTTGTTAATGGTTTCTCCTCTCTAGCATGTCCTATGACCTGGTTGACCTAAAAGAAAGGGAAGTTCTTATGGTCTGATTCTTGTGAGAAGAGTTTTCAAGAGTTGAAGACTCGACTCACTTCAGTCCCTATTTTGACTTTGCCTGATGGTGTTGAGGGTTTTGTAGTATATTTTGATGCTTCTTGAGTTGGTTTGGGTTGTGTATTGATGTAGAAGGGTAAGGTGATATCTTATGCTTCTAGACAGTTGAAACCCCATGAGAAGAATTACCCCACCCATGATCTTGAGTTAGCAATTGTTGTGTTTGCTCTAAAAATCTGGAGACACTACTCGTATGGTGTTCACATTGGTATTTTCACTGATCATAAGAGTTTGTAATATGTATTTACCCAGAGAGAGTTAAACCTTAGGCAGAGAAGGTGGTTAGAGCTATTAATAGATTATGATATGAGTATGTTGTACCATCTAGGTAAGGCCAATATAGTGGCAGATGCCCTAAGCAGGGTTTTTATGGGTAGTATTTCTCTTATTGAAGAGGGTAAGAAATAGTTGGCTTATGATGTGCACCATTTGGCTAGACTAGAGGTTAGGTTGTTTGACTTTGCTGAAGGTAGTGTAGGGGTGCAGAGTAGTTCTAAATCCTCCTTGATTTTGGAAGTAAAGGAAAAGAAAAACTTAGATGCTAGTTTGGTCAGACAGAAAGAATCAGTCATGTACCAAAAGATGGAGGTTTTCTCCCAAGGGGGAGATGGTGTGTTGAGATTGCAGGATAGATTATGTGTTTTAAATATTGATGATCTAAGACAGAGAATTATGGCTGAAGCATACAACGCGCGATATTCTATTTATCTTGGTGCCACCAAGATGTATTGTGACTGCGGGAAATCTATTGGTGTAGTGGCATAAAGAAGGATATAGAAGCATTTGTGGCTAAGTGTGCGACGTGACAATAGGTTAAGGTAGAACACCAAAGACCTGGTGTATGATGCAGGAGTTCGGTATTCCTACTTGGATTTGGGAAGAGATAAACATGGATTTTGTGACTGGTTTACCTCCTTCCCGGCACCATCATGATTCCATTTAGGTTATTGTGGATAGATTGACTAAGTCTGTGCACTTCTTTCCTGTGCATACTTCTTATACTGCTGTGGATTATGCTAGATTGTACATCCGAGAATTAGTCAGATTGCATGGAGTTCCCTTGTCCATCATTTCAGATAGGGGTACTTAGTTCACTTCATAGTTTTGGAGAGCTTTTTAGAAGGGTCTTGGTACCAAGTACATTTGAGTTCTGCTTTTCATCCACAGATAGATGGTCAGGCTGAGAGGACCATCCAGAGCTTAGTGGATATGTTGAGAGTGTGTGCTCTTTCCTTTAAGGGGAGTTGGGATGTGCATTTACCTTTGATAGAGTTTGCTTACAATAATAGTTTTCACTCTAGCATTGGCATGGCTTTATTTGAGCCTTTGTATGAGAGGAAATATTTATCACCTATAGGTTGGTTTGAAGTGGGTAAAGCTGCCATGAGTGATCCTGATTCGGACTTTGAGGCTATGAAAAAAGTCAAAGTGATTAGAGAAAGATTGAAAAACGCACAGAGTTGTCATAAGCCGTATGTTGATGTGAGGAGAAGAGGCCTTGAATTTAAAGTTGGTGACTTGGTGTATTTGAAGATTTCACCCATGAAGGGAGTGAAGAGATTCGGGAAGAAGAGGGAAACTTAGTCCCCATTATGTTGTCCCCTACAGAGTTCTTAGCTGTGCTATTTAGGTAGCGTATGAGGTTGAGTTTCCTTCGGAGTTATCTTTCATTCACTCTGTCTTCCATTTCATCAATGTTAGGATACACGTTGGTGATTGTGTTGTTATAGATTCTTCAGAAAACCCTAATGTGCAAGATAGTTTTTCTTTTGAGGAAGTGTCTGTGGAGATTTTAGATCACCAAGCCCGAAGACTAAGGAACAAAGAAGGTCCCTTGGTCAAGGTGTTGTGGCAAAATCAATCTGTTGAAGGTGCAACTTGGGAAACTGAGATAGATATATGATCCAAGTGTCCGCACCTATTTTCTACAAGCCGCGATCATGCTGAAGATACCATTCTTCTTTAAATCATTCCTTTTCTATGCAGAATTGAAGTAGTTCAGCAGTTATTTTATACTATTTAGCTATGATTTCATGAGACATGCACTCCTTGTTGTGTCCAAAATGTAGAATGAAGTAGAGGGAAGATTACCAAGTTTCTTCAGTTCTGTATCCTTCATTTTCTTTTTACTCTTAGTATACCCAGCGCCATTCGAGGACAAATGTCCTCAAAGGGGAGATATTGTAATGCCCCGCACTTTTCTAAGCAAGAAAGCAAACCATTGTTCATACATACGAAATCCCCCATTCTGTAAGCCATATTTTGCCACATGAATTACCAAGAGTACCCTAGTTATAAGAGAGCTTATGTTGTGTTAAGTGTGGTTATATGAGTCACTTAAGGTAGTACAAGCTAAGAGATTAGAAATCCATCAAGTTTTAGTGTTTGAATTTGCAAGGGTCATCTTTGAATGAGCATAACTTGATAAATATGTGCTATTTCTACATATTTCTACCCACAAACTTATAGAGAATTGAATTACCTTTTCAACGATTCCAATTTCATAAAAATTCAACACCCAAGCAAGGAGTTATGGCTTTGTGAAGTAGAGTGTGTCGCCTAACCAATCGCACATGGCTACTTTAATAGGTGTGTCATAAGCAACGCGGCGCATACCTAAATATGTGCGATAAGCAATGTGGCGCATACTTAAATGTGTGCGATAAGCAATGCGGCGCATACATAAATGTATACGATAAGCAATGCGGCGCATACTTGGTGTTTCAGGAAGTAAAAACACTCCGTTTTAAACACAGCATTACCCTATTATCTATCTAAGTTCATCATCCAAGAGAACTGAAGGAGAAAAACAACTAGGGTTGCATAATCTACATTGAGGGTCCAGTCTTTCAACAAATCCGTTACCATAAAGGTATGTGGGGTTTTCAACAAGAACATTCTTTCGTTTTTATGCCCAAAAATTTGTATTATTTTATGAGGATACATGATTTTACTTGTTTAATTATGAATTTGATATGAAAACTATTATCCTATATTCTTGTTAAAGAAACTATAATATTTTTGTGATGTCTTAAAGATAAATTCCTCGAGTTTAGATGCTAATATCATGTTTCAAGTTGAATTTCCAGATTTTCATATGTGTTATACTTGTTTGCTATACAAAGTATAAATCTTTAAATGTTTTGCTCAAGTATTGATATATGGGATTTAAACCCTCTTTGAGATTATGATCTTTGGTGAAGTAATGTGTTATACACACCTTGATATTTGAATGATTTGACCTTTTGGTCTTGAAAGGGTTATTTTAGAACTCGAATGAGAAAAGAAATCTATATGTTGATTTGTTATAAAAAAAAGGGGTAACATGATGGCTCCCGATATGAACTGTTGAATTGTGTTGTTCTGGATTTTCTTTTAAATGATCTAAGCTCAGTCCGAGAGTAGTCTTTAGCACCTAGTAGGAGGTATAGTTTTAATTGGTATTTCCCTAAAACTATGTGCCCTCATAAGATGTGAGCCTACGACTGATTGATACAGTGATCACTAGTGCATAAAAGATTAAGGTCCTACTCTGATGGAAAGGATAGGACATCTCTCCCTAATAAGGGTTGGACGTTGGACTCTATGTAGCTCACATGGTTTATGTCGGTTGTAAGAGACTCCCAGTGTGTGTGTGTATTTTTCTGATTAAGATGAAAAATATAATAGTTTGAAAGTGTGAGTTGAGAAAGTTATCATTTCGAAAGAATTTGATGGATATTTCTATATCTTAAAGAGAATTGTTATGAAAGCTACTCATTTTGATAACTTGAAAATGATTATGATAGTGATTGGTATTTACTATTGTGACTCACATATTTTTATTCGATGTGTTTTGCTCTATGGTGATTATGAGGATTTTATTTTAAGCTATGTGAGTCTCTTATTACAGCATGCACATTTTCCCATGAATATTTGTGATATAGGACTTTTATGAAAAATTACATACACCCCTATATACTCAGTCCAGGTTCAGGTGCTCATTCCCAGGCTAGGCATGGTTCTCTGAGCACATTGGTCTATATTTTCTGTAGTGGTGAGTCATCATGGTTAGAGGACTAGTTATTTTAGATTTCAGTCTTTTATTTTGGGTTATCATTTTTATTCCCTAATGTTAGGGTCAGTTGAGGTCTGTCTTATTGTCTTAGTGTTATACAGTTTAGTAGAGGCTTGTCAGACTAGATGTTAGATTGATCAGTCTTGTAGAGAGGTCATATTTTGTTACTTTTCACATCTTTTTTTATTTTGAATTATGATATTTTGGAGAATATCTTGATGTTTGATTATAGTAATCCTGTCGATGAGTGTTGAATGGTATAAAAATGGCTCAAAGGGTTAGCTTGGGGCTACCTGTAGCCTTAAGCACCATGTAATGCTTCGAGACCCATTTTTGGGGCGTTACATCCACTTAGAATGATGTATGACATATAGAGATGAGATGTCTAAAAGCGATGTTATTATGATTGATATTATATCTCCTAGATATGAGATGCCTCTTATATGTGAGATAATTACAGATATGATATGGCTTGTATATATACTCAATTCAAGTCCGGAGGATACTATTGTGATGATATATATGCCCGATTCGAGTTTAGAGGATACAATTGTAATGATATATATATATATATATGTATACTCAATTCGATTTTGAAAGACATTGTGATGATGTGTTGATACCCAAAAAATATGTAGTTTTATTAAGATTATGCTAAAGGTTATGATGATGAGATTTTTATGTTGATTGTGTACCTTGCATTTATTTTTGCATGCATATCTCCTATCACTAGTATACACCAATGTCTATCAGTCATTATTGGACGGTTGCGTGGATATGGGTTATGAATATGTCTTGCATTAAAGTATATTTATTGAACCTTCTGATCCTGGGGCGGTGGGGTACGCATAGGCTCAGCTAGGTGTTTGGTTTTCCAAAATAACTGGTTACTCATGCTGTTATTTATATTGTTATCATCATTGTTATGATCATTATTAAGGCTATCTTATGAAAGATTTGCAATTGTTTTGGTATCGAGATTTGAGGTATGTTTCTGTTCACTTTTATCTTTCAATTGCATTATTATTTATTATTAATACATGTCTATCCATTTGGGTTCGAAACCTGATTATGAGAGTATTAAATCCTTATCAGATTATATTGAGGTTAAAAAATAAGGACATGATGATTTAGGTCTTGCTTTGAATTCACCTCATAACAATACATCTATTTATATATATATATCTAGCTATACGTAGCTATGGTGCTACCGTATACCCCTTCTTTAATTGTTAGAATTGTATATTTATTCTTTTGCCATGTATAATTTTATCTACCTTTTTCTCCCATTATTATAGTATTGAGATTTATGAATTTAGACATGAATAGGATAGTTGATGCTTGATACTTCCTTAGACTTTTTATTTTTGTCTCTTTGACATGAATAATATAGGCTATTCTTATTGTCTCATTAACCTGTTATATGATTTATGGACTCTTGGGTGTAATTTTCATTCTCTTTTTATGTTTTGTATATCTTCTTAATCTTTAGAGCTCAGTTGTTAGTTGCCTACTGAGTACCATTCATTTAGTACTTATACTACACTTTTATAGTCTGCAGATTATAGTACGGGTTATCTATATTGATGTACGTATCTGTGGAGCAGCCATGGTTTAGAGATACCGAGTGAGATCCTGACGTTCAAAGTATTACTTTCCTTCATCTTATGTATTAGAATAGTCTATATGTTATACTCAAAGATAAGTTATATCAGTGTATTTCCCTTGGTATATCACTTTTACAATCTTATTATATTAGAAGGTCTTGTACTGATACCCCTAGGTTTTGAAATTTATTCATGTATTTGTAGTTTTGTTATACTTATTTCACATTCTTTCCTTATTCAATTGAGTAGTCCATTACTAGTCATTCTAGAGAGTGTGTTTCACTTTCCTACTGGTGGTTCATAGTAGGCGCCATCATGACT
>JAPEIP010000006.1:124032060-124050987 GCA_026120095.1 Capsicum chinense
TCCCTTGGTATATCACTTTTACAATCTTATTATATTAGAAGGTCTTGTACTGATACCCCTAGGTTTTGAAATTTATTCATGTATTTGTAGTTTTGTTATACTTATTTCACATTCTTTCCTTATTCAATTGAGTAGTCCATTACTAGTCATTCTAGAGAGTGTGTTTCACTTTCCTACTGGTGGTTCATAGTAGGCGCCATCATGACTTGAGAAATTAGGCCGTGAGAAATTGGTATTAGAGGCTAGGTTTCACTAGTGTATTAGCACAAGAGCCAAGTGTTAGTAGTGTCCTGCTGATTGGTGCGGAGACACCAGTAACCTATCTTTGGGTTGCTATGAGGTTAATTTAGGAAATTCACTTCGTGACCCTTATCATGTGTCCATATTTCAATTAACTTCGAACACATCCTTTGACTCTATTTTGCCCCTAATAAACGATTCATGTTGGGCGATGAGGTGGATAAATATGGATGATACTGTAGCACGTATTCTTAGAGTTTTACCGTAACATTAAAGTACAGAGTTAGATATAGATGTAGAAGATCTTCAGCATCAGCCAAAGGGTTTAGGGCTAAATTAGACACCAATTGAGCTTATGACTACTTCAGCCTTTGAGGTTCAACATTGGGAATTTGAGTTATGTTATAGATCCGTCACAACCATGGACGACATTTCATTCACCAAGTAGTTCATATACCAGAGTTGGGTCTAAAGGTGTTCATCAAGGTACCTTACCAGTTCTGAGTACAAGATTGGATTTCTTGAGTGGGCCAAAATTATTCCTAGTTATATCCTTCTAAGCTAGACATTGGTGTATGGATGTATTAGAGGATTAGTATTGTCAAGTTGTTTTGTATCAGAGCACTTGATAATAGTTGAGTCTTCCTTTTCTCATGTTGTTAATTATGAGAGGACCATAGAGTACACATATATTAAGGCTTATAAAAGTGGTGGCAAGAGGGTATGACATTAGTATAGTGCTATTTTTGTTGTATTTGGGAGTGAGGATCCTTTTGGTTAAGTTCTGCTTTATTATTCACCTATTAATTCTACAAAGTTAATATTTAGACTAGAAGATAGTTTATTAGATAGAGCTTGCATGTATTCCCTACCAGCCTTGACTTCTTCAGATAGACTAGGATTGCAGAAGAATAGACATAATTTTACATACTTTTGTCAGCTTTAGTTCGCCAGCCAATTGAGCTTAGTTTTTGTTTATGCCATGTTGATACTTAAAGAGTTGCTATGAATATAGAGAAATTGACTATTGATCTAGAAAGTATTCTCACTATGGGATTTCTAGTTATTCAGCTCATTAAGATCAGCCCTAAGATATTGTGGCATCTTTAGTTAGAAATAGTACGCTTGCAACCTTAGTTGATGATTTAGTCGATCTGTTTGAGTTTGGACCCATTCTGATTTATTCTCCTTATGCCCGTCAGGTATTTAAGTGTGCATTTCACCATTATAGGCGTGCTTTTATTTCCTACATTTATCTTTTATGATATGTATTGGGGTTTTCATATCCATTGAGGATTATATGCCTTGATGAATTGATATTGATTATAATGTGTCATATTATTAATTCAAAATTATGTTACTACTTTATGGTTTATATCTTTTAGTAGTAGATGGAGTAGATATGTATATATATTTGCACCCTATACTCTATGTTACGGGTTAGAGTCCCCTTTGTCTTGTTACATTAGCCTTATTATGGCCCTTTAGTGGTACGTGATAGCCTTACTCTGGCCCTTGTGTGGTATATGATGTTGATGTTCATTATGGTAGTGCCTATATTTTATAATGATATTGATATTACTTTTACTATTGCTACCACCACTAGAGGTTATTGATATTATTTGGTATTATTACTTTATGTAATTAATCCTTAATGAGTAGCTGCTTAGACTAGTGTTATCTAGTTATAATTATATTTCCTTGTGATCTTATTTGGGGGCATGAGTAGATATAGCTCGATATGATGATTTCTTTACCATAGAATGATGAGAATGATTTTTCCCATCTTGGTTAGCTGTTATATTGATTTGGCAATATATTATGGTATCGAAGGTAAGTTAACCTTCCATGGTTCTACGTGGTTTTTAAGTTGGCAATTTAGTTATATTGCTTGTTATTGAGTTTGATATTCTAAGACTTGCCTACTGGCTTAAGAAGGATTTTATTTTGTCTATCCTTTCTGATACAATCCATTTTTAAGATTGACCAGTTTAAGTTATGTTCTTTGGTTGTGACTATTTCATCGCCTGATAGTGGGTTTGACATCGATATTGAGGTATCATAGATTAATCTCTTAGATTTTATGGGTTTGTTACCTTGTGTGGTTTTCCTCTATTATTATTATGGTGATTAGATACTCCCTTTATGCTATGATATGGTTTTGTCTTAAGTGGACTTGGAAAATTAGAGAAAGGTAGCCTTTATTGAGATCGCTTCTTAAGTTAGAAAAATTGAAATTCCTTATGTTGAGTTGTTGATTTTCAGGTGGTGGTCTTTACTTTGACATTGGTTTCAGGATTGATATATATTTTTCTTTGATAATGTAATTCTTCAGCGGATTCATGAAATCCTAATTCCAGTGTTTATTCGACCTAATAAGGCTTGGTGGAGTATTTATCCTTAATAATATGTTCGTATGATATACTCAGTGGGAGTAATAACTGGACATAGATTCAATATGGTTTTATTATCGATTAATGGGACATCCTGGAGCAGATCATTTGGTGATGAGTAGTATGATTTGATCTTTTGGAATATAGTTTTGATTGTCATCCAGATAGGTTGTAGCATTGGCATGGATTGTATCCCTTGATTATCTCAATTTCTATCGCCAGACAATGCCTTTTACGTCTTTTCTCATGTTTGATGTATGAACTTTCAGCATATCATCATCAGTTCTTTGAGTTCTCAATGAGAAGATTACATGGACGAGACTCATGTGATTTCCTCTTGGTTTGGGGTGGATGGCAGTTGCAAAAAGGTAAAGAAAGGTTATATTTTAATTTGCAGTTAGTGGCTTAAATCATGTCTTGGGTTGGTTTTGCCTTAGATGGGACTTTGATTGACTTGTTTGGTTATTGAGATAGTATCGGTGTGTTGTGGTTTAGTTTTTGTGCTGCAACCTTTTTAGTTCAGTTGGATTCCAGTTAGTGGTCAAAATAGAGTTTGGCTATTTGGAGGTGAAGTGAGGTTATTGGTTGAAAAAGGGATATCTGTGGAGAAATCCCTTGCAAGTGTTCTCTTCTTATTGAGGTCATCTGGGAAGTCATGAATAAAGCATGTGGTCCCAGAACCTCATCCTTTTGATCATTTCAGTTTCATTCTATTCGTTGAATTTCGAGGACTAAAGACCTTTTAGTAGTGGATATTGTTATGACCCTACCGATCATTTTTCATGTTTCTACTTATCTTCGTTATTAGGGTTTCTCCATAGCTTCCCCAAGTCATTTATGACTTTCTGAGATTGACTGTTCGGTTACTGAGTAATTTATTTGATTTTTAAAGCCAATTCCTTATTCTGAAGTCTTCGTTGGTTCCAAATGGCCATCAGGCAAAAACCTCAGTCAAACTATCTCGGATGAAAATTTCAATTGTGCCAGCATTTATAAAATATTGATTTTAGTGTAGGTATACCTTTTGTTCGGGTTCAATACGCCCAAGCTCATTTCGACCTATTGGTCAAAAAGTTAGAAAATTGAAATAATGAGTATGGGACCCACATTTGGTCAAAACCTCAAATTTAAAATCCAACTTTGCCATTATATTTGAAATGCAATTTTAGGCTAAGGTCCTAAGGCATCTGAACTTAATTTTGGGTAATTGAGCGGATTTTATGAAAAACAGAACTACAGCTGCAGGTCCCAATTTTTTAGAAACTATCTCAGAAGAATGTTTTGATTATTCCAATGGATTTAAAATGTGATTTACACTCAAATTTCACTATTAAATCATATTATTTAGCTTCCGAATGAGGTTCTAGGGTTAAAAATAAGTTTTTGACTTTGCTGTCATGGAGATATCGTATCTCTTTGCCGAGGGTGCGTATAAATAGACCCCAAGATTGGCAATTTGGGCATTTTCCCTATATCTTTGAGAAACTAAAACCCTAAATGTGTATGATAACTCAAAATGAAGTCTTATGGGTTTCTAGGTAGTTTGGTAAACATCTTTTAGAATGATTATTATCCGTACTAAGGTAAGATTTCATCACTTTATTGTTAAATTTTAGTTCTTGACCAAAAACCAAAATTTAGCTTAGGTCTTGATATATCCCAAAATTTGATTTGATTGCACCCATTAGTTAAGGTTTATGATTACTTTGTGATGTAGGAACATTGGGTTTACCTTAGAAATATGATTTCTATATGTGGATTCCACTTGGGGTTTTGGTGTCATTTTTGAAACTGGAGCACGATAGTTAAATATGGGTATCATTAGACTCATATTCATTTATAGATTATGGTTTTGATAGCATGATGGCATTTTGAGAATTTTGAAGTAAAGATGAGCATGTGGTGTATGATGTAAGGTTTTGTAGTTCCGCCTTGAGGTAGGCTTGTACCTATTCTTTTTCAAAGATGATATGTGTTATGTATGGCATGTAAATATGAATGTTAGTCTTGATTATGAATAAATAAACTAGTATTGATTATTGATGTTTGAGGAATTGGATAAAGGTTTTGAACCGGTAAGGTGGTATGTTTATGACAGATTTAGAATCATATTGCCTTCTCCCTAGATTGCATTAGTTTGTAGTATGGAAGTGTTATGATGTTAGGTTTGGGATGTGGTCCAATTTTTGGAATCATGGATCGTGTGATTTACGTTAGTTGGGTTAGTCTATTAATCTTGAAACTATATTTTTGGGTAGAATTGACATAATTGCTCATGTTTCTAGATGAATTTCCTATTTTAGTATTGGTTATCACTTACTTGACATCTAGAACTTGAACTAGATACTTAGCCTAGTTTTTAGCCTAGTTGATGATTAGTAGTGGGATCATTCAGCCCACTTAGGCCAAGACTTATGTTACCCCTTATGGGCTTAGCTGCAGATAGTAGGTCTAGTTAAGACTAATAGGCCTTATTTATGAAATTTACTTGTTGAATAGATAAATAATGATGAGTTTCAAAGAATTATGATTGATATACTATATAGATGTTAATTTCCCTTAGATGTGACATTGAGCCTTTACAGATGTTATTTCTTCTTAGTTATGATATTTGGCCTATGTAGATGCATTTTTTCCTTAGTTATGATATTTGACCCATTGAGATGCATTTTCCTCGTAGTTATGATATTTGGCTCAGAGAGATGCATTTTCATCTAAGTTATGATATTTGGCCTAGAGAGTTGTATTTTCCTCTTAGTTATGATATTTTGCCATAGAGATGGATTTTCCTCTTAGTTATGACATTTGACCAATAGAGATGTATTTTCCTATTAGTTATACATTGGGTCCATAGAGATGCATTTTCCTTTTAGTTATGATATTTTTCCCATAGAGAAGCATTTTTTTCTTAGTTATGATATTTGTTCCATAGAGATACATTTTCCTCTTAGTTATAATATTTTTCCCATAGAAATGCATCTTCCTCTTAGTTATGATATTTCGCCCATAGAGATGCATTTTCCTCTTAGTTATAATATTTGGCCCATAGAAATGCATTTTCCTCTTAGTCATAATATTTAGCCTATAAAGATGATTTTCCTCTTAATTATGTCTATAGGGCTTATAGATATGATTTTCCTTTTGTTCATGATCTATAACCTATAGATATGAGATGTCTAATAGAGGTGATATTCTTATTGATATTATGCTTCCTAGATGTGAGATGCATCCTATATGTGAGATGATTGTAAATATGATACGTCTTATAAATATGTTTATCGATATGAGTTCTTGATATGTATATAGACCTAAGGACATGATTATGATTTCGAAATTATTCCCAATATATTATTGGGCCGAGGGTCGTGTTATTATATTAGTTGGATATCCGAGAAGTATTTATCATTGTAAAGGATACAGTTGTAGAATTTGGATACATATATGTTTATGTTACCTAGATCTCATTAACTGAATACTGGTAATGGCATGGATAGATTTGGTACACTCATGATAATTATATCGGTATAAATGTGATACTTGATGAAATAGGACCTTATCACTATTTTTCTAAATAAGGATTAATACCCACTTTTCACCTTAATAGTGTATTTCATTACTAGATTAATTGTCTAACCAAATGGAATATTTATACGTATAAAAGAGGTTAAAAATATTGCTTTAATGATCTATACGAGACAGATTCTAGTCCATGAATTAACACTCTTATTTACTTTTGTCATGAGATATTTTAACCCTTTCTACACTTTTACAATGATATAGTTTTGAAGATGATTCTAGGCAATAGACTTATACATTTATTCTCTTTTAACCACGGCTTGAGTCCGTGCATATATTATATTTCTCTATATATATGTATTGATGATTATGATCATATATATACCCGATTTGAGTTAAAAAGATACCGTTGTGATAATATATATACCTAATTCAAGTCGGGAGGTACTGTTATGTTGATATATATTCCCGGTTCCAGTTCGGAGGATACTCTTCTAATTATATATATACTCGGTTAGAGTCTGGAGGATATTGTGATGATATGTTGATACCCGGCAAGGGCGGAGGTTGATTAAGATATTGATGATTGTTACGATGATGAGATTGTGATGTTTATTATGTACCTTGAATAATTCTTGCATATGTATCACCTATCAGTAATATGCGGATATGTCTATCAGCCTGTATAGGATGGTTGCATGTATATGGTTGATAAATATGCCTTTTGTTATTATAAATTGATTGAACCTTCCTACCCTGGGCCGATAGGGGTACACTTAGGCTCGACTAGGTGTTTGGTTGTCCAGAATAATCGGTTACTTGCACTGTTATGATAATGTTATTATCATTGTTCTGATCATTATTATGTCTATCTTATGATATATTGGTCATTTATTCGGTATCAAGATTTGAGTATGTTCCTGTCCACTTTTATCTTACGAATGCATTATTATACATTATTTATTCATATCTAGCCATTAGGGTTATAAACCTTAATTATGAGGATATTTAATCACGATCAGATTATAATGAGGCCTTAAAATGAGGACATAATGATTTATGTTAGGCTTTGAGTTGACCGCATAACTATACGTATATATATATATATATATCCAGATATACGTAGATATAGTACAACCGTTTTTCTTTCCTTCATTTGTTTATTTTTATATTTATTCCTTAGCCTTGTACATTGTTATCTACCTTTCTTTTGACATTTATTCACATATTAGTCTGGGATATACGATATAGTATTGAGATCTACAAATTTTGTAGTGAATAGGATAGTTCATCCTTGATACTTCCTTAGCCTTTTTATGTTAGTCTCTAGACCATGAATAGAATTGGCTATCATTATTGTCTCATTGATATGTTATATGATTTATGGACTTCTGGGTGTAGTTTCCATTTTGTTTATATGTTGTATATATCTGCTTTATCTTTAGAGCATAGTTGGCAGTTGCCTACTAAGTACCATTCTTTTGGTCCTCATACTACACTTTTGTAGCATGCATATTACAGTACGGGCTATCGCCATTAGTGTTTTTGTCGTGTGGATCAGCCATGGTTCGGAGATACCGAGTGAGCTTCCTACTTTCGTAGTATTACTTTCCTCCCTCTTATGTATTAGACTAGTATTTTTTTTATACTCAAAGTTAAGTTGTATAAGTGTATTTTCCTTGAGATTTCACTTTTGTTTTCTTATTATATTAGAAGTTATTTTACTGATAACACCAGGTTTAGGATTTATTCATGTATTTGCATTTTGTTATACTTATTCTGCATTCTTTCCTTATTCAATTGAGTAGTCTGTTACTAGCCATTCTAGACATTGGGTTTTGCTTGCCTACTGGAGGGTCATTATAGGCGCCATCATTAACGGGGTTGGATTTGTCTCGTCCCAATTCACAAGTCATGATGGTACCTACTAAACCATAAGAAGGTAAGCCAACACCATAACCCAGAGCTAAGGCAATGGGTTACTTCGGTAGAAATGCCCAACAAGGGCCACAATAGAAGAACACAATAACGAACAACAATGTTCCACAAGACAATCACTAAGGATACAAATTTCCCATGACCTGATAATATAAGTACAAGAGCATCTAAGTTTGACTATAGAAAACAACAACTCAAAGTCTTAATACTTATATGCATTCGTCTTGAATACAAAAACTGAATAAGGATAGGATGGAAATAGGTTACACATAACTCCAAAAGCTCATCCTGTCTCCGAAAGATCAACAAAACACGATCTTAACTCAGTGGCAGCAACTAGTATGAGTGCCAAAACAATGGGTACTCAGTAGGTATCATCGGCTGACTTAGCTAACTTATGATATAAAGATCATAAAAAGTAAGACAATAACTATAGGTCAGGGTATAGAATCAAACTTGAAGCATCTCCATCATCACTGTACAAACTAACTTACCAACTAGACCAATAATACGACATGTCATATCAATACGTACCCCAACCGTTATACAAAATGAATAACCAATTTGAATTTGTAAAATATCATGTATATAGAATCACAATCAATAAAGCATAAAGTAAGAGAACTTACCACGGCGCCCCATACCACTGGGAAGTACACCCAAAAGAACACAAATAAAGAACTCATCATGATGTCCCATACCACTGGAGGGTGCGCTAATAAACCAATTCATGAACTCATCAAGACACATATATTTAACCAACTCACTTTTACCCAGAGTTTACACATTTCCATTAACGGTCATTTTCCAAGGTCCATAAGCATCACCCATTTGTCGTAAATCGACAGGATGAAACCAATATAATCATCACCATAGTTATATAGACATTTAGATATCTATGTCATTTTACTACCATAAATACTAGTTTTAACATTTTAACTAAACAATGTCCACTAGCTAGCATTCTAGCCATATAGGCATCAAGTATCATAACCACTTTATATAGACAACTAATTATCAGGATAAACCATTTTACTAGGTGAATTCCATAACATAACGATTCATTCAAGCCGAGTATATTCGCTAGGTTAATCCTTAATTCTAAAAAAAATTAAACTTACCAAATTAGTCTTAACTCAATAATCGACATATACTACTTCTATTCACTATTTAGTCTTAAAAAGAGCCATGCCACTTAACTAGTGAATAATTGTAGAGAATAGTACACAACTTCCCAAGAATAACATCATAATCGCAATGCACATACGGTGTAATAATACAAGGGAATAACCACACATATACATATATATTTTTAAATTCTTACCATACATAACATCACCATAACATCAACATTTCCTCCTGGTTCACCGGGCATCATCATAACATCATTACCTCTACCAGATTTATCGAGCATCATCACAACCTTTATATATCCTTCAGTTTTACCAAGCATTAAAATATCATTAATATAACCTTCGGCCATGCTGGGCATCGCATTATCATCAATATATCCTCCATCCTTGCCAGGCATCACAATATCATCAATATATCCTCCTTCCCTGTCGGGCATCACAATGTCATAAATATTCACCATAGAATCAATAATTATCATACCAACAAGATATACTTGAATATATAGGTGTAACCAAATCATAGGCAAGAATAAATCCCACAAATGAGCATTATCACAACCTTAATATATCCTTCGGTTTTACCAACCATTAAAATATTATTAATATAACCTTCGGCCATGTCGGGCATCACATTATCATCAATATATCCTCCATCTTTGCCAGGCATCACAATATTATCAATATGTCCTCTGGCCCTGCCGGGCATCACAATGTCATATATATTCACCATAGAATCAATAATTATCATACCAATAAGATATACTTGAATATATAGGTGTAACCAAATTATAGGCAAGAATAAATCCCACAAATGATAGAATTCAAGAGGCACAAGGAATTTCATATCATAATATCTCACTATTCATTATCAACACATAATAATATATGGTCCATGAACATGTATATCCATATGATATGAACACTCAACTTATTACCGGACTTAGCATGATTATTAGAATGATAAATTACAAGTCATGGTTATACCTTCTAGAATCTCATTTATTAGTCGTGCTTCAGACTACTAGCACAATGGGTTTCTTTAGCCCATACATAAGTTTAGTCCCTAGGCTTGAGTATAATATGAGTAATAACATAATCCAAGGCTCACTGAGGGAACTAGTGAAAAATTAAGTGATAGCATAGTCAGGGTTTCAATGTACAAGACTATCCAGTGCTATTCAACTTGTGAGATAGGATCACAATCAAGCATACATATTATTTTTGAATCAATATCATAAATGAACCATTTACCGTGTTTATCTATCATACTACCCATAGTATATTCTAGGCACGCAACATATATCTAAGTGTTTAATGAAGTTACATAGTCCAAGATTAAGGTGGGTAAAGTTCTGCTCCTAATATTTGAAATTATCTTCCTCAAGTCTAACTTCTACCCGAGTTGGACTAGGTTATCTACATCATGTCTCATAGATTTATCAATCCTCACTAGTTCTAAAGAAAAATTCTTCCTCAAGTCTTACACTTCGGTCATCCAAGCACCTAAAGCCAATTCACAACTATAAAAAATAGGCCAACATACTCATGGGGTGAGTGAACAAGGTCAATCCCATCTAACTAGAGCAACTAGATCATTTTGATGCTATTCTTGAGATAACAAGTCCAACTAAACAAGGTTCTAGGCTAAGAGTCAAATATCACACTGAAAAAGTTCAATGGCCTATATACTTCTACAAATCAGAAATATTACCATTCACCGTTTTAACGTAAAAAACCTCACCCAATATTAACAAGATATCATATCCATTCCAAAATAAATATTAATCTCACTAAAAGTATGCCTAAACTACCTCGATTCCAAGTATAGATCACGAACCAATAATCTTTGTGTTATCTTTACTCGAAGCTTCTTGCATGAGCCAAACTATGAACAACAGAATGTATGCATTATTAGGAGAATAACAACACAAATATTGCACGATTATGCTTTGAGTCCAATACAACACCAAAAATAACCCAAGTGGCTCCCATATACAAAAAACAAGTTTTCAAGGCTAACCCATTTTTAAAATATCATAAGGGAGTTATAACCCATAAGAAATTTGCACAAACAACCATATTTATGGCTAAAATCAAGCCTCATGCCATATGGAGTGTTGGATATCAATATAAAGATATCAAAACAAAAACTAAAGGAATCTTATCTTAGAATTGATGTTAATTGTAAAAACACAAGTTTTGCATGAACGAAATGAACCCACAAGACTCACTTTAAGGATTTCACACTCTATTAGAATTTTAAAGCTAAGGAGGGAGGCACAAATGACCAAATTCTCGATTAATACAACATTTAAATAGGCCTTTCCTGGGCCTTAGGAAGAGCAAATACATACAAGCAGTAGGCCGCGATTGCAACTAATGCATTAACATTTCACCCACTACTATCATGATATCTCTCCCCATTGCAATCGACAGCTAAAACATGGAATTTGATTATAATTTTCAGCCAATGCTTCGGGATGCATCCAAAATCTAATATGAGTAAAAACAATATGCAACCTTATATATTTCGATGATTTCTAAGCATTAGCGATGTTAGATTTTCCATCCGATATTGTTCTACAATAGTTTTTGTTTGGTATCCATTTGGAACCAATGAAGACTTCTCGATTGGAAAATGGTTATAATAACCAAACAAACGGCAAAGAAACCAAATTATCGATTCCGGCAAGTCATAAATGACTTAGGATTTTACAACGTCCACTACTAAGGAACATTCATCCCTAAAAGTTAAAGAAGAAGGAAAAACTTGAAGTCTCTAACAAATGAGGGTATTGGACCTGTACCTAACTTTCGATCTCCTAAGTAGCCATTGCCATGAGTCGATGCCTCCACTAAACCTTAACTATAGGAATATCTCTTGTATACAACTATTATACATGACTAGTCAAAATAAGTGTGGGCTCCTACACAAAGATCAACTGCTCATGAAAATGATCTGAATCCCACCTAAGCACATGAGACAGAGCTGAAATATGCTTCTGCAACATAGAGACATGAAAAATTGAATGAACAACTTTAAAATTTATAGGTAAGGCTAACTCTTATGCCACCTTGCCCGCTACATGAAGAATCTTAATAGGAACAATATATCAAGGGAATATCTTACCTTTCCTTACAAACCTCATCATACCTTTCATAGGAAAAACATTAAGGAATAGTCGATCACCAACTCCAAATATTAAGGCACGTAGCCTATGGTTGGCATAGGCTTTCTACCTACTATGGACTACTCTCAACCTATCCTGAATAATCCTGACTTTATTCAATGAGTCCTGAAGAAAATATGTAACTTAAGGTCTCACATCATAGGTCACTAACCATTCTATCAGAGAACGACATCTCCTATCAAACAAACCTTTATATGGCTCCATCTCAATAATCAAATTATAAAAGTTGTTGTAGGCGAACTCTGCTAATGAAAAGTAATGATCCCACGGTCATCTAAAATACATAACACAGGCTCAGAGCATATCTTCAAGCACGTGAATAGTTTGCTCAGACTGACCATCTATCTGTGAATAAAAGGATTTACTTAAATCCACTCAGGTACCCAACTCATCCTGAAATACTCTCAAAAATTGTAATGTAAAAAAAAACCATAGTCTGATATGATAAATGGGCACTCATGCTAATAGACTATCTCCAAAATATATACCTGGTTAAACACTCGACACTAAAGGTCATATGAATTAAAATGAAATGTGTTGACTTGATCAAACAATCCATAATAACTCAAATACCATAAAGAACACCAAAAGTATGTGTCAAACCTCTAATGAAATCCGTGGTAATATATTGCCACTTTTACTCAAGAATGGGCAATCTCTGAGTCAATCTATCTGGATCATGATGCTCGGCCTTAACCTTTTGGCAACATAGGCAATTAGCCATAAAATATGCCATATCTATCTTTATACTGCCCACCACTAGTAATGCTTCCTCAAATCTCTATACATTTAGATGTACTGGGGTGAATAGAATATCTAGAGCTATGAGTGTCATGAAGAATAAAATCAATGATATCATCAAGTCGTGGAACACAAATATGACCCTAGAAACTCAAAATACCCTCAAAATCAATGGTATGTCTCCCAAACTCATCACCTGATCAAGGAGGAAAGACAACTTGCTATCCTCATACTGACAATCATAAATCTACTCAAATAAGAAGGAACTTACCTCCACCCAAGCCAAAGTTCTAGCAGGATCTAAAATATCAAAGAGAACTATCAAATTGGCTACGAACATAAGATCCAGTGCCATAGGACTATAAGAAATAAAATTACAAGTCAAGCTAATCATACTCACTGCCTTGCAAATCAAGGCATAAACAACAATATTTTCCTTACCTGGGTGATATAAGATGAAAATATCATAATGCTCCAACAGCTCCATCTATCTACGTTGACAGGAATTATGCTCTCCATGGGTCGTAAGATGCTGAAGACTATAATGATTGGTGAAAATATCATAATGCATAACATACAAGTAATTTCTCCAAATATTTAGCCTACCAAGTACAACATATAAGCTCCTCACTTTCCACCTGACTAGGTGTGTTACCGACTACCTATCTTACCTTTCTGAAAAACTCCTCGATAACCTTAGGGACCAGTTCAACAACCCTACATAAATCATCTAGTTTGGGAGGCACTTCCCAAATTAGTGAAACACTCTATACTACAAGTACAACTACCCTATGCCAAGGACACTTTCTAAAGAAATAGCTAAAGGCCCCATACTCAAAACACATCCCTAGAGCAACACTATAACTAAAGGATTCAGTTGACCCAGAATAGTTTTCTTGACTAGATAACACAGGATGTGCACCTATCAAACACTAACCACTACTCTGGCCAAGATAATCGTTGTTGATGGGCTATCCCCAAATAGTAATATGAAGTGGCACATGAATGGATATGCTAGACTAACCCTAATGCTGATAACACTAGCATAGAAGGTACCTACCCCGATAACCTCTGACTCAAAAATATAAGACACTATAGTTCCCACTAAGTTTACCTTGGTAATATGACCTCTTATTTCTTTCTCTTTGGCTCACAATGCTTCTTCTTTATAGTCTGAGAAAAATTAGAGACCTCAATAAAAGACCTACCTGTAAACTTAACTTTGTGTATACTTTTGAAGAGGGAGTCTTTATCCCCAAATAAAATATTAAATTTGCTCATACTCGATTGCAAAAATAGTTTTAGCAAAATTGCCTAACTGATAAAAAAAATCTTACAATCCAGGATAGTAATATAACCATGCTCCAATCTCTAAAACTAATCTCTCATATTCTCTTTAAGGTTGTGACGCATATAACTCTCAAAGAAAACCTTGAAAAATTGAGTCCAACTCAATAGAGGAGATCTAACTGGATTCAAATAAACATAACCTCTCCACCAATGTTTAGCTACTAGATCTAACTGAAAAATATTTTCTCCACAAGCCCCAAATTATGAAGCCTATCCAATTTAATGTATTCTCACTTAATGACCCAAAAAACCTAGGCAGAGTCATTCACAAGAATCTAACCAACATTTTTTACTTTTAATTGACATAGCAGAATGGGCCACTATCGATTGACTGAGCACTGATATTAGAGAAATACGAACTTTAGAAGCCATAGCTAAAATCTGCATTGCTGCCTCAATACCACTTTCATCCATGGATAGAGAACTATCAAATAGCGGACCACTAACCAATCCAAAAAGCTAAACTAAATAATCTATATGCAATGATAAAGAAATAAACCTTGGTAGAGCCTACGTTGCCCTCAGACCAGCACTAACTGGTGTAGAGAAATCTTTAGTATGATAGGGTCTGGTGAAACCTCATTATCTTGATCATTATCTTTGGATGAAGATCTTGCTTGATCATATTCATACCTCTTGATCATCTATGTCTTTTGATAGGATCCCAAGATGCAGACTCGGGGTCCACTTCACTAGCAACAATAGCTCGCATCCTAGCTATATGTAAAAGAGTGAAACTAAGTGATTCTTAGAAACGAAAAAACACACTAAACACAAAATAAATAAAGGAAGCAAAGATATTCTAAGAATTTCCTATAGACTCTCATGGATGTCATCATTCTATTCCCAGGGACTCTACTATGCACTAGCTCTTGTACTAACAATACTAGTGAACCTATGTTCTAATACCACTTTGTCACAACCTCATTCCATATGTCAAGATGGCTCCTACTTTGACCGACCAGTAGATAAGACAAAGTAGCCTAGAACGACTAGTAATGGGCTAATTGATGGAAAATAGAATGAACAACAAAATTATGCACGTAGTGAAATTACAAACAATATTATATAAGAAGAGCATAACTAGGGATAAATAAATAGAATGTGTAAAATATTCCATGTACTAGTAAGGTAAGTATAAGAGTGTTTAGAAAAAAGGTGAGAGTAATATCTATAAAAGAAAATAGTCTTGGAGTAGACATACTATCAAAAATACAAGAATGAGAGAAAGTTAGTTCCATCTCTAAAAGCTCACTCTATGTTTGAATTGACCAACGCAAAGCCAATATTAAAAGAGGTAGCTGGTACTCATATCTACACCAGAAAAGTGTAGTATAAGTTCCAAAACAATGGATACTCAGTATGCATCATAGCCCAAATGAGATAACATAATATAAGAACAATAAGATGCAAAATAATAAGCTAAGTCAGGGAAAAAGGGCAACCTTTGAATAATACTTAAAATACTAAAAGTTAATAACCAAATTCATAATAACACAGAAAACATAACTAGCTATAGCATAATCGGGCCCCCATAAGCCCAATGGACATAAACAAGAGAAAATAATCCATGCGAGCCCCCATAATATTGATGGATGCAATTAAGAACAATTAACAATAGTAATTATCCAAAATATACATATCTCAAGATTATATTTATGTACTCCCTCATACCATAAACACTAGAATCGAACGGATACCATAACCATCTTAATTATTCCGCAATGTACGACTCAAACCAAAAATAATATCTAATAAGCCAGACTTGAACCATAAATAATAGCATGAATATCATTCTAGAATCAGGAATAATATCATGATAATTATCGAGCTTAAACTAGTCTTAGTATCTTAATTTTCCAGACTCGAACTTGTCTTAACAACTCTCATGTTTAAGCTTAGTCAAAAAATATTGACTTCCTCCTTGGGATCAAGAATATAAATATGATGACGTAAGAAGTCCTATTGAGTCTACAATAAACCAATAGAAATCTTTTCCTAAAGTAGTTGGAGGGGCCAACTTCTAACACAAAAGTCTATTCTAAGGCACATTCTACCTCAAACTATGCTAATTTTCCAAAATCCCACTACAAAGTACTAATTAAGCCTCATAAATTCCTATGATAAAAATTTAACCTAAGAAATTTAGTTAGGTCAATTCTCCTAAATACGACTTACTAATTGACAAAATAGTACAATATTTTTGAAATGTCAAACAGCGCAATAATTCCCAACCCAAAATAATCATATTATTGAGACTACAAAAAAATAAAGATTAATCCAATAGGAGGGTAAGACTAGTCTTTTTAGATGCCAAAGAATACCCAGCTAAGCCTGTTAGATTTGAGATATCCCCCTCCATGAAGCCTTTGTATGATGCCACACTATTAAATAGTATTTTACACATTAATTCAATAATAATGATACCAAAATTTCATTTTATGCTTTGGGTCCAAATTTCAGTCAAAGCCCTAGTATGGATGCTTGCAGAACAACTCTATAAAAGTCATCAACATGTCACCCTATGCTCAGCAAACATTTACCCTCAAGAATGGATAAATTCTATGAACAAATAATATCATAATTGTATCACCCCAATTTGCTGAACCGGAATGCTACACGATGCTCATGACCTCGAGGGACCACAAACTAACCCATGACTGATATTTGTACCTGTATACTACAAATCATAATATAATAATGCGGAACACATAGAACTGTAAGGCCATAAGGTTCAACTGAATACAACCAAGTGGGCAAAAATACCCAAAACAACTAAATTTGAACGTAAATTTGAAAAAATCTGAAAGCCTCTAAATTGTCTGAATAAGGAGTTGAAGGAACATGTCTCCAACTAACTCCGTAAAACTAAACTGAAGAAATAAATAAATAGATCAAATCATATTGTCCTCGAATTAATGAGGACTCACTATGTCTCTGTGATTGGAATGCTACCGCTACTGCTGGGCTGGAGCTCGTGTCTCAGAACTTATGGTGTAACATGAAAAGAAAGCACCATAGTGCAAATGCATCATTACAACTGGAGTACTGACTATATGAGGAAGGTAGGATGAACATAAAGGGTTTCATGCATGAACAACACTGACTGACTAATATGAACGTGGGAGTGCAAACACATATATATAGAAACTTGGACCGTGAATACGTGACAGCATGACTTGTAAGCTAATACATGGTTTACTGATAACTGTCTTGACTGATACTGAAACAGATAATGTGGATGATTATATCTGACAGTCCTGTGTATACTAAAATATGAAGAATTATCTGAGTTCTTTTACTGATATTGATACTGAAACTATGGGAAGTAGTGTTTAGCCAACATGCCCCATGTATGCCGTTATTACTAAGCTGGGGTCCAATCTCTGCCCTGACTAGAGGGGTGACAATATCATGCCACTGGTAAGGACAACTGTGAGTGAACCTTATCTTGCGGGTACTCAATGAAAATGGTGGGAACCCTAAACTGATGAGTTAAGACACCTCATCAAGCCTAAGCTGATGGGTTAAGATGTCTAAACCTACACTGGCTACGTAGTTCTAGAACACAAGGATTGCTACTAATAATCACACCCTAAATTAGGGGGTGAGTTCCCATCCTTGAGTTCACTCGGTGCTAACCTCTACTCCCATCTGGAGGGACTGGACATGAATAACTGAGTGTACATGACGTAACCTTACTGAATTCTGTTGACTGGCGGAATATTACTGATATCTGACAACTGACTAAGATCATGAGGTTTTCCTGAGTCACATGACTGACTGAAGTCTATGGAATCACAACTTGAGTTCGGATATCATGAAACATGACATGGATCTAGGCACACAGCTATAGTTATTGGGTAGAAGTACCCCCAGGACTCGATAGAAGGAAACTAACACACATGACTGACTTGATCATAAGAGTATAGTCCATAATAAATAATATCATGAGTAGGGATCTCATACTATGCATGGTTATCAACAATGTATTGCATGGAAATGATTTCATATCATAGGGAAGTACTTGCACAATCTTAATATCATGTTTATTGCATAATCATACTGGCAACATATACTAATATCATGGAAGTTCATATGGATTGCATGGTTATCATGCATCTTGTTCATAAGTAGGATTTGCAAGTAAACATAGCATAATCTCATAAGAATAGTTCATGGGTATTTCAACAACATTTACAAGACACATTAACAACATAGAAGTCATTGCAACGTAAGGGCATATCGTGAATCCTTCAGTTAGTCACAATTTAGCTATATTTCATGATTTCTAGTTCCTTAGGCATTTTATCAAATACCTTACATGCACATCTTAAGCATAGGTGAATTCATCAAATTATACATCATGAACAACCAAATTTACATGTTTCGAACTCATATGATATCATGAATTCACAAAAACAT
>JAPEIP010000006.1:124059247-124081281 GCA_026120095.1 Capsicum chinense
ATTCCACCTTGGGAATCACCCAATACCAACAACATAATCATCAACACCCAACAATATAGAAATCATACTTTATAATGAAAAAGAGGAAAACAATCAAGCATCAACATGGGTATGATCATATCACCACAATCAACCAAGCTTTTGTATTTTAAAGATTGATTCTTGAACTCCTCGGACGAAAGGAATTTGTGGATGAACACTATGCATACCTTAGTAGGAAGATTCTTGATGATTGATAGAGGAATTTTCTTGAAATCGGATCTTCAAGGTTAATTATGCAACCCTAGTTGTTTTTCTCCTTTAGTGCTCTTGGATGATGAGCTTTGAGATGAAAATAGGGTTGTAATATGTTTAGAAGATATATATTTCATAGGGTTAAGTTTAAGGACGTGTTAGGAGTATTTAAAGACTTAATTACCTTTAAAATAACTCAATATGGAGTGTTTTTGACACCTGGAATTTACTTAGGCGGTGCCCAAGTGATCTCCTGTGCTTGGGTTGGGCGGCGCCTAAACAATAGCCTATGCTTAGGTTAGGCGGAGCCTAACCAATTGCCTATGCTTACTGCCTCTCATAAAAATGGGCATAACTTTTCACTCGGATATTGGATTAAGGCGAAATTGGTATTGTTGGAAAGATAATTCGATTCTATTCAATTTGATGGGTCTAAATCAGCCAAAATACCACATTAACATCGAGTTATACTCGTTAAAACATGAGTCTTCAAAAATTGAACACTAAAACTTGATGGATTCAAAAACTCTTAGCTTGTATTACCTTAAGTGACTCATATGAACATGGTTAATGCATCATAAGCTATCCTATCACTAGGACATTCATTCTTAGTCATGTACTCAAGTATGAATCATAGGACTAGAAATATGTAGGGTATTACAACAATAAACTCATCAACAAGATATGGATTTATGACAAAATTTGAGAATTAAATCAAGAATTAGACAAAAACTTACAAGGATTACAGTGAGAAAATGACCTTTCAAAGCTCACCAACACCCCACAATTTCCTAAACATTATTCTCCTAACATTACATGCTCTCTCAAGATTTATAGATCTTGACACATGTAAGAAATTAGAGAAAATTGGGTAAGGATTAAAATAAATACCTCTGCAATTAATGCTTTATTTATTACTGTTGAAGCAACATAGGGGTGGTTTAGCAACCCCAAACACCTGAATGATCTTTTCTAAAGAAGACCAAATATTTCTTAAGCTACATCCATTTTAGAGGCCAGTAATCTACTAAAGTAACCAATTGGATGCTAAAGCAGCCTTTGCTTATGGGACCAAAGGTCTGCTTAAGCAGCTGCACTTTTTGAGTCGATGCCCTAACTGGACATGGATTTTTCCAAGACTCTATCAAAACATTGAGATTTATTTAGAATTTTATAAAATAAATAAACTATGATACCCTCTTAAATTCAACATTTAAAACTTAATGGTTTTATCAAAATTTCCATCCTAAATCATTTCAATGAAATATGGGTTCTACACTCAAGAGACACTTTTATGAAAATACGACCAATAGCATAAACTAAGCTTGAAAGCCTTGAGAACTAAACCAAAGGTCCCCCATCCTACAATAAACACTTTGGAGCAGATGGAACTTCCAAAATTGGCATATGAGGTTGTCAATATAAAGATTATGCCCAATATCCTAACCAAAAAACTCTTCAAAACCGAGAACTAGATCTAAAAATCAAAAAAAATTCCTCAATAACAATACTATTGGCTCCAGAAAGTCATTAATGTCTTACGATAATTATATTAAATCTCAAAATAGAATAAATAATGGAAATGCAAAAAATGACCCAGAGGGTGATGATTAGGTGTCATACTTTTATTGTGTACATTTTGATGTTTTCATACATCATAAGAGCCTGCAATATGTTTTAGTTATAAATTGTTTAATATTTAGAAAAGATGATGAATAGAGCTTTACAAAGATTAATATATGTGTGCTATACATCTCCATAAGGCAAATATTATTTCAGACACTCATAGAACGTTTTCCATAAGAAATGTTGTTTATGTAAAAGAAGGTAAGAAAGATCTTTTGAAGGATTTTCCTTGGATCACATATTTTTGCCAGCCTTATGGATTTTGATAATGGTGGTATAATAGTATAGAATGGTTATGAGACCTCATAATTGATTAGAGTACCATACTACTTCAGTTGAAAGAAATATTTCTTATGTAAAAGCTATCAATTTTCTGCTAAGGGGGTGTGGTGATTTTAAATATTAAGATAGATTATGTGTTAAATATATTAATGATTTGAGAGAGTAGATTATAAATGAGGCACACCATTCAAGGTACCCCATTCTTCTAGGATCCATAATTATGCAAAAATATTTGAGAGAGGATTATTGGTGGAATGGTATGAATAAAGATATTTCAGATTTTGTAACTAATTTTCCTAATTATACACAAGTAAAGGTGAAGAATCAAAGACCTCACAAATTTGCTCAAGATATATGTATTCCAACATAGAAAAGTGAGATTCTTAATATAGACTTCATAACAAGTTTGCTATGCATATGTCACAACATCATTTGATTATTCTTATAGTTGATCAAAAGACTAAATTAGCCTAATATTTGCCTATAAAAATAACTTATATAATTGGGGATTACGCTAGGATGTACATCAAAGAGATAGTTAAGCTTAATGGAATTCATTTGTCCATTATTTCATATAGATTTTCATAGTTAAAAACTCATTGTTAGTTGTAGTTTTAGAATATTATAGGTACAACGGTGATCCTTAGTTTCTCTTTCCATCCACAGAACAATGGGTAGGGTAAGTGCATGATCTAGGGTGGATTTATGCACCTCAGCATTGTTATCCTGGCTTGTTTAGCCTTGTTTTGAGGACTGCTTATTTAATATCATTTTTAAGGTGTGTTTTGAACAATTTTTGATTTAATTTTGTCACTTAGAGTTTGGACAAGAAAACCAGGGTTACTAGCTTGAGCTGTGTTGTTCTAATTGATCTCAATGGATTTTAGTATAATTAGTGAGTACCTTAGGGTATGAATGTTTCATTAGGTTGGAAATAACTTTTTTTTATTGTGTAAGATTCAATTTAAACGTGACAAGAGTCACAACTAAGTTAATGAACCAAAGAACAAAACTAGTATCCTTAGCTTAATTTTCTAATTCATTGTCTTGGATATTATGTTATTTTGATCTCTAATTGGTAGTGTTTTATGATATAGGATTCCTGAAAAGTTGATAATGATAATATATGGAAGATAAAAATTCTGTAAATCAATTATAAACAACATCTCAAGTCTTGGAGTTTATTGAGAAATACATGGCATAAAATTTGACAAAAAATGGATGTTTTGGAGTCAATAGAGTACCTTGGACCTTAGTACCATGTTAGTGTCTATACCTAGGCCTTAGTGGCATTCTTAATTATCAACTACAGTGTTTAACCATAACATGGGTGTTCCACAGACTTTAGGTGCCGCAATAAGGGGTATGGTGTGGTCGTAAGTTAAAATTGGCAGCTTGTGTCCTATAAATAGGAACCTTAAACATTATGTTACATGCCTTGGACAACCTTAAAATTTGAGGGAATCTGTATAATACTTAAAATAGTGTTTTTAATCATTTAATTTAGTTTTTTATTTAATGTGTATTCATTAATCATAATTACGATATGCTTATAATTGGGTAAACACCATTTTCTGAGGTTAAGGCCAAGAACATGAGTACTATTGTTATTCATTGATTTGGTTTTAATTATTTTGTCATATTTTTTTATAAATAACTTTTATCACCATTTTAAGGATTTGCGACCCTAACAATACATCCATTGTCATTTTATGAGCCCGAAAGAAGGAACAAGAGGCTAGTACATGGGGTTAAATATAATAGGATTGTAATCTTCCATAGAATAAAGTCATAATTTGCATTCACTATAGTAATATACCTAATTTCCCTGTTTGGTTAACTTATAGAAAGAAATATTAATGTATTTACTTTGTTCTCATATCCTCACTTAACGATATAGTTATGGGTCTAAGTTAGATAAGTGACTAGAGGCTCAAAAGGCCATAATCATAATATCAACCCCATGAATCAACAACAAAGATAAGTAAACTAACCGATGACGTTCAATAGAATAGTATGGTTGTTCACTGAGACTAAACCCTGGGTTCCTCTAATTGATTGTCTAGGAACTTTTTCTTTACGGCATTGTTTACTTTATTTCAGTTGATAACTCTCAAATAATTTATGTTACTTTTACACCCATTTAATCTTAATAGTGATCTAGAATTATGTAGTTTTTAATACAAATCTATATGGGATAGATACTTGGCTTGTAAAAGGCCACAACTCTTCACAGTGGGGAGCACATTCACTTACTTGTCCATAACAAGTTTTTCGTGTCATTGCCGGGGATAGGTAATTAGGAAACTATCTTGTTTTTAGTTTTTCTATATTGATTTGTATAGAGTTTAGTATTTTTTTTCTTTTTAGTTTCTTTCACTTTTTTTGTCACAATTCTTGATATGTCATCCTCGGATAGATTGTTTTTGAGTGATAATTATTCTTCTTATTTTTGTGAAGGACCCCATCAGGAGAGTATTTCTCCAAATTTTGATGGAATTGCATGGTTTGGACCTTTACTAGATGACGTGGATATTATCCTAGCTATGGAACAGACACAAGAATTTCAGTCATTCAACTATCATTTTTTTCTTAATAATGACATTGTGAAGGTGAATCAGAGTGAGTGTGTGGTGGATGATTTAAATTTGGAAGTGGGATTGGTTCGATCAAATATAAAGAAATTTTCTAATTTATTTTTAGTTAATGACTTATATTTTAAGTCATTTGAAATACTGGAAGAGTGTGATGATGAGGAAAAAGAATCCTATATCCTTAAATTTACACCAAACAAGCAATATAAAAGCATTCCTCAGTTAAAGGCCGAGTGGTCCACGATGTAGCATCCATTACTCGGTTCTTTCATCATTGTACCACCGTCGTATAAGGGAAGAAAAAAATTAGATGTGAGGTTGGGTTTTGCTACACTAAATCAGGAGCTTCTTGGAAGGCAACCCAAATTAGCGTAGGGTTTATTTTTCATAATTTTAGTTTTTACATCATGTAATCTTTTTTTGTTGAGTCATAGGTTGATGGGAATTTTGAGTATTGAAATCTTGAGCTGAGAAGCATAGTAGAGATTGAGTGTAGGATCCCCGAACCCTATTAATGATAAAAGAAGATACTAGCTACGCCTAGAGGCCCCAATGAGTATTTCTATCTTTCCATTTAGGTATACTTTTTGGAAAAAAATAGTTATTTAAGTGTGGGGTAGGGAAATTCTCATTGTTTAAGGTGAACGAATGTGATAGGTCTTGAGTCATAATTGTTTTTTTAGTTTTTTGGTAAATTTGAAAAAAAAATACAAAAAGATTCTCCTTTTAGTTTATAGTTGTTTAGGTCAGTTTAGTAGGTGTACACTTCACCAACACATGGTTATTCTTTAAAATTCACTTCCATAAGGGCGCCCCATGAACCTAGTATCCTTTTTCCATTTTTGTAATAATTTTAATTTTTGTAGGTAAGTGAGATATTCTTGTTCGCGCTATGTATTATTGCATGATGAAAGTTGGATTTGTATGTAATGGCATGTTGTTATGATGAATGACCACTTTTAAGATTCCTAGGATCATGATTATGTCTCTTATACTTATTGGCTTAATGTTTAATTCATGCAATTGTTTGGTTGAGAGTCTATGATGATCCTACTTAGGTTGATCATGTTCCATGTGTGTGTGAGGTTGTTTCTGTATTCTTTTTTTTTATTTAATTTCTAGAACTTTCTATTATGTTTGAAAAGAGAAATAAAGAGTGTTGGTTTTGTAGATGATATAGGTATTGCATTGATACCCATGTTTCATACCATCTTCTTCCTACCCTTGTACAAAAATCCTAGTTAGCCTCGTTGAGTCATTAGCTTATTCTTTAGTAGCCTCATATGTAGCCTAATTCCCTTTCTTTGATGGACCATATTTTGATCCAAATCTCCTAAGTATTTTAGTTAAAGATAAATTGTGTTAAGTAGTTTGAAATTTAAGTAGTAAAAAGGTTAAAGTGTAACCCCCAAGAAATAGCTATTGGTTTTTAAGATTTATATGAGTTGTGATTGGAAATTGTGTATTGAAATAAATAAAAAGTTGTGTTATTATTTAATTATTAATTAATAGACAATACTCCCATCAATATTGCATATGAGTGAGCTTAATATGATAAGGCAAAATCGCAGATGTGTGTAGACAGAAGTGGCAGAAATTTCTTATTAGAGGTGTATAGAATAAAAAGTTTGATATATTAAAGCGCTTAGGGAAGATAGTCACTATTCTTGGACAAAATTTCTCTTACATATCCCTTAACCTACATTAAAACCCTTCAAGACCTATTTTATCCTAAGCTTCATCATTTTGATATTGTTGGAGTACTATACTAAGGGAAAGCCTATGGTTCACCTGGTGCAACTTTTGAATTCTTTGTGAGAGAGTGTAATTTGATTCTTGTACCCAATTTGTGATAAACTGAATCTCTCTAAGTGATTATAGGTAACTATCTTGTGGTGAGTCCCAATGTTTAATGATAGTTTGGTGATTTTTATGATTTCCTTGATTGAGAAATATGTATAAGTTTGCATACTTGGTGAGTCAATTCTTTAGTCTAGGATGTTTTGGAGTTGTGTTCCTGCGATTTCAATTTTGTATAACATGCTTAGTGTAATGAATTACACTCTATGTAGTCATTGTAATACTGGATTGGGTATATTTCAAGTATTATAAATATGGATAATCCTCTCAATATAATTCTTAGAGTGAAAAGTTGTTTGAGTATGAACAAAACTTTAACTGTGGGGTGATGATCTGAGGTGGATTTATGCACCTCAACATTGCTATCCGAGCTTATTTAGCCTTGTTTTGAGAACTTTTTGTGTGCTTAATGTATTTTTCATGATTTAATTTTGTATCTAAGTATTAAAATACTTTACTATAATGTTTCAGGTGTGTTTCAAACATGCTTGTATTCATTTTTGTCACATAGAGTTTCAACGGGAAAACAAGTGTTACTAGCTTGAGCTATGAGTTGTTCTATTTGATCTCGATGGATTCTAGATGTGTAATGAGTTCATAAGGGTATTAACATGTAATTATGACTGGAATAACTTTTTTGTAGTGTTTAATTTCCAATTTAAACAAGGAAATAGTCACAACTAAGTTAAAGATCAAAAGGAAAAAACTAGTATTCTTAGCATAAGTTTCTAGTTCACAGTCTTGGATATTATGCTATTTTGAGCTCTAATTCATGGTTTTTGATGATATATGATAATTGGAGAGTTGATAATGATGATATATTGATTATACAAAATATGGAAATTAATTATTAACAATATCACAAGGCTTTGAATGGATTGACAAACACATGGGACAAGATTGGACCAAAAATGAATGTTTTTGAGTCATTGACATGCCATGGACCTTAGCACCACGTTAAGGTCTATTCCAGGGTATTTGGGTATCCTAAATTACAAAATAAAGTGTTTCACCAATATATTATCATGCAAAGGGCCTTAGGCACCGTGACATGGGGCGTGTCGCGATCTTAAGTTCAGATCGGCAACTTATGTACTCCTATAAATACAACCGTAATGATTATGTTACACACCTTGGAAGACCTTGAAACTTTGATATAGGCTGGATAACACTTCATATAAGGTTTTTATTCTTTACTTAATTTTTTGTATGTATTTTAAGATTTATTTATCTATCGTGATTACGATTATCTCTATAATTGGCAAAACACCCTTTTTCGGGTTAAGGGCAAGAACATTACTATTATTGCTATGAATTGATTTTTTTATTATTTATAAGATTTTATTATTTATCTATCCTTTTTATCACTATTTTATAGATTTACAACCCTTAGAATACATCCATTGTCATCTTAGTATCTTGGAAAGAGGAAGAAGAAGATATAATGTGGGGGTAAATGGAATGGGACTGTAAGCTTCTTGAAAATAAAGTTATAATTTGAATTTAGGATAGGAATATACTTAATTTCCCTATTTTTTTTACTTATGGTATGAAATATGAATGCATTTAACTTAGTTCTCACATTCTCTCTCAATGATGTAGTTGTGGGTCTAAGTTAGATAGGTGACTAGAGGCTCAGAAAACTATAATCATAATATTAACCCCGTGAATCAACAACCAAGATATGTAACCTAACCAATGAGGTTTAATAACATAGTATGATTCTTCATAGAGCCTTAACCCTGGGTTCCTACAATTGATCATCCAAGAATGTTTACTTTTATGAATTGTTTACTTTACTTTCAGTTTATAACTTTAAAACTCTTTTGGTTCTTGTAAACCCCCTTAATCTTAATATTGAAATAGAATGGGATAGTTGTCAATATAAGTCTCTGTAGGATTGATACTTGTCTTGCAAAAGGCCACTTTACTACATGGTGGGGCCACGTACACTTGCATATGCACTTGGGTGCAACAATGCACTATTCATATACTAGACAATATGTTTATATCTTTTGTTATTGATTTCAATGGTAATTGGAATAATTTCCACCTCTTATTAAGCTTACCTAGAATTACAACTTTAACTCCAACATTTAAATGGCCCCATTTGAGGTTCTTTATGGGTAGAGATGAGGATTTCTTATTTGATGGTTTGTGGTTAGTTCAACAACATTGTTAGATATAGACATAGTTCATAAGGCTATGGAGAAAGTTTGAGTGATGCATGAGTCGTTGTGTAGTACAGAAGACTAAAATCTTATTTATATATGAGTCAAGAAAACTTAAGAGTTCAATATTCATTGTTTTTTTTGAAAGTTTTTACCAATGAAGTGCTTAATGAAATTTGGTTAGAAAGGGAACTTATTCCCTCATTTATTGGGTCCCCTATAAATTGTAAATAGAATGAGTAAATTGGAATATGAGGGACATTCACCTATAGAGTTAGCATTCGTGAATCTAGTGTTTTAAATCACTATATTAGAGAAGTTTATTGGTGATTCTTCATATTTTTTCATATAAAAATATTGGAAATAATGAAAACACAAATTAGGAAGAGGTTCCAATTTAGATTTTAAATTGTCATGTTCATAAGTTGTGAACCAAAGAGGTTGCATTAGTTAAAGAGTTATGGATAAATCAAGTTGTTGAAGGAGCTATGTGGAAAGATAAAGATAATAGGGAATCTATATACCCTCATAATTTAACTCCTTCCACCAATAACAACTAAGGTAGCAACAATATTCTTATAGTGATTCTAAGAACTCTTTTTATGTCTTGATCCACAGCGAATGACATTAGACCATGACATATTGTATAAAATATGGAATTAGACATTTTAGATAAAAAATTCTTTTAGAAATTTATAAAAGGTTTCATGAGCTCTGAAACTCAATTCATGGTCTACAAAGCCAAATCATACAGATTCAAAACTCTAGTAAATTTCCTCCAAGAAAATAGTAATAATGCATCTGAAGGACTTTCCTAATTCTACTTGGACCGAAGCGCATAGAGTTTGTTTGGGCGTTGGCTACTGATAGGGCTACAATTGGCACCCTACCATTACAGGTGACTGGACTGAGTAAATAACAACTATGATGACTTTGAGGACCAGGTTTAGGACAATCTCAAACTTTGTGACCTACTTTGCCACATCCGAAACACACATTACTGCCAGTTCTACACACCCCTTTATGATACTTACCATACTATTTGCAAAATGGATGAGTAAAAATCCTACTTTTACTACCCTAGGCCTTGGAGACTGGTGTACTAGATGAAGGGAGAACTGGGACTAAAAATTTCTAACTATGCTGAGAACGGTTACCACCCTGAAACCCTAGCTGAGAAAAATGATAACTTTTTATTCTGGCCCTCTTATTTTCTCTCCCCTTCTTCTTAAGCTTTTGTTCCTCCATCTATTGGGCATAGACCATAGGCCTATATATGTACATATCACTAATCAATATCGCAGTCCTACACTCCTTAACCACTCTACCTGATACCCTTGACATAAACTTATACATTTTAGATCTACTATCTGCTACTACATGGGAATCATACCTGGCTATCTGAGTGAACTTAAGGAAGCATTCTTTCACACTTATGATTCCTTTTATGAGATTTATAAAATCTAACACTTTGGCTTCTTCTTGCTGTAGGGGAAAGAATCTATATAGGAAGGCTATAGAAAACTCTTCCCACTCTATGGGCTCTATATCTATAGCCTTATCTACCTTTCACTACTTATACCATGTATGGTCTACATCTTGTAGCTGATAGGTGGCTAACTCGACGATCTCACTAGTAGTCACTCCCATGATGTCTGTGACTTTCTAAACCTGGTCTAGGAAATCCTTTGGATCCTCTTCGAACTTAGAATAGGTGAATAAGGGAGGATTTATTTGGTTAAATTCCCGAATCCTGGCTGCAGTACCATTAGCCCCTGGGATGGCTGGAATGGTGGCTAGCTATTCATTCTGAGTTGTAACTAAATCAGTTAGTCATTTTGAGAGGCTTGATCTATAAATAAAGGGAAAAACCAGATTAGACTGGGAGTTTAACTAGAGCTTATGCTCACAGGCACAACATAAATACTGAAAGAAGGAAAACTGTTCCTAAAAGATCTCATAGCCTCCTACACAAAAGTGTAGTGCATAATACAACAATGTACAAGACTCTACTAGATGCGACTTTCAGACTTCCTAGGACTCTACTGAAGCTTAGGCTTTGATACCAATTTTTAATGCCCCGAATCTGGTACCCGGAATGCTACACTGTACTCATAACCCAAAAGCACCATAAGCTAACTTGTGACTGATATCTGGGCCTGTATGCTGGATGATATACTGTATAATGCAGAAACATAAACTGAACTCCATAAGGTTCAAATGGTAACATAATATCCAATAAAATAAAATATTTAGGATGAGGTATAAATGCCCAAAACAAAACTGTCTAAACATACTGTAGTCTGAAAAACCTCTAAAATATAACTGTCCTAATATCCCTAACCAACTTTAACTAATAAACTAATTAATAAGATAATAAATAAATGATCGTGTCCTTGAAAGATGAGGACACACTTCTAACTCTGACTGTAGAGACTAATGTGCTACTGATGCTCTGGAGCTCGTGCTTCAAAACCTATGGTATAAGACACCGTAGTACAAATACGTAAATACTTTGAATGTACTGTTATGTATGTGAGGTAGGATGAATTCAATGGGTTTACATGAATGATTTATACTATCTGATAAAATAATATCAATGTTAGAATACATGTATTAATACATAATAACTGTAATTAGGGTTGTGATAACAGGATTATTGAGTTTGAGTACTGATAACATGAGATATAGATAATTGTATAACTGAAATAACTGGTACTGAGATACTATACCTAACAGTCCAGTTTCTTATGGAACTAGCTGAGTTCTGCATTATTCTGAGTTGACTATATGTGAAAACCCTGAATTTTGTATAACTATCTGAGTTCTATTACTAAGACTGAATGATTGTATCTGACCATCCTAATTATGTAACTGAACTTGTGGGAGGTAGTTATTGAATTGACATACCTCAAAACTAAACTGGTTGGGTCCAACCTGTAACCCTAACTGGAAGGGTGTTAATAATATGCCTGGGAAAACACTAGCTATGAGTATACCCTTTCTGATGGGGAGATTTTTTGTCAACCCCTCCTAGTAAGAAAACTAAGTGAGATGTATAAGTCCCTCCACGTGTAGTGTGCATCTCAACTTATGTTGGCTACATAGTTCTGGAACATAAGGATTGCTTCTAAGGATCACACCCTCCATAGAATACCAGGTGTGTCCCCATCCTTAGGTTCACTTGGTGATGAATCGTACTCCCAACTAAATAGACACTAAACTGAATAACTAAACTGAACTGATACTAATGGTATTATTTAGTAGATCTAAACTAAATTCACTAAGGTCCGTTGACTGGCGGAATTCTACTGAGATCTAAAGACTGACTGAGAGTGCTGAAGTTACTAAGATTTTTTGGGAATACTGAGGTTACCGAGATTACTTAGTGCTGAGGTCATTGAGATTATTGAACTACTAAGATTACTAAGATTTTTGGGTTTTCCTGAGTTACATGATTAACTGGGTTCTATAGGTCATGACTTGATTGAGAGTATCATGAAAACATGACACTGGCACTAGGAATACAACTAAATTGTTGGGTACAAGTACCCCCAGGACTCGACGGAAAGAAACTGACAAAGCATGACTTTCTTGAGTACATGACTTACATCCACAATCTATAGTTCATTGATTAAGACCTATCATCAAATACTTGACATGCATGAACTTGTACATGAATGGGCATTACATATTATTATACTAGTATGGTACTTTTCCTTTGCATAGGAATTTAATCAAACACATGGGGAGAATGTTGTGGTTATACATTAATCAACTAATAATCATATATACATTAATCAACTTGTAAATTGAACGGGGTTTATCATGGTTATTATGCAAATCTTCATATACTGGGTCAATTATTGGAATATGTAATTTAAAGCGTGAATCAAACCCCACAACATCATGAACAAGAATTTATGTTCAATTTAATTCATGAACATTTATCAATACACAAATTTTGGATTTTTGAAAAGAAATTCTTTTTTAACTTAATGGGTAAAAGGGACCCATGAATCAACACATGACATACCTTGATTATGAGTTTCTTGTAGTTCTTGGACTTAAAGAACTCAAATTTCTTGGTTTATTAAAGAAGGATTTGGATCTTGTTCTTGGGGATTATCTTTGAGAGAAAGCCCAAATTTAATGTTGTTAATTAATAATGAACTTATGAGCCTTGGTATGATATAATTAGGAGTTAAAACAGGTGGAAAAAGACCCAAATACCATTTAAAAATGACTTAAAATTTATTGAATAGGACCTACGACGTCTAGTGCGACTGTGCATTGCTATCACGATTGTCTATCATTTCGATCGTCGTATGTGGACCAAAAAAATAACTCACTACCTTATACCGACGACTTAGGTGACGTTCCATCGCATGTTCGATTGTCCATCAACCTATGCATTACATCTTATCTAGAAGTTTGACTCCATTCCTTGGTTGCGACGGTCAAGGCAACGGTTGGTCGCTAGATCGACGGTTCATCAACCTTGCCGTCGCACATGAGCAATTCTAACAACTCTAAGTAAAGTATCCATAACTTTTTACTCCGATACCGGATTTGGACAAAATTTGTATTGTTGGAAAGATAATTCAATTACCTACTTAATAAAAAGTGAAAATCTTAAAAATTTAACGTGTACAAAAATGGATCATATTTCTAAATAAGTTTTTAATATTTTTGGGATGATTTCAAGCTAGGTAGAAATATAGGGTATTATAATAACCCTAACATTATGGTTTTTAGCCTGAATAATAGTTTTATAATGGTATTCCCTCAACCTATTTTTGACAAAATAAATGAGATGAATCTTATCATATATGAATTGTGTTTTGAACTAAGGCATTGGCCTATGATTTTTTATGATCGGTAATTGGTTTTATGAATGCCTTGTTGGCCATAATTGATTTGAATCATAACCTTAGTGGTTTAATTAGATAAGTGGATTTGAGTCCCTATATGTTTAATTGAATTGATGTCTTGGTTGAAACAAGGGGTTCGAGTCCCAAAGTTGATTAATAATGGTTATTGCATGTTTTACACTTACAAATGGATTTGGTATAATGATACCAATGGGATACCTTTTATATATAATTATATTAATGGTGGTGTATGTGTAATTAATGGTTTAACTCAATTTTGAAGCAGGATATGTAGACGGGCCTTGAAAGTAGAGACCAAAGTACTAACATTAGAAATAGCACTTGTCGACATGGGTGTCTATATAACCATGATTTTCTAGTCCCCCAAATAGATTTATGAATGGGATATTTGAGTCCCCCATATTGTATACATTAGTTCTTAAGTCACCTTGATTATTGTAGATGTTTTGGGTCCCCCATAAAGGCATATATGCACATGGATATTCTCTAGTTCGTACGGCTACACGTACTGGGTCCCTTCTAGCTAGGGGAGAGATGGGACCATATAACCCATAGGTGCCTTGTTATATTAAGGTTATGCTACACAACCTAGGTTAATGTTTTCAAAGTTTATGATAAACCTTGTTCTATATCTCAACATAATAAATATGTATGTATGTGATTGGATATGGATATTTGACTCTCTTTTGAATGGTGGCATTAATTTATTCTTCTATCCTAGAGTTACAAGCTAACTCTCAAACTGCTAACCTTCTTCCAATATTTTATCCCTATACAATGCAGTACTAGAACTTCTTCTACTTTTCCCGTGGAATTATCAGGTGTTTGAGTGTTTTGTGAGTTGGCATTAACTGGTGATCTTTAATACATCAAAAGAATTTATTTCATAATCTTTATATCATATGACTTAGACTTGTATAGACTTTGGTTTTGGATATTGTCTTGGCATGTCCTGATATTTTATTGTCTTTTAATTCATAAAGGCTTCATTGGATTACCGTGGACTTGGTTTTGTTATGTTTATGAATTGGTTTAGATTCTTTATGAGTCATTAATAGTCTTATTTCTTTATTATCTTTTTAAATATTGTAATTCATCCTACAATAGTGATTCTTGTACTGGTTAGGTTTGAAGGTGGGAGTTATCTCAGGTCCATTTGGGACTTGAGAAACCCAACATGGGTAGGCCCTAGTTTGGGTCATAACAAAGTTGGTATCAAAGCCATGGTTTATGGTCAATTGGGTGTCCACAAAGAGGTATTAAAGAGAGTCTCTTTTATAGGTGTGTAGAGTGCAACACTTATAAGGGAGAGGCTATGAGACATTTAGGAATGTTTCCCTTTCTTGTTGTCTTACTTCGAGCAATAGAGTCCTAGGTCTTTCTCTAATTTCTGTTTGCTTACTTTTTCAAATCATGCCTTCGAGATGATCTGAAGCTCATGGGATGTCCTTTGTTCCACTTGGGTACACTCTTGATGGGACATACCCTATTTATAGGGTGCATACCTAGCCTAGGGTTCCATTTCATGATTTCCCTCCTAGAGTTCTTTTGGTTCCCTCTAGCTTTCTTGAGCTCCTTAGGCAGATGTGACAAATACTAAGTTTCGTCAGTCTATTCATATGTTGGCTTAGTTTGTAGCTTCTGAGACAGAGCGTGGTGCTTTTGTTATTCCATCTTTGGAGGACACAAGGGTTGCCTAATTCATGGGGTTAAAACCTCATATATTTATTGGTGATAAGGTTGAGGAGGAGACTCAAGCTTTTATTGATTAGATGGAGAAGATCTTTCGAATTATACATATGTCAGATGTTGAAGGTATCGAGTTTGATTCCTACTAATTAAAGAATATGGCATACACGTGGTACAAAGAGTGAGAGCTATCTAGGGTAAGTGATGTTGACTCTGCATTGTGGGATATCATTTCTTGTGCCTTTTTGAATGCTTCATTTCTCAGGAGTTAAGAGAGGCAAAAATGAAGAAATTCGGTAAGTTGAAGAAAGGTAGGATGACTATTAATAAGTGTGCTTTGAAATTCCATCATTTGAGCTAGTATGCTCCTGAGTTGGTGTCTAGCATGAGAGATAAAATGTATAAGTTTGTTTCTAGGTTATTGTGTGAGTTGATTCTAAAGAGTAAGGTTGCCTCGTTGAACAAGTATATGGATATTTCTCGACTTGTAGTTTATATGTAATAAGTTAGGAAAGAAAAGAAGAAGCAGGCTAAGATTACTGAGAGGCGGAGTAAGAATTTCATACTTTTTGATCAGGGTGGAGGCCAACAACATAGTAGTAAAGATGGGGGAAAGTGACCTAAAAAAAGTTAAGGAGTTCTGGTTCTTTCTCTATATCTAGTACTCCTTCGTCAACGTCGCCGGGTGATTATTTCTTATAGCATATTGGAGAGTATGAAGCACAGAATGCTGAATATTAGACAGGTAGGACTATGTCTACTTTATCATATCCTCCTTGTAGATTTTATGGTAAACCGTATAGTTGTCAATGTGAGAAATGGAGTAACTAATGTTTTAGCGATTGTCCATATGAAGCGTAATTGTCCCTTTAAAGTGTTTCTGGGGACAATGGGGTCCTTATTGCTACCTCATCTGCTCCTGCACCAAAGGGTGTTGTTCCTGCTTTTTCTTCTAGTACTAGTATTAGCTGAAATTACTTAGATTCCCTTGTTTCTTATCAGGACTTTAAGGCCTCTCCCAACGTCTTTACTGGTATGTTGAAACTCATTTCCTATGATATGTACTATTTACTTCATTTGGGGTCTACTCTATCTTATATGACCCTATTTATGGTTGTGTATTTGGTTTTAGTCCTTAGGTTATTTTGAACCTATTTTTTATGTCTACCCTAGTGGATGATTCTGTGGTTGCTAGAAGAGTCTATAGGTGTAGTGTGGTATCTGTTGGTGGTCAGGAGACTTAGGTGAATATTGTTGAATTAGACATGATTGATTTTGATGTCATACTAGGGATGGACTACATTTACTCGTGCTTTTCTTTTCTAGAGTGTTTAACTTATATGGTCATCTTTAAATTTCATAATGAGTTGGTTATTAAGTGGGAGGGTAGTTTCCTACCTCCTAAGGAGAGGATCATAACAGATCTTAGGACTTAAAGATTGATATCCAAGGTTGTCTCTATTATCAGGTCTAGGTTAAAGATTCTAACTCAGAGGGTCCTTCTTCGCATTTCATCTTGGGGTTGAATTAATTTCCTAAGGTGCTACCTGATGACCTTTCTGGTATTCCTTCTGATAGAAAGGTTGATTTTTTGATAGATCTTGTTATAAACACTTTTCTTATCTCTATTCCCTTGTATAGAATGGCTTCAGCTGAGTTAAAAGAGCTTTAGAAGAAATTAAAGGACCTACTAGATAAGGGTTTCATCCATCCTTGTATGCATAAATGAGGTGCACCAGTGTTATTCATGCGTAAAATGAATGGTTCCCTTCGTATGAATATTGATTATCGATAGCTGAATAAGGTGACAGTAAAGTATAAGTACATTCTTTTGAGGCTAGATGATTTGTTTAATCAGCTTTAGGGTGCTAAGTTTTTCTCTAAGGTTGATCTATGATTTGGGTATCATTAATTAAAGATTAGTGTGGTGGACATCCTTAAGACATCTTATCGTATACGGTATGGGTATTTTGAGTTCTTGGTGATGTTATTTTTCTTAACCAATGCCTCTGCGACATTTATATACATGATGAATAGGGTGTTCCATGAGTTTCTTAATTTGTTTATGAATGTTTTCATTAGTGATATTTTCGTATACTCTAATAGTAAGAGGGACCTTGTCGACCACCTTTAACCCAGACTTTGAAAGGTCAGAAGCTGTATGCTATGTTCTCTAAATGTGAATTCTGGTTGAATGTCGTACCATTTCTAGGTCATGTTGGGTCTAACGAATGGATTATGATAAACCTCAGAAAGTTCCTATGGTTAAGAAGTGGCCTAGACCCTCAACTCCAATCGATATTTAGAGCTTCTTGGGTTTAGCCGGGTATTATAGGAGGTTTATAGAGATTTTTTCTTCTAATACTGCTCCATTGGCTAAGTTAACTTAGAATAAGGTAAAGTTCTTGTGGTTAGACGATTGTGAGGATAGCTTTAAGAAGCTAAAAGATAAGTTGAATTCAGTTCTGGTCTTAATTCTACCTGAGGGTATAGATGGATTTGTGGTCTATTTTTATGTGTACCGTGTTTTTTATGTTGCGTCGTAAGAAGGTTTCTTATACTTCTAGATATTTAAAGTTTCATGAGATGAATTATTCAACTCATGACTTGGAGTTGTTAGCCATTGTATCCACATTAAATATTTGGTGTCAGTATCTATATAGGCTCCATATTAATATCTTTTCTGATCAGAAGAGCTTAAATTATGTGTTAACTCAAAAAGAACTTAATCTAATTCAAAGAAGATGGCTTGAGTTCTGAAGGACTATGATATAAGTCTTCACTACCATCCAGGTAAAACTAATGTAGTTGTTTATGCTTTTAGTAGGTTGTCCATAGGTTTCTTGTCATATGTGGATAAGGATATGTTGGAATTTGTGATGAATATTCACCGTCTAGTTAAATTTTGAGTTGTTTCTTTGGACTATTTGAATGGCAATGTGTTTTAGCATCAGATGCTAAAATTATCTCTTTGTTTAGAAATAAAAGAGAAACGTGTATTAGATCCTCTTTTATTAAAGGTCAAGGATGATGTGGGTAAGTAGAACGTAATGACCTTTGACATCAATGGTGATAGTATTTTGAGGTACCAAGGGAGGTTATGTATTCTCAATGTTGATACATTATGAGGTAGGGTTTTAGCCAAGGCTCATGAATAGTTATATATAGTTCATCCAAATTCAACAAAGATGTATCATCATCTCGAGGAGATGTATTGGTTGGATAATATAAAATGGGATATAGGCGACTTTATGGCTAAGTATATGGTTGGTCCGTAAGTGAAGGTGGAGAACATAAGGCCTGGTAGGCAACATCAAGTGATTAAATTGCCGGTGTGGAAATGTCAGAGTAATTATTATAGATTTCATTACTGTAATTCCACGATCGTTGAATCATTATGACTCCATTTGAGTCATCGTGGATTGGATGACTAAGTTTGACCATTTCTTACCAGTAAGAACTACTTATTCTATAGAGTATTATGCAAAGTTGTGCCTTCAGGAAGTAGTAAAGTTACTTGGTGTGCCTGTCTCAATTATTTTGGATCGTTGTACTTAGCTTTCATTACATTTTTGGCACCCATTCAAGCATTGTTAGGGGACTAAAGTACGTTTTAGTACATTTTTTCACCCTTAATCAGATGGGCAAGCAAAAAGAACCATTTAGAATTTTGAGGATATGTTGTGAGCCTGTGTGATTGACTGTGGTGGTAGTTGGTTCAACCATTTTTCTTTGATTGAGTTTACTTATAGAAATAGTTAAGATTATAGCATTGGTATGGCCCCATTTAAGTTGTTTTATGGAAGGAGGTGTAGATCTTCTACTAGGAGAATCGAGTTTGGTGAAGCAAAGATGTTTGGCCCAAATTTGGTTTATCAAGATATGGACAAGGTAAATGTAATTGGAGATTGGCTTAAGACTGCCCAAAGTTGCCAAAAAGCCTATGCAGATGTGAGGTGAAGGGATTTGGAGTTTGAGGCTGGAGATTGAAGGTTATTGAATGTGTCTGCCATGAAAGGAGTAATGAGGTTTGGTAAGAAAGGGAAGCTCAGTCCTCAGTATATTGTTCTGTATGTGGTTTTTAGAAGGGATGGAAATGTTGCGTATGAGTTGGATTTTCCCTCTAACAGGAGCTCCATACATACGGTATTCTATGTGTCTATGTTGCATAAATGTATAGATGATCCTTCATGGGTTGTTCCCTTGGAGAACATTGTTATTTTGAATTCTTTGTCCTATGAGGAGGTCCTGATGAGGATCTTGTATCGGCAAGTTCATCGGTTGCAAATTTAAGACGTCGCTTCAGTGAAGGTTCTATGGTAGAACCAAAATTCTAAGAAAGCTACTTAGAAAGACGAGGAGGACATAAACTCAAAGTATCCATTCCTATTTTGGATTTTGAAAATTACTGCTTGAGGTATGTGTCGCTCTTAAACTCTTTATTTTCTATCTTTGTTAATGGTTGATTATGAATTCCTTAGCATGTTTCTTTCTATCATAAAGGGAAGAGTAGAGATGTTTGAGGGTTTGACCATGCTTGTATTGCATTGTTCCATCATTCGAGTATGAATGATCCATAAGTGGGGGAGACTGAAGCACCCCAAATATTTGCCCTTGCAAATATCTTGAGTCTTAAACCTTTTCGTCATCACACTACTCATACCATACTAGTCGTATGGTGTGGTTATAGTTTTAGGACCCTATTTGTATGTTGGCCGGTGTTATGTTGGCCAAGTTTTGTTTTAGGTAAAAGAAGACTCCATACGAGTCGTATATTCATGATATGAGAAGTACAGTGCCAGTCATATGTTGTCCAGTGTCTAATCTATAATGTTCTACTTAGGGTTCGACTGGAAGGGTACTAGTCATATAGAGATAGTACGAGTTAAGAGAAGGAATTGTATGTTGGACAAAATGTGGTGTCCAACTTTTTGATCATGTTATGCATTGAGGGTACCACTTATATGATGTGGATATGAGTTCAGGGGTCCATTGTTGAGGGTTTGAATGCAAAATGTTAAGTATTGTTTTACCATATCTTATGTTATGATTTTATATAATTTGATAATGGTTTTGCACATGTGGGTGCTTGGGAATTGAGATTTAAACAAAGGGTTCATGTTTAACCCTAACTTGATGTTTTTTGGCTTGAATAATGGTTTGATAATGGTATGCCCGCAACCTATTTATGAAAATGTCAAAGAGAAGAATCTTGTAACTTATGAATTATGTTTAAACTAAGGCATTGGCCTATAATTTTTGATGATTTGTAAGTTGTTTTATGAAGGACTTGTTAGCCATAAATAAATTTGAATCGTAACCTTGGAATGATGATACCAATGGGCTTCCTTTGGGAAGTAATTGCAATAATGGTTGTGTATGTCTAATGAAAATATTAATTGTGCTTTAAAGTAGGATGAGTTTCCGGGCTGTGATAGTGGAGTCTAAAACACTAACAATGGAAAGCACTCTAGACGTTGTGGGTATCAATATGACCGAGAGGTGAGAGTACCTCAAATGTATATATGAATAGGAGGTCCCCAAATTGTATAAATTTATGCTTAAGTCACCTTGATTATGCAAGGAGGTTCGACTCCCCCATAAATGCATATATGGATATTAATATTCTCTAGTTTATGCGGCTACAAGCACTAGGGCCCTTCCCTCTAGGTAGAGTTGTGCCCCTTGTTATATTACAATTATGCTATGAAACCCTAGTTAACATTTTCTAAGTTCAACTTAAACCTTGTTCCTTATCTTTACATAGTATATATATGTATGTATGTGATTGAATATGGGTATTTGACTTGGTTTTGAATGATGACATTATTTTATTCCTCTAACCCTGAGTTATGTTCTAGTGCTCCAATCACTAACCATAGCCAGATGTTGTATCCCTACGAGATACAGGTACTAGAACTTCTTCTACTTTACTTGTACATGAACAGGTGTTCGAGTGGTTCGTGAGTTGGTGTTAAAGTGGTGAACATTCGTACTTCAGAAGTCTTCCTTTTATAGTTATTATATCTCATGTCTGAGAATTGTTTAGACTTTTTTTGGCTATTTTATAGGGCATGTCCCGATATCTTATTAACTTCATATTTGTAGAGGCTTTGCTGGATTACTATGGACTTAGGTATGTTATGTTGGTGGATTGGTTTAGATACTTCATGTGTCATCATTTGCCTTATTTCTTTATTATCATGTTATGTGTAGGAATTCATCCGACACTTGTGCTTGTTGTATTGGTTATGTTTGATGATGGGGGTGATTTCCTTTCCATGTGGAACTTGAGATACCCATCACGACTAGACCCTAGTTTGGGTCATGACATGTTGTGCCTTCCAAAAGGCATAGATATTTGATTCTTAAGTCAATTATATTTTTAATCTCTCCAATCAAGTCAATAATAAGTTCTATAAGCAATAAAGCATATAGAGTTCTTGTGTATTGACCCTTTAGGTTATTTTCCATACTTAAACTTATTTTTTCCGTTAGAGTGTCGTTAGAGCATTCCTACAGTTACTCCATGTCATTTATGACTTTTGGGGACTAATAATGTAGTTATCGGACAGTTTGTTTCATATTTAGAGCTAATTTCCTATTTTGATGTTTCGCTGGTTCTAAATGGCCACCAAACAAAAACTACAATAAAAATATTTTGGATGCAAATTCTAACTGCA
>JAPEIP010000006.1:124089703-124115747 GCA_026120095.1 Capsicum chinense
TAAGTCCATTCATTATCAAATAAGTGACTGTATAAAATCCTTTATGGCTTATTACAACTATCTCTTATGACCCGTAAATACAAATTATGACTTGCCAGGTGAGTCATTGCCAGCCAAAAAGTTCCAAACTCAAAAAATTTTGAATGTCCAAAATTTGGGATGTTTTAATTATATTGATGTGCCTATGTGTAAATCTACCTATTCGACTCTAATAGCCCTATGTATTGAAATTTTAAGCTTATATCCTTATTTTCACTCGTATGTGTTTTGGTATGTTATTGTCGTTACTGATTTTCGTTATAGCCGTTAAGTTTTAAATGTCAATAAAGAGGTTTTACTGTTGATTATAACAGAGGATTAGTGATAATTGATGATTAGCTGGGAATATTATTTTAGTGGCTAACAAGGACTAGTTGTAAATCAAGATTTAATGGCAAATATTGAATGGATAGTAAATGATGTTCTTAAAACACCTCAGGTGTTGGCCTCTAAAAATATTTTTTGAATTTTAACCTCACTACCATAACTATGACACTCTACGATTCATATATTTTCTATATAGGTCCTAGGTCACCAGTCATGCGGTGTCTAGTATGTTCGGCTAAGTATTATTTTTTTACTATGACTTGTACTTCATGAGTCATTAAGACTTGTTACAAATTGTAGTGCCTAAGTCATAAGGACACCAGTGCATTATCTTAATATCCTGATATGACTACGGCTAGTATGTTATAGGTAATAATGACCTTATATGAGTCATATTGTGCGACTCATAACAAGACCAGTATTGGTCGCCCTGGAGAATGTCCAGACTATGACTAGATTAAACGAGATGTAGGGTGACTGTATGAGTCATAAGGTCACCCATATCAACTGAGCATAGATTTCTATCTTTAAATAAAGGGAACCTTGGTAATTTTTCTCCTTCCCCATTTAGATCCACAACATAAACATGTTTTGGGACTTCATTATCATACTATTCATAATAAGACACTTCCAAACACTTTCAAATTCTCTCAATTAAAACACCTAGGGTTTCTTACAGTTGGAAAATAGATCTTCTAAGGGTGTTATCTTCTTCATTTTTCTTATTAATTAAGGCATGTATCTCTCTTCTTATACTTGTATTTTACTAGTGGAATGAAATTGGTTATTAATTCACATGGTTTTGATGTTGGGCTTTGAACTCAAGGTTGAGAGATTTGGATGTCAATTGTATTGATGTGTTTCCCATGATTACTAATGATCTAGTATGCATTAAAGTGTTTGCTTGTACACTCATTGGGGTGCATGGAAATGGGGTATGGAATAGGGCCATGGTAATAGAGGTATAAAGGAATCTCCTAAATAATTTATTTTAGTATTGAAATTGTTGATTACCTAAACCTACTTGCATAGTTTAATTTAGAGTGTGAAATTATCATTTTGTTTGGCGTATTGTCTTAGAAACTAATGCATTGCATAATTAGCTAAATAGATAAGAAAAATTATGAAAACCTTATGGGGTATGAAGGAATCCCCTAAGTGATTTTATTAATAGAGTCTGCGGGGTACAAAGAAATCTATAAATTATTGGATTAATGACATTTCTTGAAGAATATAGTACGTATGATGATACCACATAATGTTTCATTAATAATTGACCTCTTTAAATTAGCAGATGGGTTATGTTCTAAATGTATTTAATTGGGATAAAAAGAGGTTGTGTAGCTAGCTGTGAAGGTGTGAGTTTATAAGATTGATACAAAAACTCATATTTGCCAACATAAGAGTTGGTATAGATGAATATGTCCTTGTGTCACATTTTAAATATAATTTTATCATGGTTAGCATAACGTACAAGGGAATCTCTAACCTTCAGTGATATATTTGATTCATGCATCTTATACATACTAGGCCCATTGAAAGGGTTACAACTCAACCTATATAGCCCATGGGTGGTTTTAGGATGGTAAAGATACATATTCAGGGTAAGGTGTTAACATTCATGCTAAGCCCTTTTTTTTCCAACATGTGATATATATGTATGTACCTACATATGATGTTGTAGATTAATTTTAATGGTTTGAATTATGGGTCATGGCATTATTTTTATTCTCTATCCCAGAGTTACATACTAGTGCTCAATCCGCTAATGGTCTTTGGACACTGTATCCCTACACAATGTAGGAACTAGCCATACTTCTTCTTCTCTTAAATTGTGACTAGGTAATTAGGGGACAATTGTTGAGTCAGACTGAAGTGGTATGCTTCCATACATCGAAAGACCCCATTTCATGCTTTGGGTTCCTTTATATAATTAGATATCTTATTTGGATTTTTGTTTAGCTATTATTAGGGGCATGTCCTAACATTTTACTGATATTTCATTGATTAAAGGTTTTTTTATATTACTAGGAAAGAGGTATTGGTTTTGATGTTGGTTATCGGTATCGATTGTCGGATATTAACTTATCTTGTATTTTTCGAAACTTTTAAATTTTATCTTGATATATGTTTGGAATTGATCTATTTCTAGATGTATCTGCTTCTATTAGATTAGGAAAATGGGGTGGTCTCTGATACATAGCAAACTTGAGATACCTGTCACAGCCAGGACCTAGTTTGGGCTGTGACAAAACTACTATCAGAGGATAGGTTTGGTGTTATTGGGTGTCCACAAAGCCCTATCTTATAGAGTCTTATTTATAGTGTGTAGTATGTCACACTTATAAGGGAGAGGCTACGAGTCATTTAGGAATTGTTTTTTCTTATTACTCTATTTTCAGGCCATAGAGGCTAAGGTCTTGAATTTCCTCTAATTCCCATTCGTTCACTTTTCAGATCATTCCTTTTAGAAGATATGATGCTTTCAGAAACTCCTTTATCACACTTGAGGACACTATGGATGGATCTCATCCAACCTATAGGGTACCGACGTAATAAAGGGCCGCTACTTCTAATTGCCCCCATACACCTCAACCCATCCTCACTGATACTTATTAAACTTTTGATACTTCTGCTCAGTCACCATGGGGAGATATTACTAATGTTGAGTTTCTCCATTATATTTATCTATTGACATAGTTGGTGACATCTCATTCATTTTAGTCAGGTCTTGCTGGTGCAGCTCTGAGTTGTTCTGAGACCACTAGGGATGGGTAGTTTATGAGCCTTAACCCTCTTGTCTTCACTGGTACTAAGGTTAAGAAGGATTCTCAAAGTTTCATAGGTGTGATAGAGAAGATCTTTTAGGTTATGCATGATATTGATGTAGTGCGTGTGGGATTCACTACTTATTAGTTGAAGAATTTGTCGTATCAATGGTATGAAGAGTAGGAGTAACTCAGTGGTGATGATGTTGAGTCTGCTTTGTGAGATGACTTCTCTAGTCCTTTTCTTGATCTTTTCTTTCCTCAGGAATTGTGAAAGGCGAAGGCTAAAGAATTCATGAATTTAAATCAAGGAAGGATTATGGTAAAGTAGTATGCCTTGAAGTTTAATCAGTTCTCATGTTATGCTCCCGAGTTAGTGTCTAGCATGACCACTAGAATAAGAAAATTTGCTTTGGGTTGTCTGTGATTTTATTTTGGAAAGTAAGGTCAGCTTGTTTAACAATGTTATGGATAGTTCTAGACTTGTAGTGTATATGCAACCAGTCAAAGAGGAAAAGTAGAAGCAAGCAAAGGTGGGGGAACGACAAAATTAGAATTTTCGATATTCGTACTAGGGTAGTGGTCAGCAACAAAGTGGTAGAGATGGTAGAAAATAGTCTAAAAACATGTGCGGCAATTTTGGTACCTATTCGATAGCTACTTCTCTTTATCCAAAGCCATCCAGTGACCATTGTTTTTAAAGTAGTGATGGTCCTAGGTAATAGGGTTCCCAATCTTAGGCAATTGGGGCACATCCATCTCCATCCTATCCTCTATATCAATATTGTGGTCAGTTGCATCGTTGTTTCTATGATAAAAAGAGGAATTGGTGTTTAAATTATGGTTAGTCGTGGCATATACTTAGGCATTGCCCCATTGGTAAGGTCTCTTCATGGGCTAATAAGGTCCCGATTGCTTATTCTTTAGCTCCAGCACCATAGGATGCTACTTCTTGCTCCGAGACTCTGGAATGGCTTTTTTGCTCTTCCCACTGGGTGGCAATCTAAGGCATCTTTGGATGTTGCCACTATTACATTACAACTCTTTTCTTCTGATATTTATTGTCTTCTTGATCAAAGGTCTACTCGTTCTTATGTGACCCCATATGTGGCTATTAATTTTGGTTTTTGTCCTGAGTGTATTTCTTTTCCTTTCTCTGTGTCTACTCCAGTGGGTGACTCCATTGTATCTAATAGTGTCTATAGGGGTTGTGTGTTATCTATCTATGGTAGGAAGACCTTGGTAGACTTGATAGAATTGGATATGGTTCATTTTGACATTATTTTATAGATGGATTGGTGTAACTATAATGCCTCAGGAGTACCCCCACAGATGTCACACAGTATTCAACACTATGAATAGTCCCAAGCTAATCCTTCAAAGCTACTTGGAAATCATAAGAGAAGTACTCTGATATATAAAATCTAATGATAACTGAACTTATATCCTAATTGAAAGTATTTAACTAGGAAATCGTTAAACCAACACTTTTAGACGTAAAAAATAAACATGACTGACAAGCCTCCACTTTTAATTAGAGAGTCACTAGGATAGAACCCATATGACCAGAACATAAATAGACTTCAAATAACTAAAACACTTCATCAATATAAAAATTCTGATAAGCTAGGCTGTTAAACTATAAGGATTCACCAAAAGTCTGGATGTAGGTAGAGTGCCCGTAGTAAATTGTGCTGCTGGAGATGAGCACTAAGACCTACATTATGGGACAACATAGAATATAGACATATATGTGGGTCACTTCCTTTGGAATAGACTGAGTATATGGGGATGAATTCATATATAAAACAATAACTAAATATTCAAATAAACTTTCAATGATTCCTGCTAATGTAAATGAATCACCATCAATATGAATAAAACATAGGACTACAAGACCATAATCATAAATGAAGAAGCATAAGTGTAAACTTTCTGAGCCATGACACTTAGTTTCAAAAAAGCATTACTTATTATTCTTTCTTAGGAAGTATCTTCTAACTATCATAAACTATGTGAGCTACCATGGAGTCCAACGTGTTACCTACGTTGGAGAGAGCTGTCCTACCCTTGCCATCGGGATAAAACCTTAACCTTAGGAATTGCAATCCTTAACTTAATCCATATTACGAAAAACCCTAACCTATAGTGGATCGTATTTTCTAAGAATTAAGGTTACGCTTATCTGCATTCCCTCCTTAGTGCTAAATACTATTCCCAAAATACTTATATTCTCATACATTTTGGGATCCACCTTAAAATAGCATAAGGGTTTGTATACTAGACACCACTTTTGCTTCTCTTTACTTTAAATCATAATTAAGTTAAACAATTTTGGATTTAAAGCTTATCATTGAATCAAAAGATCAAACTTTCTTGTAAACTTAGTTTTTAAACTCAAGCCTTGAATCGTATACTTTATTTTGTATAACTTGTAATACAATATCATGCTTAAAACTCAATTGAAAATCTTTAATCAATATTTCAAATCAAACTCATAATATTCAACACATAATAGAAAATCTTCAAGTTGAAAAATAAATAGATAAGAACATGTATGCACTTTAATACTTCAATCACATGATAATTTCATAAACTCAAGAAAAGATAATTTAGTTATGAAAACTAATTGAAAATCATATAACTTTAACTTTAATAAAAGTTATGGGCACCAAGATGGAAAAATGTCCTAGTTTTACAAACCCAATATACCTAAATAGTTAGATTCTTGAACTTGAAAGCTTAAAATCTTCAATTCTTATGGAAAAAGGAGCTTGAATTTTGTTCTTTGGAAGAGGTAGGATTTCTAGTAAGTAATTTTGTGGGTAATAGGAAAATAATGCCCATATGAATGCCACAAATTGTGTTTTTAATGATTGGGCCAAGGGAAAAGGAACCAATCACCCCTTGTCTCCCTTTTTGTTATGGGTATAGCCCCTGTGGTGTGAACCCTAGTCTGAGGGAGTAGCCCTCCTAATGAAACCCTTAGTTCATGGGAGTATCCCTCGCAACGCAGCCCTATCATGGAGGCTCACTACCTTTGGGGTCCAAATATGCCTTGAATCTCTCCAAAAATTGAAAAAAACCTTCTGAGAGATGCCTTTAACATCCGTAAACATGTTTCAACTGAGAAATAAATGTCTAGCAGTTGGGAAGGCCAAAAAATAAAATTCATAAAGTCTCGTGGTCTTAGAATGACTAAGTCCTCAATACTTAGTGAAATTTTCAAGGCTTGGACCCCTTAAGTAGTAACTAGAAGAAGAATTGACCTTAGTATCTTACGAGGTATTACAATAACACCCTGGATATTGTTTCTTGAAAATTTCTCAAATTTATTAGCACTCCCCTTATAAAAACTCACTCTATAAGCATTAGGGTGTCTTGATAGGTCATATGACCCTAGTCGTAATACGTCTAATGAATGATGCTAGTGTTATTTTCTAGAGTAAAACTTGGGGACGGGAGCTGTAAAGACCCATGATGAGCCGTTGAACTCAAATTATTATCTAAACAGTGTGTGTATGCGGCTATGTTCTGGTCTAAGTATGAGTTGCTTACTACGAGTTGTGAGGACTTGTTACAAGTTATTTTATGAGATTCATAGAATGTTCAATGTTTACCCTAATTGATTTTTGTGTAGACTACGACTGGACCACATAATTTGTAGGGTCTCATTAGGAGCCGTTGTATATGGGTCATAAGGTTAGCAATATGTGTTCCTGATGACACTCTATTATTAATGACTCATGGAGATGAGTTGTAATAAGTCTTGACGAGCCGTTATGATACCCCTAAGGATTGATGGTTTATTTTTATATCTTTTCAAGTTGGTGTATTTTAGATATTTACTCTTTATAAATATAATAACCTATGACCTATAAACATAATTGGTGCCCTATTTTCATAGATAACCCACTCCTGACATTCCTTCTTATCTATCAAGTCTCTCAAGCATCCTTGTATAGGGTTTCTACGAAGTATGTCATTTAAGTGCTCAAGGATAGGATTCTCTTCATAATTTCTGGTATTTTAGGCATGTTACTCTTTTATAAATTCTAATTTGTTAAAAGCATATGTTTTAAACTATTGTTCATATCGTATTGATGATGGTTTTAAAGCATGGTTTTAGGATTTTGAATATTTATTTTTGAACAATGTTTCCAATGGTTTACATTTGATTATTCATGGTTTATTCATGGTTTTGAATTGGTGGGGTGAATGTGTTTGGTGAATAATCTAGGGGATTGTGATTTCCTCTAATTTGTGAATATTGACCATGAAGTGATAGTGACCTCAACCCCATAACGTGAAATTGGCTTTGAATATGAAATATATGCACATTGAACTACTATTAAACTATTCCATAATGTGAAAACATAATAAATCATAATGACTTTGAATTGATCCTTATGGGGTTCTGAAATTCCCCAAGCTAATGCATAATTGAACCAAGAGGGCTATGAATTTCCCTAAAGAATGTATGTTTATTTGCTCGCTAATGTTGTCTTGAAAGTGTAGTTGGTAAGAACAATGCCAACAATATATGCCTAAATGTGTATCATGGTTCAATTCATGGGAATGAAAGACAAATGATTTAATTGTGATTTAATAAGGGTTTTGTAGATGAGTCATAAAAGTGGAGGTCCTAAAGAATCAATACTGGAAAAAGGGTTACCAATGCAGGGATCAAAATGATCGGGTAGTTCAAGTCCCCCTTATTATTATCATATGGTTAGGATGTTCTAGTCCCTCATATTATAATACATGATTAGGTCATTGCATCACCCTAATATACGGGGAGGTTTGAGTCCTCCATAATGTATATGTACATCTTTTGGTTCATACGTCGACATGCACCGGGGCCCTACCAGCTGGGAGATAACTGGGCCCTTATAGTTCCTGGTTTCCAAGTTAAGTTATGATGGTTGAGATACACAATCCAACCTAAAGTTTTAAAGACCATGTTCAGTCTTATTCCCTATCCTGATATGTGATATATATATATATATATATATGTATATGCATTTTTATTATGTGCATTGGGTTTTATTGCCTTTGAAGTATAGATCACGACATTATGTAATCTGTAATTGTAAGTTAAATACTAGTTCTCAAACCATTAAACATATATGGACATTATATTTCTATACGATGTAGGCACCATAGGTACCAGTACTTTTCCTACATAAAGTTAGTGGATCGGCTCAGTGTGTCATTTTATTATGGTGAAGTGGTGAGCTTAAATTCCCTAAAATACATAGATATTTCATTAGTTTTTATCTTAGATTAGGGTAGGGAGTTTTCATTATCATTAACATTATCATTATAATTTTCAGAATCAGGGACATATCCCAACCAAGACTGGTTTTTGGTTCTTTTTTAATAGAGTCTTTGATTGATTACTGTAGATATTGGTGATTATCGTTGGATATGTTTGGTTGGTTATTGGTTATAAGTTGTACACATATCTTTTATTCTTCAAACTTACGTTGTGCTATCTTGTTATATGTTTGGAATCCAGCCATTATTGGGCGGTGTATGGTGTTTGGTTAGGTTTAGGGGATGGTCTTCACTCCATGGTTGATTGGAGATTCCCATAATAGACAATCCTTGGTTTGGATCATGACAAAGTTTTTATCAGAGCCTAGGTTTGGTGTCATTGTTTTTCAACAAAGCCATAACAAAGTTTGTATCAGAGCCCTAGGTTTAGGGTCATTGGGTATCCACGAAGCCATATAAAGTAGGGTCTCTTTTATAGGTATGTAGCACACACTTATAATAGAGAGGCTCTGAGGCATTTATGAATGTTCCCCTTTCTTATTGTTCTTTTTCGAGCACTAGAGTCTAAGGTCTTGAAATCTTTTCTAATCCTTGTATGTTTATTTTTCAGATCATGCCTCCTAGAAGATATGATTCTCATGGGAGCTCTTCTATCACATAGAAGGAAAATATGGTAGGAACTCATACTACTTAAAGAGTTTAGATTCGGTCTAGGGTCGCTGCTTTTGATTTCACTAGTAGAGTTCCACTGGTACCCTTTATCCCTTGTTGGACACCTCAACTTGATACGTCTAATCTTGAGTTTTATCAGTCGACTCATTTTCTTAACAAGTTGGTGGACTCTCAAATTAATCATGTTTCTTCTGTTGCTACTTTCTCTAAGTTCACTAGATTTGTCCAAATATGAGGTTGAGTCCGATGACTTCAACTAGTTCTGAAGTTGAGAAAGATTCTCAAATTTTTATTAATGAGATAGAAAAGATTTTTCATATGATGCATACTACTGATGTAAAGGATGCAAGGTTTGATTTCTATTAGTTGAAGGATGTGTCGTATCAGTTATATGATTAATGAGATCAGTCTAGGGGTGATGATGCTGAGTTAGATTTTTGGAAAGACTTCTCTAGTGCTTTTCTTGATAGCTTCATTGCTCAGGAGTTAAGGGAGGCAAAGGCTGAGGAATTCATAAGCTTGAAGCAAGACAAGATGACAGTAAAGGGGTATGCCTTGAAGTTTCATCGGCTATCGTGATATGCTCCAAAAATTGTGTATCGAATTAGGTCTAGAATGAGGAAGCTTACTTCTAGGTTCTCCTGTAATTTGATTTTTGCAAGTAAGGTTGCCTTCTTGAATAAGGAAAGGGACATCTCTAGACTTGTGGTGTATATACAAAAAGTGGAATATGAGAAAAAAAGCAAGTAGAGATGAGTGTAAGTAAGAGTAAAATGTTTAGGTATTCAGATTAGGGTGGAGGTCAGCAACAAAGTGGTAGAGACAATGAAAAATGGTCTAATTTAGAAGTAGGGCAATTATGGATCCTACTCTACAACTGTTGCTCGTTATTCGAAGTTGTCTGGTGATTATCATTTTTAGAATAGAGTTGGTTACAGGGAGTAGGGAACCCAGCCATAAGCTACTGGGGCTCAGTCAGCTCTATCATATCCTCCTTCTAGATTTTGTGGTTAGGTGTATCATGGTATTTTTGAAGAGGGGAGGAACACGTGCTTTAAGTTTTTTCAAATTTGTCATATGTAGAGGGATTTCCCTACCATGGTTGCTTCTAGGCAAATAATATCCTTATTGCTACTTTATCAGATTCTGCACTAAAGTGTGCTACTTAATTTTTTGGCTACATCCGTAGTCGAAACTGTCTGTATGCTCTTGTAATCAGCCATGATTTTGAGGTTTCCCCCGATGTTGTTACTGGTAAACTCAAACTTTTCTATTGGGGTGTATGTTGCATCCTATTTTTCATACAAAATGTAGGATTTAACATGACCACTCTTTTTGGGATTTGTTTAAGGGTTAATGTAAAAAGTTTCCACCTAACGTATTGAGTAGAGTTAGGGCACCGGTCTAGGCTACTACGAACCTATTTTGTTGTTTTCTCTTAGTTCACCAGAAAATTGATTAAGGTTCAAATTATGTCGAAAGGAAGGTGTTAGGCACCTTTCGTGGTCCACAAAGGTGGTTCCCGAATGAATTCGTATTTTACATGGGGATTTTATGTGATCAAATAAAGATCTCTTATTTTGTTATTCACTTAATATTTAAATAAGTGATAAAGTAATTATTAAGAAAATACATGTTATTTTGTTACTTCTAATTGTTCATTATCTTAGTAATAGAATAAGTAAAACATATAATAAGGTAAGTGAGGAGAAAGAAATCATATAATTTATAACAAAATACCACTGCTTATGTAATAAAATAACTACCCCAAATAAATAAACATGCAAACTAAATAAAAGAATAAAAAGACTTCATCAAATCAAAAAAAGAAATGTTTTTGGTCTCATTCGGATCAGAACCCCAACTTGTTTAATCATCATCAGACCTACCGGTCGAACTCTTAGACAACCCATATGTCGTACCTTTAATGTCTGTTGGAGATTATCATTTACAAATGAACACCTATCCCACCCCACCTAAGCTGGTTGTTAATTCTAAAGGCGTTTTAAGACGAGGATAAAACTAGCGTCTTTAGTAATTCCTATTGTTCCTCCTATCGTCTAAGAGGCATTAGACGTTTGCTATTTTGGTTTTGTGGTCTAGACAAAATAAAGCTAAGTTTCCTAGAGCTCGAAACGCATAACAAGTAGGATGTAACGTAGCGCAAAATTATCCTAAGTTAGCCTCTTGGTTAATAAAGAGTTGATTAATGTGATTAACATGAAAAGACAAAGAATAGTTATTTTTGTTTTATTAATCAAAGGGATGATATCTAAGTGTTCAACAAGTTCTAGTATGGAAAAATGTAATTGTGATTCGTTGATGTAATAATGTGTTGTCAAGCTGTTAAAAGAGGTTGTCAAAGTGTGGTAGATGTGTCAAAGAATTGTGCTCACGAATTTCATTGCGCAAGTGTTATAAACCAATGAGTATAAGGAAATATTAAAAATACATTAACATGCTAAAGAACACAATGATGTACTTAACCTAGTGTTTAACATGTTGAGAATGCTCAAAAACCTACGTTTTAATATGTTGGCAATTATGCTAATAGTGCAGAAATTTCATATTAATATGCTGAAAAATGAAATAACATGCTAAAAATACCTAAAATCTATATTTTAACATGACGAAAATTTTGATAATGCATAGTAATTTCATGTTAACATGCTGAAATTGCATTAGTAGGCCAAAAAATACAATGACATACTTAATCCACTATTTAATATGCTGAAAATGCTTAAATTAATATTTAAACATGCTGGTAATTAATTTTTTAATGTAAAAATGCAGTTTTAACAAGATGATATTTAATTGTTTTATGCAGAAATGAGATTTTAACAAGCTGAAGAATATATTAATGTGTAGCAATTTTATGTTAGAATGCTCTAAAATATTAGCATGCTTAGATATGTGTTAACATTCTAGACGACATAATTAATTCTAATGTTTAACATGGTAAAAATGCAAAAATGTATTAATATGAGAAAAGTTAATTGTTGACATGCTCAAAAATACCAATATCCTTAAATTGGTGTTAACATGCTAAACATACATTGATATGCTTAATTCAAATGTTTAACATTCTAAAAATGCTAAAATGTATTAGTATGTGAAAATTTAATTGTTGACATGCTCAAAAATATCAATATGCTTAAATTTGTGTTAACATGCTAAACATACAATGACATGCTTAATTCAAATGTTTAACATTCTAAAATTGTATTAATATGCATGAATTTAATTTAGCATGGTAGACATCAGTTTAATCGCAAAATCAAGATTTCTAATAGAATTAATAAGTAGATTAAATGTCTGAGCAATTCATGTATTAATAAATCCTAGATTTGTATGCGTAACTTGATCCATATAGCACATAACACACGTAAAACCTAAGTTGTGCCTATCTATACTATTCATAGAGAACGTAAGTCCCCACCCCCAAAGCAATCCCCAAATTTTATTATTACAATAATAATGTTTGCACAATAATATTACAAATCAAATAACAAAGATGAATAAAAAGATAAACCTAAAGAGAAAGAACTAATATAATCAATTATAAACACCCCAGCGACTCTCGGGATCCCCAAAAAAACACTTAAGGATACATGTTAGATATGAATCAAAAGAGCAAGACAAGCACAAAAGAGCACATAATCTTGAAAAACACATCGTCTCAAACAAGGGAACAAAGCAAACAAAGGAATATTTAACAACAACAACAAAGGCATATTTAAGCAAGCATTATTTCAAACTAGTTCCTACAAAAAGAATGCATCGACTAGTGACTTACCGGTTGATGATAACGAATAATAATAATAAAGATAATTGAAAAGCACAAAATCCGGAAGTGAATTTTCCCCGAAAGATTTAGTTTAATGCTCCAAGAAATGAGTGCCAAAATAATAAAGTAAAATTGCCTCTTCTTTTGCTTTAAGCTTTTTTGTCAGAGAGAGTGTATGTTTTGTGTTATAACTTGTTCAAAATAAGAGAATAGGGGTTGTTTATATAGTGCAGGGATAAATCAACCAAGCAATAAAAAGGAAAAGTGAATTTTTTATGTAATCAATCAATCACCCTGATATCATTCAAATAATTTTAAATTAGTCTAATCTAATAAAAGGAAAAGAAGTATAAACCCACAGAATATGTGATGTAACCAATGAACAAAAGTGCCTTAAATATGAAGATCACACTTACTAATATAATCAGTCAAAATAAATAAAAGGAAAGAAAAATATCAATTAATCTAAAAGTTTTTTTGAACATGTTGTCTAATTAAGGAAAATCATTATGTCACGACTAAAATCAAGTAAAATTCGCTAAAAGAAATAGAAAAGGGAAAAGCATATTTTGGATAAAAATCAGCCAAATTTCCTTCTATAAGCATGAAAATCAATCAAATTCTTGCCCTTAAGTATTAAATTCAAATCAATAATACTAAAGGAAAGAAATCACTGCCAAGAAATTAGTACTAAGGTTTCTCACACACCAAATAAAAAGGAAAGAAATTCCCCAATGCTGAAACTAACAAGATCAGTTAAATACAAAGTAAATCAATTAGAACGGGGACAAATATATGAGTAAACGGACTTCGATCTTTACTTAAATGATTAAGAAATTATGAGCTAATAAACAACTGAACTCATGATTTTACAATGCTAGTTAACACCAATCACGTAATAAACTTCTTCAAGTAAATATTTTTAAGTACAGATCATATTTACAGAATAACAGACCATGAACACGGTATTCGATATAATACATACTAGTATCATTACAATGGATTCAACAAAATTCAATTTAGCAATCAAGAACACAACAATTAAATCATTATGTGCCTGATTTCAAAAATAGCGTCAGCTAAGCATGAAATAGAAACATTTAAAACAAAGAAAATCAGATCCAAGCCACCACCCCATGCATTTCACATCCACAAACAAAATAAAGTAAATACAAGAATAATCTTACTAGACACAAATTCATCATGCAAAAAATGTTCGAATTGAATCCTTGACACTCTCGCAGTACGGTCAAAGCAAGCAATGGTGCTGGTGAGGTTACCGATGGTGGCTACAATAGAGAGGATGAATGGAGGCGACTGCTTTATGGTGGTAGTTCAAGTATTGACTACTTTATTATTTTATCGGTGGAGTCGGCTGGTCTGCTGGTGGTTGATTTGTCATAGCTGGTGGTGGCTAGTTCTATTAGAGTTTTAGTGGTGGGTAGTGGGGTGGTTGGTGGTGGGTATTTGGATGGTTGGTGGTGACAGTGGTTACTAGTTTGGCTGAAGATGATGGGCCACCGTTCTGCGGTAGTTTCTAGAATGATTCTTCACCGTTCATTACCTCTGGTAAAGCGACAACGATGGGAGGCGACATTGATTTCATGACTGGACTGACCATTTTGGTGAAGCGGCAGAATTGATGGAGAAAAGAAAGTGTGACGATGGTGGTTGGTTTATCGAAGGTAGGAGAGGGAGACTGGTGAATGGAGGGATAGTTTGCCGTGATAGACACCACCGTAGATGTTGGCGGCAGTAGTTTTAGTATTTTTTAGAGAACATGGAGAGATAGGAAAGGTAGAGAGAGAGGGAGTTAGGCGGCTTATTTTTTATGAGAATTAATTAGGGTTAGGTGTTTTGAACTAAAAAAAATGGGTTTGATATCTTTCGTTGATCAATTTAGATTAACGACTGAGATTAAACACCTTTAAAAAGAGGTCAAGAAAAAATTAATTTGAAATTATAATGTCATCATTTAGGCTAAAATTGGTACTAATTAAATACCAATTGGCTAGAATTGTAATAAATTGAGTAAAAATTAGATAGAAAATAGCTAAAAGGATAAATAAATTATGCAAGATGATTTCAAATTAGGTTGTTATTTAAATAACAGTAGGGACAATAATAATAATAAATAAAATAAATAAATAAATAATAATGATAATATATAATAATAATAAATAAATAAATAAAAATAATAATATATACAATAATAAATAATATGAATAGATAATAATAATAATAATAATAAATAATAATGCAACACTAGACAACGTATTTGCAAAATGTGAATGTGCACTATTACATGAAAAATAATTTAATAAATATTAATAAAATTACATAAAATGTCGTATTAGAGTTTAAAATTTATAAAAATGATACAAAAGGATAATAAAATAATTTATCCATTTTTCTAAATTATGAATATGACACGTCAGTATGTATTTAATGTAAGAATAATGTGTAAAAAAAATTAATAATTAAAATTAAATAATTTAGGAAAAATGGCCGCCTAAAAGGAATATCAGGGATCAAAATTGGGTGTGAACAATTGTCCCTTCATTGCTTGAGAATGATAAAAGAATTATCAAGCAACAAAAGTTGACATAGTCACCAATTTTTTCCAACCGAGGTTCATTGGAGTTAAAGCAATAGGAGGTGGTTAAAAAAAATAGTGTAGCCGAGACTTTAGTTTCAAGTCGCCTACATATCTTTGATTTTCCAAGAATCAGGTCGTTTGGAGTTCTAGATTTAGGAATGAACAGTATTCCTAAATAATGTTAATGATAAGGGATAGGAGCATCAACAATGGTATCACGTGTCAGTGAGGTGGTAATGTTAGGTTTGGAATAATGTCGTATGGAGGAGTTAGAAAATATTGAGGTAAGTGAGGTGATCGATGAATAGATGGGGTAATATTTTGAAATAAAAATAAACAATTATCCCTATTTGTTTTCCTTCCTCTGTTACCTATGTCTTTACATTCTGTTATACTATTGTATCAGTTGTTTGACTTCTTAATGTGACGTTGGATCGGCTGTTGGACCTTTTGATGTAGCATTGGATCAGCTATTTGGCTTCTTGATATGATGTTTGATCGGTTGTTAGACTTCTTGATGTATCATTGGATTAGTTGTTTGGCTACTTGATATGATGTTGGATCTGTTGTTGGACCTCTTTATGTATTATTGGATCAGCTGCTCGGCTTCTTGATATAAGGTTGGATTAATTGTTGGACCTCTTAATGCATCATTGGATCAGCTATTTGGCTTCTCGATATGACGTCGGATATAGTGTTGGACCTCTCTATGTATCATTGGATTAGTTGTTTGGCTTCTCGATATGATGTTTGATCAATAGTTGGACCTTTTGATGTATTGTTAGATCAGCTGTTTGGCATCTCGATATGGTGTTCGATTAGCCGTTATACCTGTTAATGTATCATTAGATCAGTTGTTTGGCTTCTCGATGCATTGTAGAATCATCTGATCAGATCTTTGACTTCTCATCGTGGGATCAACTTTTAGGCTTCTCGATGCATTGTGGAATCGTGTGATCAACTATTTGGCTTCTCATTGTGGGTTCGTGATCTATTCCTATTAGTCCTGCCATTTTTATCTCAATTGGATAAAATAGTTAGCATGGATATATGAGTGTGTATAGAAGATTAAAAATTATAGCAAACAACTATAATAGTAAATATAATAGACGATGAGAAAGAATATCTGTCGCATTGTTGGATCAATTGTGAAGTCTCTCATCATAATGTTGGATTGGCCGCTTACGTCTATCGTGATGATTGTTGTCATCTGTACCTATTAGTATCGTCATGTTGGATTGGTACCATGCTCGAGTCGACTCATTGGTCATTGTTTTCTACTCCATGAACTATTGGGATTTGTACTCCATGATGATAAAATTTTTGAGGAATTCTCAAAGATTTTTGCCAGTTTGTAAAGCATCATTCGCATGCCATTGTGAATAGATTATTTACTTGTGAAATTTTTGAGGAATTCTCTAAAAAAATTTCCCCAGTTTAGAATGAAAGGCGCATTTTGCATGTCATTGTGAATTGACATTTTGTTTAATCGTGAACTTTTTGAGGTTTTCTTGAAAACTCAAAAATATTGCCCCAGTTTTTGTCTTTCAAGTCTTATATTCATGTACCACTCAAAGAAAACATTAGTCTAAGCAAAATAGTTATCCTATATTTGAATATTATAACCTCAATTGTAATATTCTTTTATATGATCAAGCTTTGAATTAATTAGCTTGACAATTTGGTAGTGTAGGAATGTGAAAAAGAGGAGGAAAAAAGTGTTTTATTAGTTAAAGACTGGGCCCAGAGTGGGCTGCCTATGTATCCAAATGGAAGTCAGGTCGAAAATAGTTCATGAGTACAAAGAAATGTTTAGAAAACAAGAAAATGCTACTATCCATAAGGCCAGTAAAATAGTTACGTAAAACAAAAACGTCAATTTATGTGATGTGCTTTATGTTTCTTTAATGAACGTCTGGGATCTTGTTGGATAGGGTAGGAGTAGATTTGACAAGCCTTTTTTCAAGGACAAAAATCAGCATGGGTCTCATTATATTGATAACCTTGTATTGAGGTATGAAAGGTGAAAAATCCTCTTTCTCTTCCTTGGGTGGATTCTTCATTTCATATTCTAATTTATTTTGGATCGAAATCAGACTGTCAAAGTTGTGATTTACCTGGAAGAACATTTTCTAAAAGTATGTTCTGTCTAGTGTCTTAAGGAAAATTTGGACTAATTCCTCCTCATGTATAGAAGAACATATTTTGGAAGCATCTAACCTCCATTGAGTTTCATATTCCTCAAAAGATTCATGGGTCGGTCTCTTAATCTCAAGAAATTCTTGCATTATTGGACCCTTATTGATGTTAAGTTTGTACTACCACAAAAAATCTTGAGCCAATTCTACTCAATTATTCCATTTGTCAAAGTTTTGTTGTACGAACCATGTGAGTGTCATTCCTGCAAACTCTAACTAAATAATCTCATAAGGAGAGGCTCATTATGCCCTATGCCAATTAATCTGCCACAATAGTCCTTTGGATGTGTAATTGGATATCCATGCCCAACGAATGTGTTAAATTTAGGGACTTTGTATCCTGGAGGTAAATCAATCCACAGATGTATGCATAATTTATCATACCTTAAGTCATAGATACCCGAAGAACGTAGTTCCTCATTCATACTTATTTCTAACTCACAAAGCATTCACCAACGTTCATCTGATTTGATCCTTTCACTTTCAAAAGTATCATGTGCAAAAGAGAATTGTCGAGAATAGGTGTGGGTAAGACGAGGATAAGGAGTCATAGTGTTTTTCCTTGGGGAAAGAGAAGAAGGATTGACAACTTTTCGAATATTGAGCATATTTTTCATGTTGTACATTGTTAATTGAGTTCGATGTTCAAATTCTAGACAACATTAAAATAAGATATGTAAGGCATACAAAAATTACCACATAACACATAAGTTTGAAACATATTAAATATAAAACAAAAGGTATTCAAGGGTGAAGAATAAGATTTAATAAGCAATATAGGCGTAAATATTTGAGCTCCTATCGCACGAAACATGATAGTGATAGAACGTAATGTCAAATTTGCAATTGTGATTGTAAGAAGCTAAGAAAGATAGGAAATGATTAAGGTCGACTTTTGTTGAACCTCAGATTTGTTGATTCAAAACATCCATTGTAATTGATATTGTTGATTCATCTAACTCAATATAGAAAGGGAAAAAATGGGGAAAAGAAGATTTTATTATAATGAGAGCAAACTCATTAAATGAGCGCCTACGTATCCCTCATGTGGGGAATCACGTCGACCGTAGTTCTAATTACATAAGTAAGGAAGACATAAAAGGAAACTGCCAATCGTAAAACTTGAATGAATTTCAAATGTTTGAGAATTTGGAGTGGAGAATCAATATGATATCCTCTACACCAATGTTGAACCCATGCAAGTCAAGCCTAGTAAATCAGTCATCCTTACTATTCGGCTTCGTCATATTTATCACGTTATCGTTAATTACTGCTTGAATTTTGTCTTTCAAAGTTTGACACTCTTCTGTGGTGTGTCTTTTCATCCTTGAATGATAAGCACAAGTTTTAGAATGATTAAGACATGGTGCACGTATGTTCATGACAATTGCGGGAATGGGAGTGGTATAGCCAGCCATCCTCAATCTCTCATCAAGTTGAGTAATGGGCTCTCCCAAATAGGTGTATTGTCTTGGGGGATTTTTCTGAAGCTTTCATCGAGGTCTGGTGGTTTGGATGGATTGTTGATTTATTGGTAGATCTTGGTAAAAAGCTGGAATGTAGTTTGATTTTGGAGCAATGAATAAATGTGGGTACTAAATAGTTTGAGGAGGAGGTATTATGAAGGATTGTGGATAATAGGATTTGACATAATTAGAGTTTGGGATGATTTCTGGAGTTGGGTACCATATCGATTGAGGTTAGGGTACACTTATATCAGGATTTAGAGGTTTGGATGTCTCGTAGATGATCCTCTTTCCCTTATTCTTGGATTGTGGCTTAACCAAATTTTCCTCAACTGTGAGATTTCTTTTTAGCTTATTGTTGAACTGCCTAGTAAATTTAGTTGCCAAATGATCCCAAGAAACCGATTTGCTAGTATCATTTTTGGTGTACTACATCAATGCTGGAAACTTATCTGAACTAATAAAGAGTTTTATATTTAGGCTATCACTTTTTCCTATAACCGATAGCTTGTCGAGGTACTCCTTCAAATGGGAGTGAGGTTTTCCCAACCCATTATATAATGGAAAGTTCCAACCCTCGATTTTCTTCTTGTTTTCTTCCCTAGATTTGGATGACCTACTCGTTTTAGGCCATTCAGATGGTACTGCCTCATGGATAGGAAGATTTTCTTTCGTCTCCTTGTCCTCACTCGTATTCATTAACTAAATTAGTTCTTTTAGCAATACAATTGAAAACTGACTTAGTGACATAGGCGTATCATGATCAGATATATGTGAAATAGTCAGTATAGGGGACTTCGTGGTATGGATGGGAGGGTTGGAGTTTGATTTAGGCAGTGCTTTGGAAAACCTGATGGCATCTCAACTAAGGCTCGAATATCAATCATTATTCCCCTAATTATCTCTATTCTTCTTCCTAACCTTCTGATGCTCGAAATAGCTTTATTTTGAAGCAACACCAGACTCTCGTGCTCTGCTTCCTTGTTGGCAAGATCGATAAGCATCATTTGATTGGTCATTTCTAATGTTCATCTTAAGTCAACCTTAGAAGAAAGGATTTATAATTAAGAACAAAGAGCACGTAGGGGAGTAAAATAAATATTCTACTCATTTAAAAATAATGAGTTATGCTCATCAGAGTGAATAGACGTTATGAGGGCTCTATGTAACTTAGAGGTTATGAAAGCTAAAGTACGATATGAGTATGATAGTTTCATAAGGATCATGTGGGACATAGTATGTAAGCATTGAAAGCATTAAGAAGTTAATAACCTAAAAAGATAAGTTGTACTATAAGATTATGAATAAGACTAAACCTCTTTATCACAGTAAGAATTGAGCCTAGAGATGATTAATATACTAATAGATGAGTCTGGAGTATAAATTGAAGATATGTATTAAATAGGACCTAAGAGTGTATTGTAGGGACCTAACATGGAAAGAATTTTAAGAATAATGAGCTCTAAAGTAAGGAATACTAAATGCAAGGAGTGACTAAGGCAAGAACGCAAATAACAAGATAGACACATGTCAATACATACATAGAAATGCAACTCATAGCAAGTAATTGTGAGTCCCCTTGAGGTTGTGAACCTCTTTGGACTTTGAATGAGACTAACATTCAACGCGTCAAGGGTGTCAAGTCATGCTATATTAAATGGGACACATATTCCTTAATAAAATAATATGTAGCCAAGATCTAAAGAACAAGAGTGGGTTTGTGACATTGTTCCCTAAAATGGACAACTAGAGAGTGGGAAAGCTTGTGACAGTCAACGTACTGTTGATCGACTGATCCACAAGATATTTCTTGAAGGATTTTTCAGGAAAGAACATCTGTGTACTCATGCAACCATTCATAAAAGAAAAATAAAAGAGGTTCTAAGAAGAGGAAAGTATAAGCGAAATGCTAGTTAAAAAAAGCAGTTACACATAGCATATAGTGAAATATAACATGCTAAACAATATACATATAGATGAACATGATAACAGATAAACAATAATAAGGAAAGGGACAGACATGAAGACAAATAAAAACACATAAAAAGGGCAAAATACTAATATATCATGATGTAAGTAAACGATAAAAGAGGAACATATAGAAAATAAATTAGGATGTCAAAGTCAAACATTATCAAAACAAATAGAGAGAATCTCATATAAACCACAAATTTGTAATAGATAAAACCTAATATCCCCGACAGAGTCGTCATTCTATTATGCTATATTTTTCTTGCGAAAAGTAGGCTTCAGCGTAACCATACTTTTTTTGATTTGTTTAAGGTTGAATGTGAGGGGTTGCCACCTAACATATTGAGGTGTGTTACGGAACTTGTCTAGGCTACTAGGAATATATTTTGTGGTTTTGTCTTAGTTCACCAGAAATATGGGTAAGGGTTCAAACTACCACAAAAGAAAGGTGTTAGGCACCTTTCGAGGTCCGCAAAGGTGTTTTCCGGTTGAATTTGTATTTTACATGGGGATTCTAGGTGAGCAAATAAAGATTTCTTTTTTTGTTATTAACTTAATGTTTAACTAAGTGATAAAGTAATTAATAAGCATATACATGTTATTTTGTTACTTCTAATTATTCATTATCTAAGTGATAGAGTTGGTAAAACATATAATAAGGCAAACGAGGAGAAAGAATTGATATAATTTATAATAAAAGGGGACTGCTTATGTAATAAACTAAGTACCCTAAATAAATAAACATGCAAAGTAAATAAAAGAATAAAAAGACTTCATCAAATCAAAAAAAAAAATATTTTTTGTTTTATTCGGATCAGAACCCCAACTTGTTTAATCATTATCTAACCCCCTGGTCGAACTCTTAGATAAGACATGTATCTTATTATTAATGTCTATTAGAGATCATCATTTACTAATGACTACCCATCCCACCCCACCTAGGCTGGTTGTTAGCTCTAAAGGCATTCTAAGATAAGGATAAAACTAGCATCTTTAGTAATTCCTATTATTTCACCTTTCGTTCAAGAGGCATTGGACTTTTACTATTTTGGTTTTGTGCTCTAGATATAATAAAGATATGTTGCCTAGGATTCAAAACGCGTAACAAGTAGGACATCACATAGCACATAATTATTCCAAGTTAGCCGCTTGATTAATAAAGAGTAGATTAATGTGATTAACCTGCAAAGATAAAGAATAGTTGTTTTTGTGTTATTAATATATAGGCATGATATCTAAGTGTTCAACAAGTGCTAGTATGAAGAAAATGTAATTGTGATTTCGTTGATGTAACAATGTGTTGTCAAGCTGTTAAAAGAGGTTGTTAAAGTATGGTAGATATGTCAAAGAATTGTGCTCACGAATTTCATTGTGCAAGTGTTATAAACCAATGATTATAAGAAAATATTAAACATACATTAACGTGCTAAAGAACACAATGATGGACTTAACCTAGTGTTTAACATGTTGAGAATGCTCAAAAACCTATGTTTTAATATGTTGACAATTATGCTAATAGTACAGAAATTTCATATTAATATGATGGAAAATGCAATAAAATGCTAAAAATGCCTAAAATCTATATTTTAACATGCTGAAAATTATGCTAATGCACAGTAATTTCGTGTAAAAATGCTGAAATTGCATTAATAGGTGGAAAAATATAATGACATACTTAATCTACTATTTAATATTCTGAAAATGCTTAAATTAATGTTTAAACATGCTGGTAATTAATTGTTTTATGCAAAAATACAGTTTTAACATGCTGAAATTTAATTGTTTTATGCAGAAGCGTGATTTTACCATGATATAGAATATATTAGTGCATAGGAATTTTATGTTAACATGCTCTAAAATATTAACATGCTTAGATTTGTGTTAAAATGCTAGACGATATAGTTAATTCTAATGTCTAACATGCTAAAAATGCTAAAAATGTATTAATATGTGAAAATTTAATTGTTGGCATGCTAAAACCCACAAATATAACATACAATAACATGCTTAATTCAAATTTTTAACATGCTAAAAATGTATTAATATACATGAATTTAATTTCGCATAACGGATGTCAGCTTAATCATAAAATCAAGATTTCTAATCGAATTAATCAGTAGATTAATGTCTAAGCGATTCATGTATTAATAAATCCTAGATTTGTGTGCCTAACTTGACTCTTGGGATACATAAAACACCACTTAAGGATATCTGTTAGATATGAATCAAGAGCAAGAAAAGTACAAAGAAACACATAATCTTGAACAACACATTGTCTCAAACAAGGGAACAAAGAAAACAAAGGCATATTAAAATAAGCATTATTTCAAATTACTTCCTAGAAAAAGAATACATCGATTATGACTTATCGATTGACAATAATGAATAATAATAAGATGAAAATAAGAACCACAAAATTCGAAAGCAAATTGTTGCCAAAATATTTAGATTAATTCTCAATAAATTAGTGCCAAAATAACAAAGTAAAATTGCCTTTTCTTTTGTTTTATGCATTTTAGTCAAAGAGAGTGTATATTGTGTGTTGTAACTTATTCAAAATAAGAGAATACGGATTGTTTATATAGTGGAGGGACAAATCAACCAAGCCATAAAAAGGAAAACAGAATCTGTTATGTCATCAATCCATCACAATAATATCATTCAAATAATTTTAAATTAGTCTAAAGTAATAGATGAAAAAGAAGTATCAATCAACAGAATATGTGATGTAATCAATAAATAAAATTGCCTTAAATATGAAGATCACACTTACTAATATAATCAGTCAAAATAAATAGAAGGAAAGAAAAATATCAATTAATATAAATTTTATTTTTGGATATGCAGACTAATTAAGGCAAATCGTTATGTCACTTAAGATTACAATCATGCAAATTTGATAAAAGAAATAAAATAAGAAAAAGCATATTTAGGATAATTAATCAGCCAAATTTTCTTGTATAAGCATGAAAACCAATCGATTTCTTTCCCTGGAGTATTAAATTCAAATAAATAATAGTGAAGGAAAGAAATCACTGCGAAGAAATTTTTACCAAGGCTTGTCACACACTAAACAAAAAGGAAAGAAATTCCCCAATGTACAAACTAACAAAATCAGCTAAATACCAAGTAAATCAATTAGAATGGGAAAAATATATGAATAAATGGACTCTGATCTTTACCTAAATGATTAAACAATTATGAGCTAATAATTAACCGAACTCATCATGTTACAATGCTAGTTAACTCAAATCATGTAATAAACTTCTCCAAGTAAATATTTTTTAGTAGAGATAATATTCACAGAATAACAGACCATGAACACGGTATTCGACCTAATACATATTAGTATCATTAAAATAGATTTAATAAAATTCAATTTAGCATTCAAGAACACAACAGCTAAATTACTCAGTGCCCAATTTAAAAAATAGCATAAGCCAAGCAAAAAATCAAAACATTTAAAACAAACATAATCAGATCCAAGCCACCCCACACATTTTACATCCACAAAAATTATAAAGTAAATCTAAGAAAAATTTCATCGGAGAAAAATTCATCATGCAAAAGATGTTGGAATTGAATCCTTAACACTCTCGTGGGTTTGGTCAAATGAGGTGACGACGCTGGTGAGGTTACCAATGGTGGCTATGATTGGGAGGGCAAACGCAGGGAGATAGCAGCGGTTCAATTGGCAACTGGCTTTACTATTTTACCGATAGAATCACTCAGTCTTCTGGAGTTTAATTTGTCCTAGTTGGCAGAGGCTGGTTCTGTTCGAGTTTTAAGTATGGGCGTTATGGCGGTTGGTGGTGATGCTGGTCACTAATTTAGTTGAGGATGAAGGGTCGCTAATTGGTGGTGGTTTTTAGAATGATGTTTCACAGATCATTACCTATGATGTAGCGACAATGATGAGAGGCGACACCAATTTTATGGCTGGACTGACCATTTTGGTAGAGTTACAACATTTATTGAGAGAAAAAACTAGGATGGTGGTGGTTGGTTTATCAGAGTGGGAGAGGGAGACTGGTGAATGAAGGGATTGTTTGCCTTGATGAATGCCGATGAAGGTGGTGGTGGAGGTAGTTTGAGTATTTTTTTAGGAGAGAAGGTGGAGAGAGAAGAGAGGTAGGGAGAGAGAGGGAGATAGGATGCTTATTTTTTGTAAGAATAAATTAGGGTTAGGTGTTTTGAACTAAAAAAGAAAGAGGAGAAGGGTTTGATCTCAACTGTTGGATTAATTTGGATTAACGACTGATATTAGAACCCTTTAGAAAGAGGTCAAGAAAAAACAAATATGCTATTAAAATGTCAACAATTAGGCTAAAATTGCTATTAATTGAATACCAGTTGGCTAGAATTGTAATAAATTGAGTAAAATATGTTAGAAAATGGCTAAAAGATAAATAAATTATGCAAGATGATTTCAAAGTAGGTTGATATTTAAGTAATAGTAGGGATAATAATAATAATAATAATAATAATAATAAATAAAAAATAATGATAATATATAATAATAATAAATAATAATAATAATGCAACACTAGACAATGTATGTGAGAAATATGAGCGTGCACAATTATGTGAAAAAATAATTTAATAAATATTAATAAAATTACATAAAATATCATATTTAAGTTTAAAAATTATAAAAATGATACTAAATGATAATAAAATAATTTATTAATTTTTTTAAATTATTAATGTCACACGTCAGTATGTATTTAACGTAAGAATAACATGTAAAAATATTCAACAACAACAACAAACCCAGTGTATTCCCACTTAGTGGGGTCTGGGGGGGGTAAGATGTACGCAGTCCATACCTCTACCTCTGATTAAGTAGAAAGGCTGTTTCCGAAAGACCCCCGGCTCAAGTGACAAGATATCACACAAACACATAGTACAGCACAGAAGCAGCTGACATAACATAG
>JAPEIP010000006.1:124115847-124136583 GCA_026120095.1 Capsicum chinense
TCAACAACAACAACAAACCCAGTGTATTCCCACTTAGTGGGGTCTGGGGGGGGTAAGATGTACGCAGTCCATACCTCTACCTCTGATGAAGTAGAAAGGCTGTTTTCGAAAGACCCCCGGCTCAAGGCACGAGATATCACATGTAAAAATATTAATAAGTAAAATTAAATAATTTTGGTAAAATGGTAGCCTAAAAGTAATATCGGGGGGTCAAAATTGGGTGTCAATAATGTATATTGGCTTCTAGATCCAGACTCTACCCTCTTTTATGTGACCATTTATATGTGGCTATTCATTTTGTTTTAATCCTGAGTGTATTTTGGATCCTTTTATCGTGTCTACCTTAGTGGGTGAGATGGATACAAGGATCTATAGAAGTTGTGTAATGTCTGTAAGTTGCAGGGAGACCTGGTGGATCTGATAGAGTTGAACATATTAGGCTTTGATGTGATTTTGGGAATGGATTGGTTGCATTCATTCTATACGTCAATTGATCTTCATACCCAAAGGGTTAGTTTCCACTTCTCTAATGATCTGATAATTGAATGGAATAGTAGTTCCATAGTGCCTAAGGGAAGGTTTATTTGGTATCTTTGGAAGCTGATTTCTAAGGGGTGTCTTTATCACCTAATGCATGTTATGGATTGTAGATTCAATGGTCCTTTTATGCATTCTGCCATTGTGTTCTGTGAGCTTCCTAAGGTATTCCCTAATGATTTTTCTAGTTTTTCTCCTAATAGGGAAATTTATTATAGGATTGATCTTCTTCAAAACACTCATCATATTTCTATCCCTCCTTATAGAATGGCTCCAACTGAGTTGAAAGAACTCATAAAGTAGTTGAAAGATATTCTAGATAAGGGTTTTATTAGTCCTACTATTTCTCCTTGTGGTGCTCTGTTTCTCTTCATGCTTGAGAAGGATGAGTCCCTTTAGATATATATATATATATAGATTACCGCTAGTTAAATAAGGTGAAGGATAAGAATAAGTATTACTTCTTAGGATCGATGATCTTCTGATCAACTTCGAGGTGCTAAGATTTTTTGGAAGATTGATCTTCAATTAGATTACCATCAGTTAAAGATTAAGGAAGTGGATATCCCTAAGACTGCCTTTCAAACCCGGTATGGTAATTTTGAGTATTTACTGATGTGATTTTGTATGACTTATTTCCCAACATTATTTATCGACATATGAATCGAGTATCTCATCAGTTCTTTGATTCATTCATAATTGTATTTATTAATGATATTTTGATATATTTTAAAAGTGAGGTAGATCATGTCAATTACCTCTGCCTTATGTTGAAAACCTTTAAATATCAATAGTTATATGCAAAAATCATGAAGTGTGAGTTTTGGTTGAATGTTTAGACCTATTTAGTTTATGGTGTTTCTAGTATAAGGATCATAGTTTAACCATTGAAAGTTGAAGTGGTGAAGAATTATCCTAGATATATGACTCCAATTGACATTCAGAGCTTCTTTGGTTTAAAATTTTACTATAGGAGGCTTGACGAAATTTTCCCTTCTATTATTGCCCCATTGACCAAGTTGACTTAAAAAAGGTGTTGTTCTTGTGGTGTAACACTTATAAGGGTAGTGTCAAGAAATTTAAGAATAAGTTGACTTTAGATTCGATCAAGACTCTACCTCAGGGCACTGATGGTTCTATTCTATATGGTGATGCATCCCTGGTAAGACTGGATTACATATTGATGCAGTATTGAAAGGTGATTCCAAAAGCTTCTAGGTATTTAATGGTTAATGAGAAGAACTATTCTACTTATGATTTGGAATTATTAGTTGTGGTGTGTAAATTGAAGATCTAGTGACATTATTTATATGTTGTCCATGTAGATATTTATTATGATCATATGAACCTGAAATACGTGTTCACTCAAATGGAACTAATTCTTACAAAAAAGAGGTGGATTGAGTTGCCAAAGTACTATGACATGAGTCTCTATAATAACCTAAGTAAAGCTAATGTGTTTGTTGATGTTGTTAGCAGGTTGTCCATGAGGAGCTTAACCCATGTAGACAAGAAGAAGCAGGATTTATCAAAGGACTTCACCATTTGGCTAATCTTGGAATATGTCTCATGGAATTTAAGGATGGTGGTGTAATTATTTAAAAGTTGTCAAAGTCATCCCCTAGTGCAAATGTTAAGAAGAAACAAGTTTTGGATCCTATATTGATACAGATCAAAGATGAGCTAGGTCACTAGAAAGTGATGGATTTTGAGATTAGTAGTAATGGTATCTTGAGGTACCAAGAAATATTATGTGTTCTTGATGTTAATGCATTTTGAGGAAAAAATTTGGCAGAGTCTAATGATTTGCATTATATGGTTCATCTTGGATTGATGAAAATGTATAATGATCTTAAGGAAATTTATTGGTGGAATAACATGAAGTGGGATAAGGATAATTTTATGGCTAAGTGAATATTGTATTAGCAAGTGAAGGTGGAGTATTTGGGGCTCGATGGTTTGACTCTAGAGATTGAGCTGCCAGTGTAGAAATCCAACAAAATTAATATTGATTTTGATACCACCCTTTTGCGATCTCACCAATAATTTGATTTTAGTTGGTTCATCATCGATAGGATGACTAAGTCCACTTATTTGTTTCCAATAAGGACTCTTTTCTCTTCTAAGGATTATGCTAAGTTATTCATTAAGGAGATTATGAAGTTGCATTGTGCTATATTTTCTATCACTTTTTATCATGGTACCAGTTCTTATCTCACTTTTGGAGGTCTTTCTAGCGAGGTTTGGCGACTAAGATAACCCTTAGTACTGATTTCCATCAATAGATGAATAGGTATGCAAATATGATAATTTCATCCTTGGAAGATAAACTTATGGCTTTTGTATATAATTTAGATAGTAGTTGGGTTAATCACTTGCCTTTCTTAGAGTTTCTATATAATAATAGTCATTCCTTTAATATTGTTATTGATTCTTTTGAGGCTTTGTAAGGTAGGAGGTGTAGGTCTCCTATTGAGTGGTTTGAGATTGGTGAAAGTTGGTTGGTCATCTCTGATTTGGGTCACCAAGCCATGGAGAAGGTGAAGGTGATTTGGGATAGTCATAAGACTACCCAAAGTCTCCAATAGTCCTACATGGATGTGAGATGGAAAGAGTTGGAGCTTAATATTAGTGATTGGATATTCTTAAAGGTGTCTCCTATGAAGGGTATAATGTGATTTTGGAAGAAGGTTAAACTTAGTCCCCGTTATATTGGTTTGTATTTAGTTTTGAAGAGGCGGGCAATGTAGCATATAAATTGGAATTGTCTTCTAGCTTAAGCTCCATTCGTTTGATCTTTCATGCTTTGATGTTGAGAAAGTGCGTGGGTGACCTTCGTTGGTTGTTCCTTTAGAATCTATGGACATTTTAAATTCCTTATCTTATGAGGATATTCCAATGGAGATCTTGGCTAATCAAGTCCATCAGTTGTGGATGGAGGACATAGCTTTGGTAAAGGTTCCTTGGAGGAACCAAAAGTTTAAGAAAGATAATTGGGAAGCCGAGGAGGACATGAAGTCCAAGTATTCATTCTTATTTCCTATTTTAGAAAATCGTGCTTCAGTTATGTGTATAATCTTAACTTCTTTATTTTCTATCTTTGTTAAAGGTAAGTGTGGTAGTGCATCTGCATTAAATCGTGCTAACATATGCCTTGACCTACATTCAAGGATAAATAATCCTAAGGAGGGAGAATATAACACCCAAATCTTGGTCCTTTAAAATTTCTAAAATTTTATCCTTACTGTTCTTAGTACGACTCAGTCAATAAGTCATAGGGTGTCTTGAAGGGTCATATCACCCTAGTCGTAAGGTGTCAAGTTAATGTTCTTTGAGTTGCAATCCAGAGTATGATTTGTGGACATGAGCTGTAAAGATCCATGACGATTCATTGGACTCAAATCTTAGTCTAAACAGTGTGAGTATGGAAAAGTTCTGCTCTAAGTATTAGTGGTTCACTTCAAATTTTGAGGACTCATTACAAGTCATTTTGTGCAAATTGTAAGATTTCCATTGTTTACCCCAATTGATTTATGTGTTAACTATGACTGAACCCCACGAGTTATAGCATCCCATTACGAGCCATGGTATACGAGTCGTAAGGTCAATAGTCTTTGATCCTGGTGACACTTTCTTGATAATGTCTCGTGGAGATGAGCCGTAATGAGTCATGACAAGTCGTTATGAGACACATAACGACTGATGGTTTATTTTTCCATCATTTTTAAAAGGGGTATTTTAGCCATTTATCGCTTATCCTTATAATAACCCATGGCCTATAAACAAACTTGGGGACCTATTTTCATCGATAACCCTCTCTAAACATTCCTTCTTCTCTCTTAAGTCTCTCAATCATCCATACTTAACGTTTCTAATAAATAGGCCATCCAAGGGCGCAAGGGTTGGATTCTCTCCATAATATTTGGTATGTAAAGCATATTACTCTTCCCTAATTTGTAATGTGTTAAAAGCATATGTTTAAAAGTATTGTTCATATAGTATTGATGATGGTTTTTAAACATAGGTTGAGTGTTTTGAATGTTTGTTTTAGAATAATATTTCCCATGGTTTACATATAATTGTACATGCATTATTCATGGATTTGAACTTGTGGAGTGCATGGATATGGTGTATAAACTAGGTGATTATGATTTTCGCTAATTTGTGAATATTGACCATTGAAGTGATAATGACCTCAACTCCATATTGTGAAATTAGCTTTGAGTATGAAAATAATGCACATTGAACTACTATTGAACTATTGCATAATGTTAAAAGCTAATGAAGCATAATGATTTTTAATTGAGCCTTATGGGGTTGTGAAATTTCTCAAGCTAATGCATAATTAAACAAAGAGGGAGAAGAATTTCCCCAAATAATGAAAGTGTTTTGGCATGTTGATTTTACCTTGCATATGTAGTTTTTATGATGATGCCAACAAATATGCCTAAATGTGTATCATGGATCAATAAATGGTAATATGTGATAGATGATTTATTTGGGCTTTAAGATAGTTGTGGTTGCCGATGATAGGGACTAAATAATTGGGTAGTTCGAGTCCCCCTTATTATTATCATATGATTTATAGGTTTGAGTCTTCCATATTTTATTAAGTGATTAGGACCTTTTATCACATTGATATACCGGGAGGTTAGAGACCCCCATAGTGCATATGTATACAATTTAGTCTGTGAGGCTATATGCACTGGGGTCCTACCAGCTAGGGGATAGCCGGGCCTATATACCCTGTGGTGAATTCTTATGTTATGACGGTTGAGCTACACAATCTAGGTTAAAGTTTTAAAGTGTATGCTAAGCCTTGTTCTCTATCTCGGCATGTTATACAAATATATAAATGTATATGCAATTGATTGTGTGCATTGGGATTAATTTATTTTTAACTGTTGATTATAACATTATGTTACCCTCAATCTTGATTAATATGCTATTTGTCAACCTACTAACCATCTCCGTATATTGCATTCCCATAAGATGAAAGGCACCAGAGATACCTTTACTTTTACTATGCAAAGTTAAATGGATTGATTAGGTTCATTGGTTCATTGTGGTGAAGTGATGAGGTTCAATTCTCAAAAATACATAGACATTTTACCAGTTGTTGTCTTATATTAGTATTGAAAGTTTTCATTATCATTAACATTATCATTGTTAATGTCAGAGTCGGGGATATGTCCCGACAAAGATGGGTTTTTAGTTCTTTTTACATAGAGGCTTTGTTGGATTGCTATGGACATGGGTGATGTTTTTTGGATTTGTTTGGTCGGTTGTCAGTTATCTGCTATATACATATCTTTTATTCTTCAAACTTATGTTATGCTCTCTTGTTTTTTATTTTGAATTCAACCATTATTACGCTGTGTATGGTGTTTTTTCTTGATCAAGGGGTGGTCTGCGGTCCATGATAGATAGGAGATACCCCTCATGGCCAAGCCCTAGTTTGGATAATGACATTTGTATACACTCGTGCTAAGCATCCCTTTATTATAGGACCTTGGAGGGTTAGTTTCTAATTTCGAAATAAATTTGTGATTGAGTGGAAGGTAGTTCCATATTGCTTAAGAGAAGGTTCATTTCATATAATAGAGCCAGGAAGTTAGTTTTCAAGGGTTTTCTCTATCACATGGTCTGAGTTAAAGATTCTAATTTAGAGGGTCCTTCATTGTTATATGTCTATGTGATTTATGAGTTTTCATAAGTATCCCCGATGATCTTCTTGGTGTTCCTCCTGATAGGAAGATTTATTTCTTGATTGATGTTCTTTTAGACACTCATCGTATCTCTATCCCTCCCTATAGAATTGCTCTGGCCGAGTTAAAAGAACTTAAGGAGCAGTTGAAAGACCATGTTGATAAGGGTTTTATTAGTCCTATTGTGTCCCAATAGAGTGCTCTGGTGGTCTTCGTGCGAAAGAATGGTGAGTCCCTTAAAATATGTATAGATTACAGCTGGTAAAAAAAGGTAATTGTGAAGAATAATTATCCTTGTCCTAAGATTGATGACCTATTTGATCAGCTTCAGGGTGCTACGTACTTCACAACAATTGACCTTCGGTTAAGTTTTCATAAGTTGAAGATTATAGAGTTGGATATCCTTAAGAATTCTTTCTGAATGCAGTATGGCCATTTTGAGTTTTTGGTGATAAATTTTAGTTTGACTAATGTGTTGACAAAATTTATGGATCTCAAGAATTATGTTTTCTATCAGTTTCAGGATTTATTCATCATTATCTTTATTGATTATATTTTGGTGTACTCTAAGATTAGGCAAATCATTACAATCATCTCCGCATAGTATAACAGACTCTTAAGGATTAATAGTTATATGCTAAATTTTCTGAGTTCTGGTTAAATATTGTTACTTTTTTGGGTCATGTTGTTTCTACTAAAGAGATCATGGTAGATCCACAGAACCTTCGGTGGTGAAGAAGTTGCATAGACCCCCAACTCCAATCGATATTCGGAGCTTCTTGGGATAAGTAGGATATTATAGGAGGTTTGCAGAGAGCTTCTCATCTATTGCTTCTTCATTGACTAAGTTGACTAGAAGAAGGTAAAGTTTTTATGGTTCAATACCTATGAGGATGTTTTGAAAAGTTTAAAGATAATTTGGTTTCTACTCCAGTCTTGGCCCTACTTGAGAACAATGATAGATTCACTGTCTATTGTGAAGCATCTCGTATAGGACTTTTTTTGTGCTAATGCGATATGTCAAGGTTGTGTCCTACGCTTCTAGAAAGTTGAAAATTCATGAGAAGAATCATCCAACGCATGACTTGGAGTTATTAGTTATGGTATTTATGTTAATGATATGGCTCCATTACTTGTATGGGATTGATGTTGATATCGATTCAGATCATAAGAGCTTGTAGTATATGTTCACTCAGAAGGAGATAAATTTTAGGCAAATAATATGGCAGGTTGTCCATGGGAAACTTGTCTCAAGTTTAAGAGGAAAAGCTCGATTTGGTTAAGGATATGCACTGTTTAGATAATCTTGTGGTTCGTGTCTTGGACTCTGAGGATGGACTATGATTGTGCAAAAAATGGTAAAGTTATCTCTTGATGTTAAGGTGTAAGAGAAATAGGTTTGGGAACCTATCTTAATACGAATCAAGGATGATGTGGTTCATCTGAAGGTGATGTATTTTGAGATTGGTGGTGATGGTATTTGGAGGTACCAAAGTAGATTATGTGTCTCGATGTTTGAGGGTTGTATGAGAGGATCTTTGTTAAACCTTATGACTCATAGTTCACTATTTATCCTGGTTCGATGAGATGTATTATGACTTGAAGTACATCTTTTGATTGAATAACATAAAAAATGATGTAGCAAATTTTGTGTCTAAGTGCATGGTGTGTAAGTAAGTGAAGTTAGAGCACTTGAGGTCTGGTGGATTATTTCAGGAAATTGAGTTTGCTATGTAGAAGTGGGAAGTGATTAATATGGACTTTGTTACTAGACTTCTACAATCTCGCCAATAGTTTTATTCTTTTTGGGTAATCGTGGATAGCATGACCAGGTCTGCACGTTTCTTGCCTCTAAGGATTATTTATTCTGGGGACGATTATGCTAAGCTTTTAATTTAGGAAATAATGAATGTGCATGATGCTCCAGTTTTGATCATATATGATGGTGGTACCCAGTTCTCATCTCATTTTTGGCAGGCATTCAAATTAATTTGGGGACTAAAGTTAACCTTAGTACCATTTTCCACTCAAATATAGAAGGACAAGTAAAATGGATAATTCAGACATTGGAAGATATTGTTTAGGTTTGTGTGCTCAACTTTGGTGGTAGCTAGGTTGATTGTTTACCTCTTAGAATTTTGTATAATAATAGTTATCACTCTAGCATTGGGATGGCTCTATTTGACACTTTGTATGATAGAAGATGTCATTCTCTTATTGAGTAGTTTGATGTTAGTCAAGTTTTGTTATTCGGTCCTGACTAGGTTCATCTTACTATAAAGGAGGCGAAGGTGTTTCATGACAAACTTAAGACCACCAAAAGTTGGCAAAAGTCAAATGCAGCTATGAGGAAAAGGTTGTTGGAGTTTGAAATTGGCGATTGGGTGTTATTAAAGTTGTCCCCTATAAAGGGAGTGATGCAGTTTGGAAAGAAGGAAAAGCATAGTTCCTGTTATATGGGACCATATTTGATTTTGATGAGAGTCGATAATGTGTCTTATGAATTGGAGTTACCTCATTTGGATGTTGAGGAAGTGCGTAGGTGATCCTTTCTTGGTGGTTCCATCGGAAAGTATTGGTATTTTGGACTCTTTATTATATGAAGAGGTCTTGGTTGAGATCTTGGATTGGAAAGTCCATCGTTTGGGGACAAAGGAGATGGCTTCGGTGAAAGTTTGATAGAGGAACCAGAAGTTTGAAAAAGCTACTTGGGAAGGTGAAGAGCACATGAAGTCCAAATACACATTATTGTTCCCCATTCCAAATAGTCATTTTTAAGGTATGTGTCAATCTAAGCATCATTGTTTTATGATTTTATTAAAGGAAATTGTAATTGCCTTAAAATCTTTGTTTTTGTCTTTGTTAAAGGTAAGAGTGGGTGTGTTTTGTGTTAAGAATTCTTAAAGGATGCCTTGATCCCTCATTGTAGGACAAATGATCCTAAGGGGAGAATGAAACACTCAAGAGGCTGGCCTATGAAATGTTTATATGATTTATAACCTCACGGCCCTAACTACAACTCTCTCTATGAGTCATATTATGTCTATAAGGGTCATACGACCATAAACGTGAGGTGTCTTGTATGTTTTTCTAAGTAGTTTTCTTTGAATATGACTTGTCCTATATAGGTTATTAAGACTCATTATGACTTGTAATGCCCAAGTCATAAGGAGACCAGTGTATTATCCCAAGCTCGTGGTATGACTATGGTTAGTAAGTTATAATTTGTAATGACCTGGTACGAGTCGTATGCTGTGAAATTGAACCATACCAGTATTGGTGGCCCTAGATACTGTCTTTATATAAGGGGATTAAAAGAGTAATAGGGTGACCCTATGAGTCGTAAGATCACTCATAGCGACTAGGCATTGGTTTTGAATTGTAATTTAACACGAGTTGCAATTCTGCCCCCCCCCCCTTTCCATTATAAAACATAATTTAAAACCCTTTTTTGGGACTTTATTTTCACACTATTAACAATTAAAACACTCCCAAACACTCTCTTAAATTCTCTCAATCAAAATACTTATGGTTTCTCAAAGTTGGAAATTAGAGCTTCTAAGGGTGTTATCTCCCTTAATTTTCTTGGTAATAAAGGTATGTATTTCTTTACCTATTCTTGTATTTTCTTCATAGAATCAAATTGATAATTAAATCACATTGTTTTGATGTTGGACTTTGAACTACAGTTGAGGGTTTTGGATATATATTGTTTGGATATTTTTCCCATGATTACTCTTGATCTATTACGCATTGAATTGTTGGTTTATACGGGTGCCTGGGAATGGGGTATAGAACAGGGGTGCATAGATTCCCCATGTTTTTAATCTATGGTAATAGGGGTACAAATGAATCCCCAAAATAATTGTTAGTTATTGAAATTGATGTTAACCCATAGCCACTTGAGTAATTGAATTTGGAAGGTGAAATTATCATTTGGTTTTGACTATTTTGTTTTATAGAAATACATTTCATATTTTGATATATAAATAAGAAAAATTATGAAAACCTTATAGGGTACGAAGAAATCCCCCATGTGATATTAATAATGGATTCTACGGGGTATGATGGAATCCCCAAAGTTTTGGCTTAATGATGTTGCTTGCAAGATATAGTTGGTATGATGGTATCACTTAATTATTCCTTTATAATTGATTGGAAATTGGTGGATGGGTTATGTGCTATATATTTTTAATTAGCCGTGAAGGAGTGAGTCGAAAGGACTAATACTGTAAACTTATGTTTGCCGATATGATGGTTAGCCTAGATGATTATGTGCTTGTGTCACATTAAATATATAATTGTTTCATAGTTGGAGAAAGGTACAAAAGAATTCCTGACCTACTATAATATCTCTAGTTCGTGCAGCTAACACATACTGTGGTCGAACTAGGGGGTTAAAGACGGACCCATTTAGCTAGTGGGTGGTTTTAGGATGGTCAAGCTACACAATCTAGGCTAAGGTTTTAAATTTCATGTAATCCATGTTCCATTCCCCGATATGTGATATATATGTATATACCTTCATATAAAGTTGTGTTTTGATTTTAAATGGTTTGAATTATGGGTCATGGATTTACTTTTATCCTCTATTACTGAGTTGCATGCTAGTGCTTAATAAGGTAACTTTCTTTGGATGTTGTATCCCCAAACGGAGGAACTACTGACCCTACTACTACTTCTCTATGACAGTGACTAGGTTATTAGGGGATAACTCATGAGTCAGACTAAAGTGGTGAACTTCCATATTATGGAAGACCCTATTTCATGCTTTGGGTTCCATTACATTATTGACTCTTTCCTTTGGATTTGTTTTTTGCTATTTTTAGGGTATCTTTTAATATTTTATTGATATTTGGTTGATTAGAGGATTTGTGGATAGTACTATCGCTAAACGTATTGGTGTTGATGTTGGTTATCGATATCAATTGATGGATATTGACTTATGTTGGACTATTTTGAGATTTTCTATCCTATCTTGTTATATGTTCAGAATTTATCCACTGCTAGGTGTATATGGTTCAGTTGGATTAGGCAAAAAGGGTGGTCTCTGGTCCATGCAGACATGAGATACCCGTCACGTCTAAGCCTTGGTTCAATCCATGACAGTTATCTTAGTAATAATGTTTTCCTCATGAATTGTGATTAGTAGCTATGTGTTAAATAGTTGTTAAATGATGAATATAGGTTATGCGATGACTAATAGTGAAAGCGATTAGTTAATAAAAGATGGTTAACAAGTAAATGGTAATTGTTGTATATTCATTCTAAGATTGTTAAAAGATAATAATGTTATGGAATGTTAATACTTTGCCTAATGGTTGAAGAGTTGTGATAATATTGGTAAATAAAATATTGATGATAATCATGGAATGATGATCAAATAACGATGAAAGTTGACTATTGAGTTGATTGTTTGAGCTATTCTTCTCTTAAGTGTACTCTGTGATCATATGGGAGGCCGTGATGAGTTCTTTATTTTTCTGCACCTATTGGCACATAAGAGCCAATTTTGTAATTGTGTTTTCTTGTGGTGATGCTTTATATGTGTTATTATTCCAAATTACTTATGCATGTTATCATGATGATATTGGCAGGTGCTGATGCCTTATGGTTACTGCCATTCTGATTTAAATATTTATTAAGTAGAATGATCTTTGAGATGAATAATGTTTGATTCTGTATCTAGACATAGTTTATTCTATCCTTCATTATATCACACTTATATCATTATTTAGCTCAGTCGTCCAATGATGCCTACTGAGTACCCGTTGTTTTGGTATTCATACTATAGTTTTATACCTTTTTGGTGTAGATACAAGTACTAGCTATCGCTGTAGACATTCATACAGAGTTGATCTTTTGGTGATAGGGTGAGCTCTTGGGTTTTGAGTTGCTTATTTTATTCTATTTTACTAGTATTCAGTCTTTTGTATTGAGACACATGTATCTGCTCTGTTCTAAGTCTTTCAGACTGTATTATCGATATTAAATGCTCTCATACTATCTCTACTAGGTCATGGGATTGGTTTTTATTTGTTAACTTATTTAATGATTTAGAATGTCTTGTTTGTTTATAACTTGTGTTCATTGAATTCTTCCTTTGTTGGGCCTTTGTGATGACCCTTTAGGTTATTTTCCATATTTCGACTTAATTTTTTCCGTTAGAGATTTTTCATAGAGCCCCAAGTCATAAATGCCTTGATGGAATTGACAGTTCCATTATTGGGTAGTTAGTTTAGGTTTAGAGCCAATTCTCTATGATGAAGTCTTCGTTGGTTCCAAATGGCCATTAGATGAAAACTTTTGTAAAACAATCTCTGGTACAAATTCTGACTATGCCAGTAGCTTTAAAATATTAATTTTAATCTGGGTAGACCTTTGGTTTAGGTCCTATGGCAGCCGAGCTTATTTCAGCCTATTGGCTAGAATGTTGGAAAATAAAGAATTTATGTGTGGGACCAATATTTGATTAAAACAACCTTAGATGGAAAATTCAACTTTGCATTGTGTTTGAAATGTCGAATTTAGTTTGGTAAGATAGTTATTTTCCTAAATAGGATTATTAATGAATCCCGAGGTCTTAGTGGAAATTTAGAAAAATTGTCAAAGTTTTGGTTTATACTTCGTGTCGAAGAGGATACAACAATCGCACAAGGGAGGATGGCGATCACCATACCAGTTCCTATACTTAAGTAGTGAGATTGCATACATTGTTGTGCAATACCCATACCTAGTCACCTGGTATGTGTATAAAATGACCCCTTAGGCTGCATATTGGTTATTTTACACTCATCCATCAGACCTAGAACCCCTAAAAGAGTGTGCTAACTTTATATTGATTCTTAGGGGTGATTTGGGATCATTATTAAAATATATTTTCATAAATATCTTTAGATGTATAGTAAGAATCCTTCATATCATGCTTGAATTTCTTGAATTTTTTACCAAAACCCCAAATCATTTAGTGCTTCATTTTAGCCCAAAGTTTGTTTTGTTTTTTTCCCCATTTTTTGAAGGTTTTGGTTCCATGATCTTGATATCATGTTAGGTTGATCTAAGAAATGTGGTTTCATAAGCAGAACATACATGAAGGTTTTGGCATGATTTTTGGACCCAAATACAATGGTTTAATATGGGTATCATTATGCTCATATTGATGAGTAGATCATGTTTTTGATAGCTTGACATCTTAAAGAGGCTTCTCAAAATGTAAAAGCGAAGGTTTAGGGGACTGTTGAAATTTCTTTGGTGTCGCGGTAGGCTAGGTTTATTCCTTGTTAGATTGAGCTTTGTCATTGAATATATGTGATATCTTATTAGATTGGGATGTGTTTTAGGTGTTGGATTGATGAAAAATATGACTTGGGTTAGTTACACCATCTAGGCTATAATGAATCTTAGAATTGAAAAGCTTGACTTGTTTTTCTATATCTTAGGTGGAATAAAATTCATTGCTCGTGTCTAGCATTAGAATGTCTTATATTACTCAATCTATATGAAATATTGTAGTTACTCATACTTAGAGTGACTTGGCTTAGACGCTCATACAAATGAATGTTGCCTTAGTTCCATTGTACTTAGCAAAAGTTTCTTATGTAGAATATCTTCCTTAGGTCTTATTATGGCGTACTATATATATAAGATTTGATTTAGATTCCATAGCCTAGTGCGAGGTAGAATTTTAGTTAGAATGTATTTTGAGTATTTAGAAGTGGGGTCTTTGACCCACCTAAATACAAAATTGAGGATTAGATCTCCTCAACCCTTGTGCCCTTAGTGAATACCTAGAGATCCCTTACGATGAAATATTGCAAATCTTGGTACTTGTTGTTTATGATTAATGGCATTGGAAATAATGTTTAAGTGATTTTTCCTTATGTATCTTTTTTTGGATGAAGATTATCACGAGCTATTGATTTTGTTTTTGCGATTGGTTGTTTATTACGCTAAAAATCACACTATCGACTAAGCCCTTTACTCTGATATGGCCTAAGAAATAAGTTAAGTCATTGACTATGCTATAAATAAGCTATAGATTATGCCATGGATTTGTTATTTTTGAAGTTAGTGATAAACTATCTTTATGCTAATGATAGGCCAATGAATATGCTACTAATGAGCCATTATTAATTATGCCATTTATAGGTATGATCATGGTCTAATTGACGAAACTATTGGTTATGAAATGATAAGCCATTGATCACACTTTTTATTAATATATTTTGTACGTTACTGATTAATCCCTTGTTTAGGCTAGTATTCATGCCGTTGACTATTCTAATTCTCATACTTATAATTTTGCTAATAATCAAATTAGATATATTTCATACTGTCGATATTGGAAATGATAAGGTTAATGGTGCTAAAAGGCATACTTATTTACTACATGTGAATTTATTGTATAGATTATGCTTAGATGAATGATACTTCATTATATGATTGCTTTGGTGAAAACCTTTGCTTCTTATTATACATATCAATATACCCTTCTCTCTTGTATGGGACAGGGAAATATATTGGTGTTGAAGATAAATGAAAAAGGGAAAACTTGAGGATATTTTATAATATTCTTGTTTTATATATATAATTAATGATAATGTGAGGCTGATGATTAATGAGAAATTTTGGAAGTATTCTCTTCTTGCTTTTTCATTTGTGTTTATTTTCTTTATCCCTTGTAGGCTTGATCTTTACTTTAGCCCTTGTGGGCCTTGTCCTCTACTTTAGCCTTCGTGGGGCTTGCTCTTATTTATTGATGTTAATGTGGATATTAGGTTGATACCCGACAAGTCCGAAATATTATGAAGATATGATGTTACCCGACAACACCAGAGTATATTATAATTATTAATAATACCCGACAAGACCGGAGGATATTATGATGACATGATAATACCCGGCAAGGACGGAGGATATTATAATGATACAATGTTACCCGAAAAGGCCATAGGTTATTATGATGATGTGATACTACCTAGTAAGGATGAAGGATATTATGATTGCAATATGATACTCGATAAGGCCGAAGGATATTATAATGATACAATGTCACTCGACAAGGATGGAGGATATAAAAATGATTTGATGATACCCAAAAAGGATGAAGGATATAATTATTACATCATGATACCCATCAAGAAAAAAGGATATTATAATGATACGATGTTACCTGGCAAGGTCAGAGAATATTATGAAGACGTGATGCTACCCGGCATGGCCGGAAGATATTATGATGACATGATTATACCCGACAAGGCCGACGGATATTATTATAATACCATGTTACACAACAAGACCAAAGGATATTATGATTATGCGATGATACCAAGGAAGGTCGGAAGATGAGTATGATGATTTGCCTATGTGTACATCTATCGATTTGAGTATTGCTAGCCCTATGTGTGACAATTATATGTTTAAATATGCTTTTGTGTAGTTAGGTATAATGTTAATATTAAAGATGTTAGTTATAGTCTCCTAGTGAAAAAGGTATAAAGTGCTATAGTAGTTAATTTAAAGTTTAAGAGATGATTAGCGGTGAACATTAATTAAGAGGTCAATAATAACTTATTGATAATCTAACCTTATTAATAATGAGGACTAGTTATATTGACGTTAGTAATAATGATGATTGATATTTAAGGATGTTTTTCTTAAATGAAGACTTGTAGCAATGATGATTAGTTGATAATAGTGAGATAGTCGATGATAACAACTAGTTGCCAAATGATGATTCATAGATTAGTGATGGTAGTTACAAAGTGGTGTTTTGTAAAAAAAATGAATAGTAAATAATTAGCGATTAGAAGTTATTGGATAAATGTTGGTTAGTGAGCTTGTGGTGGATAAAAATAAATATGGGCCAGTTGATAAATATGGTTAAGTGATGAATTTTGGGTAAATGCTAGATATTGACGAGTTGGTAACTAATGGCTAGTTGTTGACCTACAAATAGTCATTTAAAGGTGAATAGTTTATAGATTACACTTAGCGGTTATATGATGACTAGTGAGTAATTGAATTATCTAATAACCTTTGGCTAACTAATAAAGAGCTATTAGTGTTTATCGAGGATATAATTATCTTATTGATGTTATTGTTATGAATATGAATATATTGTCATATATAGTTCAATTATTAATGTTAATGATAATTAAGGGTGATTTTAAACCTCTGATTGATGATAATTATGGAATATTCAGAAATGACAGATTGATGGCAAGTGTGTAATAACGTTAACTAATAATGGAGTTTGGACATATTATTGATTAGATTCCTTTACTTTTCTCTTCGGTGTACTCTCTAATGGTATAGGACATTGTGATGTGTTCTTTACTTTTCGTACCTAGTAGCATATGGGAGCCAACCTTGTTGTTGTGATTACTTGTATTGATGCTTTATGATGCATTATTATTCTGAATGATTGAATTCTTATGTACCGCGATGTGGCAATGTATTGATGCATCATTTTATATTGTTACTCCAGTATTTATTACTTTCTATGTACATCGATATTGGCAGGTGTTGATGCCTTATGTTATACTATTATTCCGATTTGATTACATATTATATTAAATGAAGATGGAGATGATTCAGGTTTGTTTCGGTACCTTGAGTTAATTATGATTATCGTGTATTTTTTAGTTTTTATATCATGATTTAACTTAGTCGATCGATGATGCCTACTGAGTACCTATTATTTTAGTTCTCTTACTAATGTTTTGTATCTTTTTAATGGTTATTTGGGTACTAATTATTGTCGTTGATCATTGTTTGTACATTGATTGATTTTTGGAGATAGGGTGATATCTTAGAGTTGAGTTGCCCAGTTTCCATCTATGTTTTCATTCAGTATTTATTAATCGAGACAAATGTATTGACTATTCAATACTTTAAATTTTATTAGTACTATTAGTTGCTCTTGTACTGGCTCTACCATGTTTTGGGATTGGTATTTTGTCTGACTATTTGTCTATTTAGAACACTTTGTTTATTTAAAACTCATATTCATTAAATTTTGTATGTGTTGGGCATCCCATACAAAAGTAACCCATTGCATTAGCTCTGGGTTATAGTATGAACTTATATATTGGCAGGATTTTACAAGTGCGATCATTACTCGTGAGTTAGATCACAACAAATTGGTTTCAAATCCTAGGTTTCACCAGTAGTGTTAGTATATGAGAAAGTATTTAGTAGAGTCCCAAGGATAGAAACATTGACATTTATTTCCTATCTTCGAAGGGCTATGGGACATTCTCAGGAGTTCTTTACTTATTGTACTCATTTTATTCTTAGATTCTGAGTTGGTTTATAGAGTATTCCTTTGACTTTAATCATTTCTGAATGGCTAGGACATGTGCTACTGCAACACGAGATGACACTGAGCCTAGGGATCCTTCTCCTCTTGGTGGAAAACCTGGAGGTCATAGACAACCTTGTGATATGTCCCCAACTAGAGAAAGGGATAGTCCACCTTCTCCAAACCCTATTCATAGACCTGATGTTGAGATTCTTCTTCCAGAGCCAGCAGTGGACTAGGCACAAGCCCAAGCTATACTAGGGTTTATTTCTCCATCACTTCTTAAAGATGCATTGGTTCAGTTAATGGGTATAGTTTATGGTATGTTATTTGATGACGCATAGTCTACTGACCAGAGTGGTATTAAGGCAGAGGCACAGCCTCTAGGTGTGGCTCCCAAAGTTGAGGTACATCCTACCTTGGTTGTTTCTCACTCGATAGATGCCCAACCAATGGTCACTCTGTATGCTATGTCTTCTGAGGAGTAGTAGATGTTGGGTAAATTCTTCATATTAGCTCTGCTGAGATTTTTGGGTACTCGTGGAGAAGAAGTCTTCATGGTTTGGGCCTTGTTGAGACTCATGTTGTATATTACAACATATTTAAGTTAGACTTATTAGCTCGTCATTGATGGAGATGTTAAATGGATTCTAAACAAACTGGATCCTTTCCCTTATCATGGAAACAATTCTCCAAGATATTCTTAGAGAAGTATATGCCTTGCAACCTTAGAGATCATTTGGGATATCAGTTTCTATATTGGAGCAGCACTCCAGGATAGTTGTAGAGTTTGAGACTCATTTTCAATTGTTATCTGGGCATATGACTTCTAGCTTGGATACAAAGTTTGAGAGAGTTTTCTGCTTTTTTAGAGGGTGGAGGCTTCCTATTTGTATGTCTAATAAGAGTTCGGTCACTGTAGGTAGGTGTTTTGCTGAGGTGTAAAATTATTCTAGGGTGATGAATAAGATGCATCATAAGGCTCGTGATAGCCAAATATAGTAGTAGGTTCAATGATAGATTCGGTGGGATCCATCATAGTACTTGACCTAAATACGGTAGTACTCAAAGTAGGTACCCTCGGCGTCCTTTCTATAAGCATTAGAGTTAGCTGAGATGACCTATCCAGGCATCTCTTTGGATTACTAATGGAGTTCAGTCTAGTGCTAGAGACATCCTTGTAAGGGTGGTGGTCAGTCTTTAAGGGGTTCATTCTCTGGTGGTCAATCTTGATGTGGTGGCTATTCTGGATTAGTCGGATCTATTGGTTCTAGTTCACCTCCTATTTGTTATTTTAATTGTGGACTCTTTAGTCACTATTCATGTGATCTCCCTAGTCTTGGGCAATGGTTTTTTCTTATAGAGTGTTCCTTATATTAGAGTAATTTACCCCTCAGCTAGAGGTGGCTCTCACCGTCGTAGTAGTGGTTTCCAGGGTACTCGAGGAGGTTTTTAGGAAGACAGGCAATGAGGTCGGTCAGGTATCCATCCAGGTGATGGGCATGGTTAGTTGTATGTAGTACCTGCTAGACCCAAGGCTCAGACTTTGGATGTTGTAGTTACATGTATGATTTTTATTTTTCATTAGTTGGCACTTTGATTATTTTATTTGGGATCCACCTATTTTTATATATCTACTTATTATGCACCTTAGTAGGAGTTGTCTTATGATTCTTTATCTGTGTTGTTGCATGTATCTACTCTTACGGGTGATTCTTTAGTAGTGGATTGAGTATTTTTATCATGTGTTTGATAGTCAACGATGTTGATACTTCTGCTAATATAATTATTTTGGATATGGTGAACTTTGATATGATTCTACGTATGGACTGGTTATCCAACTTTTATATGATCATGGACTATTTAGCCAAGACCATGATCTTATTCATACCCATGTAATCCTAGTCATGTGGCGAGGAGCTGTTAGCCGCGAGTCTATGAGAATCATCTTTTATATGTATGACAGTAGACATATCTCCAGGGGTTACAAGTGTTATCTCACTTATGTTTGTGATTTTAGTATAGAGAGTCAGTCACTTGACTCTTTTCGTGTTGTTTGTGAGTTTCCTAATATGTTCCCTATCAAAAATGCCTGGTATTTCCCCTATAAGTGAGATTGAGTTTTCCATTGATCTCGAGCCTGGGGCGCAACCTATTTCTATGGAACCATATTGTATGGCTTCTACCGAGCTTCAGGAGCTAAATTCTCAACTTCAAGATTGTAATACCCCGAAAAATTTTTCGTCGAAATTTTATGCGTAAACATATTGGATCCTATCTTCGAGATTGATTTATAATTTTACTGTGCGTCATTTCTTGGATTTCAACCCACCATTTCGTAGAGCATCGAATAATCTTTCCAACGATATTTGTATCACCAAAAATGGACACTCGAGCGATGAGTTACGACCATTCCGATCGAACTGTGAAAAGTAAAATGTGCAGGAAAAAAATACTGCAACCAGGCGATTTTTTTTTGTCAACTTCAAACGATCATAACTCCTTGTACATAATAAACTGTGTGAGCTGCTATATATCAACGAAAAGCCCTGAGAGTATTCTTTCCAATAAAATTGTTTTCATCCAATTTAGACATCGGAGTAAAACGTTTTGGCCAATTTACTTCATCCTATCGGATAGATAACTGAAGGACAGATTCGGGTTTTATTTATTTCTTAGGGGCATTTTGGTCTTTCACCACTCTTTCAAACCTCTATAAAACCCCATTTAGCTGAGAACTTGTATTATTTTCCTCTCATTTCTATTATATTATATGTATATATATATATATATAGCAAGTTAGGGTTAGGGTTTTGAATTGGGGGAAATTAATTGGAGGCTTTGATTCAAGAATTCCTTCCGTCAATCTCTTCCGACCATGAAATCTAAGGTATGCATTTGTTTATCTATGAGATCCTTTCGTCCATAGAGCCCACAAATCCTTTTTCAAAAGCTCAAGATACATGTGTGCATATATATATATATATGATTATACTTTCTAAATTTTCATTGTGTATGTGTGTTGTATTCACATAATGGTTGAGATATCTGTGTGGGATAATTATGTGTGTTGGTTGAAGTATATGTGTGTAGTATTTGTGTGATGGTTGGTGATTATGTTGTTGAAGTTGATGATATCCAAGAAGGGATCTTTGTATGTTTGTGGAAACTATGGTGGTGTGTGAT
>JAPEIP010000006.1:124142501-124171973 GCA_026120095.1 Capsicum chinense
CTATGTGAAGAAGAATTTAAGTATTTGACATGTTTGTTATCCAAATTATGATTTCATGCCACATCCATATGCTTAACTTATGTCTACCATATGTTTGAAAAAATATTTAAGAGAATAGGAAACTATGCATTGTGGTTCATTAGGTCTTAAAAGATAAATTCATGCTTTGTTCCTATGGATAGTTGATTTCCTTGAATTTGTAGTTCATTATGGGTGTATGATGGAATGCCATGATGAATTGTTGAGGTACCTATGATGTTTGTGTGTACTATTTGCTGTGGACCCAAAGCATGCTCCCCACATATTCGATTGGATGGTTATATGGAGAAATGAGGCCATTTAATTTGCTAAGTGTGAAGGCCTCAATTATGTGTTGTGTATGACGGCATATGGGCATGTTGTGCATGAGTTATCTATCTTGTGTTACTTTTTGCTATTGTGTTCTAGGGGTACGTATGCCCTAAATAGTCTGCTGTTTTAGAGCCGAGTTTGTTTCACGGTAATCTCAATCGAGTGATGAATAATGAACTCCCGGTTAGTTTCAAAACTTGGGGAAAACTCAGTAATCTCGGAAATCATTCTTTATCGAACAATTGGGTCATGAAGCTCTGAAATCTTACATATCAATTCACTCTGTTAGAGACCTCTGTACATTTTGTGAGATAGTAAGCTTATCTTAAAAGTAAGTGGCAATTAGAAATACTCCGTCAGAGAACGGAATCAAGCGAACTCTGTCATATTGATAAAGTATCATAATGTGAGGACAAATTCAGTTTAGTTGAGTATAGTTAAGAACCAGTTAAATGTCTTTCAGTTGGGAGTAGGATTCAGCACCGAGCAAGCTAAGGATGGGAGTAGGATTCGCTAGAGTAGGTTGAGACATCTATCCTGCGTGTAGGGGGTTAGATGAGGTGGTTGTCTTGCAAGTAGAGGGTCCCCCCATTCTTGTTTGAGGTCTTGATAGAAAAGGGTCTTATGTAGTTATCTTTACTGATGGTGCGGTATTGATACCCTTTCAGCTGGGGTACAGGTTGGATCCCACTTGCGGTAAGTGGGGCATGTTAGTTAAATGATCACTCCCGTAATTTTAGTAACAGTCTCAAAAAAGAACTCAGTTAATGTGCAGAAGTTGAGGCTGTCAGAAATAGGCCTTCCAGTATTGCTATCATTATCATTGAGTAGAGAGACTTCCTACGAGATGAGGGTTTCTCTCAAACTTATTTAACCATTATCATTATCGTTGAGTATAGAGACTTCCTGCTAAATGAGGGTTGATCTTAGATTCAGTTATTCAATGTTCTAGAGACTTCCTGCTAGATGAGGGTTGATCTCAAATTCAGTTGTTCAGTGTTCCAGAGACTTCCTACTAGATGGAGGTTGATCTCAGATTCAGTTGTTCAGTGTTCCAGAGTTGGTGAATTTGAATAGAAAATATCAGTTATCCGATTTCTCAGTATGGATAAGTACAGATGTCAGCTCTAGTAGCTTCAGATACTCAGTATCTTATTATCAGTATTATTATTTTTGGGTGTCAACGTTCAAAATGTAACATTCAATGTCATGATGATTTTAGTTGTACTTTATGCATCCATATGTGTATTGTTGATCAGATATGTTTCAAAATTGGTAACTGCAGAGTTTTTATATATGTTTATTCTAGAGAATATATATTATTTAGATTGTTATGTTTATGCATAAGCCTTATATTTTACCTTACCTTATCCTTGCATACTCGTTACATTCTTTGTCCTGATACATTCGCGCTATGGTGCTTTCCCCACCATAGGTTTAGAAGAGCGACATTCAGAGTATATTTAGCTATCAGATCTTCTAGCAGTGGGTACAACAGTGAGTCCTCATTATCTGAGGGTATTCTATTTCAGTGTTTTGGTGATTTTAGTAGACGGAGTTAGTTGGGGAATTGTCCCTTCAACTCCACAGTATATTTAGATATTTGTACTTTATTGCCAGATTTAGCCAGTTTATGCATTTATCGAATTATATTATGCAGTGAACAGATACGGATATCAGTGAAGGGTTAACTTATGGTCCCTCGGGGTCACGAGCACCGTGTGGCATTTCGGTTCATAGGAATCAAGGCGTTACAAAGATATTCCTAGTAAGGGTTTTATTAAACTAAGTGTGTCCACATAGGGAACTCCTATATTGTTTGTAAAGAAAAAGGATGGTTTCATGCTTATGTGCATAAATTATAGGCAACTTAATAAAGTGATGATGAAGAACCGTTACCCTATGGCTTATATTGATAATTTGTTTGACAAACTTCTGGGTGCAGCTGTGTTTTCTAAAATTGATTTCAGACTTGTTTTTCATAAATTGAGGATTTGGACTGAGAATGTCCCAAAGACAACTTTTAAGACCTGTTATGGTCATTATGAGTTCTTAGTTATGTCTTTTGGTTTGACTAATACCCCAACAACATTCATGGATATGATGAACCGAGTGTTCACGCCTTATTTGGACTCCTTCATGATAGTGCTCATTTATGATACTCATGTATACTTGAGGAGTAGTGAGGATCATGCACTACATTTGAGGGTCATGCTCTAGACCTCAAGAGATATTTTTATTCTTTCCAAATTCTTTAAGTGTGATTTTTGGCTTAAGTCGGTGACATTCCTTGAACATGTGGCGTTTAAAGAAGGTATTATGGTAGTCCATCCAAGATAGAGGTGATTTGTCTTTGGGCTAGAACAACAACTATGACTAAGGTTCATCACTTTATTGGTCTTTTTGGTTATTATAGACACTTTGTCAAGGGTTTTGCTACTATTTTAGCCCCTATGACTAGATTGACTTGTAAGGAAGTTACATTCCAATAGTCCGAGGAGTGTGAGTTGAGCTTTGTAAAGATCAAGTACTTCCTTACTTTATCTCCTGTGCTAGCACTTCCCATATAGTATGAGGGATTGACATTGATTTATGATACTTCTGGTGTTGGTCTGAGTTGTGCATTAATGTAGTAAGGTGGTGATATTGCTTATTCTTCTAGGAACCTTAAGATGTACGAGCACAACTACCTCACTCATGATTTGGAGTTGACAACGGTTGTTTTCGTGCTTAAGATTTGAGGCTTTATCTATATGGTCTACAATATGATATTTTCACTGATTATCGCAGTCTTCAGAATCTTATAAAGTGGGGATTAATGCTCACCAGTGTAGACTGACGGAGTTCTCAAGGACTATGATATTTCAATTGTATATCTTCTAGGCAAAGTAAATATAGTTGTAGATTCCTGAAGTTGCAAGGAAATTAGTTTGGGTAGTTTGGCTTGTATTTTGCTTTCTCAAAGGTCGTTGGGATGTGACATTCAGTCCTTAGCCAACTTGATGTTTCGTTTAGATATTTCAGATCCTAGGAGAATTTTGGCTAGTATGTAAGCGAGGTCTTCATTATTTGAGTAGATTTGTGATCATTAGTATGAGGATAGAAAGCATTGATTTCTTCATAATCAGGTGTTGAATGGTGAGTCCGAGAGTCACACCATTAATTCTGAGGGTATTTTTAGTTTTGATGAACATATTTATGTTCCTCAACTTGAAGACCAAATTCACTTGATTTTGCATAAGTCTCACAACTCAAGATATTTTACTAACCCTGATACATCCAAGAAGCATAAGGATTTGATGCGGCACTATTGGTAGTGTAATATGAAGAGAGATATGGCAGACTATATAGCTTATTTCCTTTGTTGTCAGTAGCTTAAGGCTGAGCATCAGCCACCAGGTGGTTTGAACCATTGGTTACCCATTACTAAGTTAAAACTGGAACTGATTACTTTAGATTTTTGTAGTGGGTTTCCTTATCTTTTTTGCGGTTTCGATGGTATTTGGGTTATTATAGACCATTGACTAAGTCAACATATTTTATTTAGGTTTTGATGTCCTTCAATGTTTATTAGCCTATATCTGTGTTCAGGAGAATTTTTGTTTGCATGGGGTGCCCATTTCTATTATTTCGGATCATGGTTCTATGTTCACTTTGAGGTTTTAGAGTGCCTTTTAGGGGAAGTTGGGAACTCAGGAAGATCTTAGTGTGACCTTTTATCTGTAGACTGCTGGTTAAGTGGAGTGCACTATTCATGTGCTTAAGGATATGCTTCGAGCATGTGTTATGGCTTTTGGAGGCCCATGGGAGTAGCACTTAGCTTTGGCAAAGTTTGCTTTTAATAACAGTTATCATTCGAGTATTAAGATTGTGCTATTTAAAACTTTGTATGGTAGGAGATGTCATTCTTTGGTTGGATGGCTAGAGACTTCTGACGTTAGGCCTCGTGGTACTGATATGCTTTAGGAGTCATTGGATATGGTCAAGGTGATTCAGATATTTTGAGAGCTGATAAGAGTAGGAAGAAGGCCTATGAAGGTTGTAGGAATCGTGCCCTACGATTTGGCATTAGTGATCATGTATTCCTCCGTGTACCGCTCATGTAGGGTGTGATGAGGTTTTGGAGGATGGGTAAGCATAGTTCAAGATATGTTGGACCTTTTGATATTCTCTGGTCAGATGGTGTGGTAGATTATGAGTTATCTTTACCTTTAGATTTTTCCTTTGTACATCCTATTTTCCATGTCTTCATGTTGTGATTATATATTTGCGATCCTTATCAGGTTTTTAGATCGGTCTAAGTCCAGTTATATTAGCATTTGACCTTTTTAGAGGAGGTAGTGCTCATTTTGGCTAGTAATATAAGATAGTTGCGCACTAGGGAAATTCTTGTAAATAAGGTTCATTGAAGGCACCACCCAGTGGAGGATTCCACTTTGTAGATTGAGAGAAAGATGCAGACTCAGTATCATCACCTATTCGAAAATCATGTATTTTTTGATCTTTAACTTTTGTGATAAAAGTTCCTTTTGTAGTGGATATTGTAATGATCCTTTAAGTAATTTTCCATATTTCCTCTTATTTTTTTCTATTTGAGCCTTTCTATGGTTATACCAAGTCATTTATGACTCTCTAGAACTGCCCGTTTAGTTACCGAGTAGTTCATGTTGGTTATAGAGCCAATTCCCCATTTTGAAGTCTTCGCTGGTTCCTAATGACCACCAGATGAAAAATTCAGTAAAATAATCTCGGATGCAAAATTTGACTACGACAACAGCTCTAGAATAACAATTTTAAACTAGGTAGACCTTGTGTTAGGGTCCCAAGGAACTTAAGCCCTTTCATACCTATTGTTCGAAAAGTTGGAAAATCGCAAAATTAGTTGTAGGACCCAGATTTGGTCGAAAAGAACTCAGATGGAAAATTTGACTTTTTCTTTTTCTATGAAACATCAAATTGAGTGTGGCTACATAGTTTATTTACGTAAATCGGATTTTCAATCAATCCTGATTCCTTAATGGAAAATTTTTAAAAAATTCCAAACTTTTAATTTATATCTAGTGTCGGAGAAGATATTGTGATCGCCCAAGTTTGGATGCCAATTGCCATTCCATCTCCCACACTTAAGTAGTTCGATCACACACGTGATTATGTGATAGCCATATCTGGACACCTGGTGTAGGTATAAAAGGACCCCTGAGTCCATATTTTCATCATTTTTCACTTATCCTTTCAGACCTAGAAACCTTAAAAGCCTGTGCTAACTTGAAATTGAGTTTTAGGGGTGACTTGGGTGCTTGATTAACATATATTTGCAAAAATATCTTTGCATTTAAGGTAAGAATCCTTCAAATTCATGATTTTTTTAACAAAGCCCCAAATCATTTAAGGCTTGACTTTGGATGAAAATTTTCTTAGTTTTCACCCAATTTTGAGGATTTTGGTTCCACGAGCATGATATCATGTTCCATTGATCACGAAGACGTAATTTCCAATAAATGGGACCTACATAGGGTTTTTGGCATGATTTTTTGATATGAAGTACAATGGTGTAATATGGGTATCATTATGCTCGTATTGATGAGTTAGACAGTATTTTTTTTAGCTTTGCATCTTGAAGAGGCTTACGGGTAAAATAATGCTTTAGCAGATTTTTAAGATTTCTTCAGCATCAAGGTAGGCTAGGTTTATTCCTTGTTAGATTGAGATATGTCATAGTACATTTGATATATCTTATTATATTTGGATGGGTTTTACATGTTGGCTTGATAAAGTGCATTACTTAGGTTAGTTGCACCATTTAGATTATAATGAATCTTTGAATTGAAAAGCTTGTCTTGTTTCCTAGATCTTAGGTGGAATATACTCCATTGCCCATGCTTAGAATGATAATGCCTTAGCTAACACAATTTTGTTGAAATGCTCTAGTTGCTCATACTTAGAGTAAGTTGTCTGAGATGCTTATACTAATGAAGATTGCCTTAGTTCTAATGCACTTAGTGAAAGTTGCTAGAGTAGAATATCTACCTTAGGTCTTATTATGGCTTACTATTCATCTAAGAGTTGATTTAGATACCTTGGCCTAGTCTGAGGTACAAATTTACTTAGAATGTATTTCAAAGAATTAAAAGTGGTATCTTTGATCCACCTTTAATCTAGATTGAAAATTAGATCTCCCTAACCGTTATATGCTAAGTAAATAGCTAGAGTACCCTTATGAGGCAATATTATAGAATCTTGGTACTTGTTGATATTTATAAATGGCATTGGAAATAATGTTTAAAGTGATTATTTCATATGTATGTTCTATTGTCTAAAGCTTACGATGAGCTATTGATTATGATATTACGATTGGCTATTGATTAGGTTAACTATAAAGTTGTCAAATGAACCCATGACTATGATATGGCCTAATCCATAAGTTACGTTATTGACAATGATATACATAAGCTATTTATTATCCCATGGATTTTCTATGTGTTAAGTTAGTGATAAACTACATTTATCCTTATGATGGGACAATGAATATTCTACTAATGAGTCATTGTTCATGATGTTGTTTATGGGTATGCTCATGATATAATTGCGTAGACTACTGGTTATGAAATGATAAGCCATTCATCATACTTTTGATTAAACCCTTGTCTACGTTATTGATTAAGCCCTTATTTAAGATAATATTTGGAGTGTTGACGATACTATTGTTCATACTATGGTCATGCCGGATAATTAAGTTAATAATCATATTGGAGATACTCCTTATTGTCGATATTGGAAATGATAAGTTTAATGGTACTAGTAGCCACGATTATTTAGTATATATGAAGTTATTGTATAGAGTATTCTTGGATTCATGATACTTAATTATATGATTTCTTGGGCTAATGCTTTTGTCTCTTATTATTCACATCTATATACCAATCTTTTCGTCATGGAAAGAAGGGAGATGTTGGTGTTGAAGATATGTGAATGGTGGAAAACCCTAGGATAGTTTATAATATTCACGTTTCTTATATATATAAACTTAATGATAATGTGACATTATTAATGAACTAGAAGTTATGGAGATATGCTCTTCCTGCTTCTCCTTTTATGTTTATTTACTTTAGCCCTCATGGGGCTTGCCCTATACTTTATACCTCATGGGGATTGCTCTGATTTATTGATACTAATGTGTATATTATGATGATACACGAAACGGTCAGATGATACTACGACAATACAATATTACCCAATACGAACGGAGGATATTAAGATGATGTGATGATAACCAACAAGGATGGATGATGTTATGATGTCATAATGAAACTCGACAAGTCTAAAGGATGTTCTGCTGATATGATGCTACTCGAAAAAGGCCAGAGGATATTATGATGATGTGATAATACCTGGCATGGATGGATAATATTATGATGACATGATGATACCCAATAAGGACGGACGATATTATTATGATAAGGCTCACAACTCAAGATATTTTATCAACCCTGATACATCCAAGATGTATAAGGATTTGATGTGGCACTATTGGTGGTGTAGTATGAAGAGAGATATGGCAGACTATATAGCTCATTGCCTTTGTTGTCAGTAGCTTAAGGCTGAGCATCAGCCACCAGGTGGTTTGAACCATTGGTTACCCATTACTGAGTTGAAACTGGAACTGATTACTTTGGATTTTTGTTGTGGGTTTCCTTATCCTTTTTTGCGGTTCCAGTGGTATTTGGGTTATTATAGACCATTGACTTAGTCAACATATTTTATTTTGGTTTCGATGTCCTTCAATGTTGATTAGCCTATATCTGTGTTCAGGAGATATTTTGTTTGCATGGGGTGCCCATTTCTATTATTTTGGATCATGGTTATGTGTTCACTTTGAGGTTTTAGAGTGCCTTTTAGGGGAAGTAGGGAACTCAGGAAGATCTTAGTGTGACCTTTCATCCATAGACTGCTGGTTAATCAGAGCGCACGATTCATGTGCTTAAGGATATGCTTCGAGCATGTGTTATGGCTTTTGGAGGCCCATGGGAGTAGCACTTAGCTTTGGCAAAGTTTTCTTTTAATAACAGTTATCATTCGAGTATTGAGATTGTGCTATTTAAAACTTTGTATGGTAGGAGATGTCATTCTTTGGTTAGATGGCTTGAGAGTTCCGACATTAGGCCTCGTGGTACTGATATGCTTTAGGAGTCATTGGATATGGTCAAGGTGATTCAGATATTTTGAGAGCTGATAAGAGTAGGAAGAAGGCCTATGTAGGTTGTAGGAATCGTGCCCTACGATTTGGCATTAGTGATCATGTATTCCTCCGTGTACCGCTCACGTAGGGTGTGATGAGGTTTTGGTGGATGGGTAAGCATAGTTCAAGATATGTTGGACCTTTTGATATTCTCTGGTCAGATGGTGGGGTAGATTATGAGTTATCTTTACCTTCAAATTTTTCCTTTTTACATCAAATTTTCCATGTCTTCATGTTGTGATGATATATTTGCGATCCTTATCAGGTTTTTAGATCGGTCTAAGTCCAGTTATATGAGCATTTGACCTTTTCAGAGGAGGCGGTGCTCATTTTGGCTAGTAATGTGAGATAGTTGCGCACTAGGGAAATTCTTATAGATAAGGTTCATTGGAGGCACCACGCAGTGGAGGATTCCACTTGGTAGATCGAGAGAAAGACGCAGACTCAGTATCATCACCTATTCGAAAATCATGTATTTTTTGATCTTTAACTTTTGTGATAAAAGTTCCTTTTGTAGTGGATATTGTAATGATCCTTTAAGTAATTTTCCATATTTCCTCTTTTTTTTTCTATTTGAGCCTTTCTATGGTTATACCAAGTCATTTATGACTCTCTGGAACTGCCCGTTCAGTTACCGAGTGGTTCATATTGCTTCTAGAGCCAATTCCCCATTTTGAAGTCTTCGCTGGTTCCTAATGACCACGAGATGAAAATTTTAGGAAAATAATCTCGGATGCAAAATTTGACTACGACAACAGCTCTAGAATAACAGTTTTAAACTAGGTAGACCTTGTGTTAGGGTCCCAAGGAACTCAAGCCCTTTCATACCTATTGTTCGAAAAGTTGGAAAATTGCAAAATTAGTTGTGGGACCCAGATTTGGTCGAAAAGACCTCAGATGGAAAATTTGACTTTTTCATTTTCTATGAAACATCAAATAGAGTATGGTTACATAGTTTATTTACTTAAATCAGATTTTCAATCAATCCTGATGCCTTAATGGAAAATTTAAAAAAAATTGCAAACTTTTAGTTTATATCTGGTGTCGGAGAAGATACTGTGATCGCCCAAGTTTGGATGCCAATTGCCATCCAACTCCCACACTTAAGTAGTTTGATCACACACGTGATTATGTGATAGCCATATATGGATACCTGGTGTAGGTATAAATGGACACCTGAGTCCACATTTTCATCATTTTCCACTTATCCTTTGAGACCTAGAAACCTTAAAAGCCTGTGCTAACTTGAAATTGAGTTTTAGGGGTGACTTGGGTTCTTGATTAACATATATTTGCAAAAATATCTTTGCATTTAAGGTAAGAATCCTTCAATTTCATGATTTTTTTAAAAAAGCCCCAAATCATTTAGGGCTTGACTTTAGATGAAAATTTTCTTAGTTTTCACCCAATTTTGAGGATTTCGGTTCCACGAGCATGATATCATGTTCCATTGATCACGAAGACGTAATTTCCAATAAATGGGACCTACATAGGGTTTTTGGCATGATTTTTTGATATGAAGTACAATGGTGCAATATGGGTATCATAATGCTCGTATTGATGAGTTAGATAGTATTTTTTCTAGCTTTGCATCTTGAAGAGGCTTACGGGTAAAGTAATGCTTTAGCAGATTTTCAAGATTTCTTCAGCGTCAAGGTAGGCTAGGTTTATTCCTTGTTAGATTGAGATATGTCAAAGTATATTTGATATATCTTGTTATATTTGGATGGGTTTTACATGTTGGCTTGATAAAGTTCAATACTTAGGTTAGTTGCACCATTTAGATTATAATGAATCTTTGAATTGAAAAGCCTGTCTTATTTTCTAAATCTTAAGTGGAATGTACTTCGTTGCCCATGCTTAGAATGAGAATGCCTTAGCTAACACAATTTTGGTGAAATCCTCTAGTTTCTCATACTTAGAGTAAGTTTTCTAAGATGCTTATACTAATGAAGATTGCCTTAGTTCTAATGCACTTAGCGAAAGTTGCTAGAGTAGAATATCTACCTTAGGTCTTATTATGGCTTACTATTCATCTAAGAGTTGATTTAGATACCTTATCCTAGTCTGAGGTATAAATTTACTTAGAATGTATTTCAAGGAATTAGAAGTGGTATCTTTTACCCACCTTTACTCTAGATTGAAAATTAGATCTCCCTAACCGTTATATGCTTAGTACATAGCTAGAGTACCCTTATGAGGCAATATTAAAGAATCCTGGTACTTGTTGATATTTATAAATGGCATTGGATATAATGTTAAAAGTGATTATTTCATAAGTATGTTCTATTCTCTAAAGCTTATGATGAGCTATTGATTATGATATTCCGATTTGCTATTGATTAGGCTAACGATAAAGCTGTCAAATGAGCCCATGAATATGATATGGCCTAATCCATAAGTTACGTTATTGACAATGATATAAATAAGCTATTTATTATGCCATGGATTTTCTATGTGTTAAGTTAGTGATAAACTACCTTTATCCTTATGATGGGACAATAAATTTGCTACTAATGAGTCATTGTTCATGATGTTGTTTATGGGTATGCTCATGATATAATTGCCTAGACTACTGGTTATGAAATGATAAGCCATTGATCATACTTTTGATTAAACCCTTGTCTACGTTATTTATTAAGCGCTTGTTTAAGATAATATTTGGACAATTGACTATACCATTGTTCATGCTATGGTCATGCCGAATAATTAAGCTAATAATCATATTGGAGATATTCGTTATTGTCGATATTGGAAATGATAAGTTTATGGTACTAGTAGCCATGATTATTAAGTATATATGAAGTTATTGTGTAGAGTATTCTTGGATTCATGATACTTAATTATATGATTTCTTGGGCTAATACTTTTGCCTCTTATTATTCACATCTATATACCAATCTTTTCATCATGGAAAGAAGGGAGATGTTGGTTTTGAAGATATGTGAATGGGGCAAAACCCTAGGATATTTTATAATATTCACGCTTCTTATATATATAAACTTAATGATAATGTGACATTATTGATGAACTAGGAGTTATGGAGATATGCTCTTCTTGCTTCTCCTTTTATGTTTATTTACTTTAGCCCTAATGGGGCTTGCCCTCTATTTTATACCTCATGGGGATTGCTCTGATTTATTGATATTAATGTGTATATTAAGATGATACACGAAAAGGTCGGATGATATTATGACAATACAATGTTGCCCGACACGACCGAAGGATATTAAGATGATGTGATGATAACAGACAAGGATGGACGATGTTATGATGTCATGATGATACTCGACAAGTACAAAGGATGTCCTGATGATACAATGCTACTCGAAAAGGCCAAAGGATATTATGATTATGTGATGATACCAAGCATGGATGGATAATATTATGATGACATGATGATACCCAATAAGGTCGGAGGATATTATTATGATACGATGTTACCCGGCAAGACCGGAGGATGTTATGATGATGCGATGCTACGCGACAAGGCCATAAGATGATTATGATAACGTACCTATGTATACATCTACCGCATTGAGTCTTGATAGCCCTATGTTTGTAAATTATATGTTTATATATGCTCATGTGTAGCTGGGTATTATGTTGTATTTACAGATGCCGGTTATAGTTTCCTAGTGACAAAGGTATAAAGTGGTATTGTTTTTGATATAATTTTGAAAAGATGATTAGTGGAGATTATTAGTTAAGAGGTCAATAATTACTTGTGCAATGTGGAACCAAAGCAATAATGAGGACTAGTGGTATTGATGACTAGTAATAATGATGATTAAGATTTAGTGATGTTTGACTTAAATGAAGACTTGTAGCAATGATGATTAATTGATAATAATGATTAGTTGATGATGATGGCTTGTTGCAAAACAAGGATTCGTTGATTAGTGATAGTTACTAAGTGAGGTTTAGTAAAAAATGAATAGTGAATAACTGGTGATTAGTAGTTACTAGATAAATGGCGATTAGTGAGCTTGTGAAGTCTATAAATAAATATTGGCTTGTTGATAAATATTCTTTACTAATGAATTTTGGCTAAATGCTAGATATTGACTAGTTTGTGAATAGTTAATAGTTTTTGACCCACAAATAGTGATTAAGTAATGAATAGTTAATAGATAAGAATTAGTTGTTATAAAATGACTAATGAGTAATTAGATTAACTAATAAGCGTTGGCTAGCTAATAAAGAGATATTAATGTGTATCAAGGACATAGTTGACTATTTGAAGGTATTCTGATGGTTATGAATATATTGTCATATGTTGTTCCATTATGAATTTTGATGATAGTTAACGAATGTTGGTAAACATCCGAATGATGATAATTATGGAATATTGATAAATGACCAATTGATGGTAAGGGTGGAACAATTGTTGAATAATGATGGAGTTTGGATATAGTGTTGATTAGATTCCATTACTTTTCTCTTGGTGTACAATTTAGTGGGATGGAATGCTGTGATGAATTCTTTACTTTACATACCAATTGGCGAATGGGAACTAACAATGTACTTGTGATTGCTTGTATTTATACTTCATGATGCATTATTATTCTGAATTTTCCAATTCTTATGTACAGTGATGTGGGAATCGGTTAATGCATTATGTTAGTAAGACCCCAAAAAATCCTAAGCCTAATTCAGCCTTTTAGGCTTGTCAAGGGGTCCAAGACTTAGAATATTTTAGCTAAGTACTCAGACATAGAGTCATTTTATCCTACGAAGGTTGGCGATCTTATTTCATGACCTTTACGTCCATCAAATGTTAATGTTTAGGTTGAATCATGATTAGGGATGTCCGTAGGTGTTTCTGGACAAGTTTCGGATTTTTTGGACTTCATTTGGAGCTCCATTGGAATCCTAAAATTGTGCATCAACGCAATCTTGGCACACCACAGCAACTATCGCATTGATTAATATTTTTTTCGAGCTACCAGCGTCCAATTTCAGTGAAGCGAAACAAACATGGTGCGACACGTTGGCTATCAAGTTGATGCCATCGATGCACCACATCGACCTGCGCGTCCATAGTCCAGTTTTCAGTCATTAAAAGACCACGTTCTTAGGGATATTTGGGTCTTTTCCACACGTCCTTCAGCCCCTAAAACATGAAATTAAGCCTTTTGGAGAGAAAATATACTCATTCATTCTCCAATTAGCTCAAGAAAAAAACCGTAGGTTCTTCAATTTCAAATCGTGAACTCAAGATTAAACCATAAAATTTCAGTAATTCTTCAACACAGGTATGTGAAGTGTTCATCCAAGGGTTCCTTCAACCCTTGGAGTCCAAGAATCTCTTTTAAGCTTCAACTAATTGATTTTTCGATTTCTATGGTTGGAATTAAATTGTATCCATGATTGTTATTTGCATTAAGTTCCTAATTCATGATTATATATATGTAACTCATGTGAAATTGATCATTATACGTGTAGATTTATTTGAATCCATGACAACCCTTGACTTGTGAAATGAGAGATGACTAATGATGCTCACTTGTTGTTCAATACTATGTGCATATTTTATGCTCACCAAGTTCTTGATAAATTGTCCATGTCAACTACTAAGAGAATGAATCATGTCAAGTTAGCTTATGTGCCCTAATGTATTTTTCAAAATGCCCTAATGTATGAATGATGATCAAGTTCATAGTTTACATGTTTCGTGTTATGCCATGTCTCTCAATTTATGCTATTGAGTCCTGGGGGTACTTGTACCCAAAAATTTAGCTTATTACCTAGACCCATGGTCAGTCATAGAACAGTATCAGTCATGACACAATCAATAGTACTCTTAATTAGTTACTGAATTCAGGAAAACTAAGTAGAATCCATATTAGTCTAGTTTAATTTAGTATCTAGTTCAGACCTCAGTAAGCTCAATCAGCTACAGAATTCAATAGTATTACATCAGTCAATGGAAATCAGTGAACTCAGTTCAATTTATCTAAGCAGTAATCTCTGTAACCATTCAATCCATCCTAGTACAAACTAAAAATTAGTTCAATTTTCATTTAGTTGGGAGTAGAATTCAACACCAAGTTAACCCAGGGATGGGGAATTTATGTCAATAGAGGTTTTGACCCTTAGCAGCAATCCCTGCATTACAGAACTACGTAGCAAGCGTAGGTTGAGTTATTTTCCTGCCAGAAATTATAAGGGTTGATACTTCTCATCCGAGTTATCTTTTCAACGAGGGTTGATGTAAGAGCTTCCTGTCAGAGAGGGTTAAATCACAGCTTATCCTTACCCGTGGCATGGTATTTAAACCCTTCCAACTGAGGTTAGATGTTAGAACCCAAATTAGTTAGAGAAGGGGCATGTCAGTTAGATGTTTTCCTCCCACAGTCTCAGTTCTAGTTAGAGTCTCAAAATAGTACTCAATTTATTTCTACAAATTCAGGAATATCAGACGTTGTCATTCAACTCAGTACAGAACTGAGCATGGTTCCATAGTACTCAGAATTGTCAAACATAGTCATTCAAATTATCAGTAATACAGTATTCGTAAGCATAAACATTGGTTATCAGTATTCTAATTCAATATTCAGTATTAGCACGATCTCAGTTACAGTCTATGTGTTCATATATATAATTTTACTCAGTCATACTCATGTTATTCAGTTACTATTGTTCATGCATATGAACCCATGCATTTCATCCTAACTCACTGCGCATACCAGTACATTCAAAGTACTGACGCATGTTTTTCTTTGCTCTATGATGTCTTATATCCTAGGATCAGACACACGAGCCGCAGAGCACCCTTAGCAGTTCAGATTCTAAGGTTTCAGAGTAGTGGTGAGTCCTCACGGTTTAAGTACATGCTTATTATTTATAGTACTTCAGTTTTATTTTAGTAGATGGAGTTAGTTGGGGGCTTGTCCCATCAACTCCACAGTTCAGACAGTTAAAGACTTTTTCAGACTAGAGAATTCTCAGACAGTTGTTCAGTTTTTCAGTACTTATATTCAATTTTGTTACTTTGATACCGCATTCTGATTTATTTATAGATCTGAACCTTATGGCATATGTTTCTGCCTAATTCCACATATTATTTATTATTATTATTCAGTTATTTCAGTAGGTACCAATCATACATTAGCTTATCATTCTTCAGAATTATGAGCATCGTGTAGCATCCAGGGACAAACTTCGAGAGCTACAAACATAGTATCAAAGACTAAGGTTCAACAGTGTCATCGGATGTCTAAAAACCATATCTAGTAGATTCTTGTATATGGGTGTGTTGCGTGCCACACTTATGGACATGAGGCTATGAGATATTTTAGGAAAAGTTTCCCTTTTTTTAGTATTCATGTCATGCGAGTGAGCAAGAGGTCCAGTTATAATCTCTTTTTAATCCTAGTTTCTTTTTCATTTACAAAATATACCTCAAGATAGGACTCAAGGAAGAGGAATAGAAGATCAGTCATCCCCTCAACTCATCCATCTAGATCCTTTGGGCGAGCATATCTCCCATGCAGAGTTCAGAGCAGCTTTCGTCACACTAGCTTATTTTGTGGTAGCCCAGAATAAATGTCTATCTGCAGTTCTAGCCAACCCAGTGGCCAATACTACTGCTGCCATTCTTTAGCTTTGGGTTTTGGTATTTTCTTACCTACTAGCGAGATTTAGTAGCTGCCATCATGACTCGTGACTTGGGTCATAATAGGATTTCCTACTGAATTAACCCATTGCATTAGCTATGAGTTATGTTTTGTCTTACCTACTCGTCGGATATAGTAGGTTCCATCAGGAATCATAAATTAGGTCGCAACAAATTGGTATCAGAGCCTAGATTTAACTGGTATTTTTTGTACAAGAGAATATGTGTAGTAGAGTCTTACGAATCAGAATTTTCACATCCATTTCCTATATTCGGGAGGATATGAGACATTCTTAGGAGTTCTTCACTTCTTTCTTTTATATAGTGCTACAATTATTAGTTGGTCTGCATAGGTATTCCTTATACTTTACTCCTTTGTATATGGCCAGGACACGTTCTTTCGATACATAAGACAAGGGTCCCATGACTAAGCCTAGGGATCCATATCCTATTTGTGGATGAACTAGAGGTTATGGAGAACCTCATGATGTGTCTCCAGATAAATCTTAAGATAGGTGTAACGCCCCGAGAGTACACCCTGGGAGTCATACAATGCATAGTGTCTTGAAGGACCACAAGCTAACTCATGAGCTGTTACCTCCTGTGAGCACTAGATAATATAATAATAATGTAGAAGAACAACTGATAAGCCATAAGGTTTTAACAATTGAAATAAATATTGAATTATAAATCTAAAGAAAACCACTATCTGAATCTGATAAAATGCTGATAAACTGAATAACTAACTAACATGTCTGAAAGCCTATAAATTGACTCAATATGAGTTGATTGGACATTCCCCAACTAACTCCACTAACTACTAGACAGAGAGCATGAAATAAAATATTTTGTCCTTGAAATATGAGGACTCACCACTACTACTGCTGAGGATTTGAGAAGTCTATGTGCAATCTCAGAACTGGACGTCTGAACCTATGATATAATACATTATAGTGCAAAAGAAAGAGTATGTGACCAGTACTTTAAATGTATTGGTATGCTAAATCAGGTACGCTAATATACATGGTTTCATGAACATGAATCTATAATTATCTAAATATGTATGTATAACATGAGGTACTAATTAGAGTGAATAAAATCTGTGGATACTAAGAATACATGGCGTCTGTAATTACTGATGATGCATGAAAACTACAAACAATGAAGGTACGTGAAATTTATAGATATTGGGAAGGCATGACCAAGAATATAACATTAACTGAATAAACTCAATAAACTAAAATACTGAAATAAATGATATTTGTATGCTTTGGTCAAACAACACTGAGATTGAGTGTCTGAACTGTAACTGAGACTGTGGGAGGTATAATCTAACCAAACTGCTCCATCTGAACTAATCGGGGTCCAACCTGCATCCCCAGTTGGAAGAGTGTTAATACCATTCCACGTGTACTAATGCTAGCTATGCAGATCCAATAGACTTGTATACTCTATTGTCCCGAAAGACTAAGGGTATCAGGCCTAATATGATGGGTAACCCCTACAAGATAGTCAATCCTAGATAGACGGGTGACTTCTCATATCATACACTGGCTAAATAGTTCTTGAGTTTAGGGACTGATACTAGCAACTCTGCCTATATAACAAGGATGCCACCATCTCTATACTCAGTGCTAAATTCTGCTCCCAACTGAATGACACTTTGTTACTGACTATTTCTGAGTTTAACTGACTGATCTAGTTATGCTCATGATGTACTCTGAAGTTATTCTTAAAATACTATTATGAGACTAAGTAAAAAAATATTATCTTAGGGTATTTAATACCCCAGGACTCAAAAGCAAAAATAGTAACACAATATCAAACTTAGAGAACTTAGCATGAAAACCCTTTTCAACAACTAATTATTTTATGTATTTTATCAAATACTTGTAGTTTATAGTTTAATCAAATCATAGTAATATTATGGAACTTGTAGTAATAGCATGGATTCCACATGAATAACACTAAATCATGATTTAATTCAATGAATGAAACATTAAAGCATGGGGAATTGAATTACAACAATAATTTCATTCATACATGGTGTAAAATGGTAGTTCATGGAGATTCATGGATGAAAGCATAATTTAAAATCAAAATAACTTGAAATGATCATAAATTTATGAGTTAAAACAGATACTTAGACTCCATGGATGAAAGGAAACCATGGATGAACATTTAATAAACCTGAGTTACTGAATTTGATAGGATTTATGAAGAGTTCTTAAGATTTGGCCTTGAATTTGAGAGCTATGGTTTTTGTTCTTCAGAAAAGGATCTTTAATTTTTAGGGGAATTGAATAATTATAATTTTTTAGGTCACTAATGGGTTAAATCTCATTTTTAGGCTGACTAGGGCCGTAGGAAAAGACCCAAATACCCTTAAAGGAATTTTAAAACTCGAAACTAAAAGCTGGAAATCCTAATTTTTGGCTCCAGCGTAATGCGGTGCTATCGCATCCAGCCACTGGAAAATGACAACTGGGACCTGGAAGTTTGGCGCGATGAGGTGAAATTACAGTAAGCCTTTGAAATGCCATTTTGGCCACCTCCACAGTGCCCCATTATCACGGAGGATCACTGGAAAGGGACAATTGTGAGATAGGACATCACCGGGATGTGGTGGAATGTGGAGTCTCATATCAATTTGACATTTGTGATTTTACACTTCTCAGCAATGCTCCACGGGCCTAAATCATGGTTATTTTACGACAAAAACTTAAATTTACCATAATTTCTTACTCGATTATCAGATTAAGGAGAGTCTCGCATCGTTGGAAAGCTAGTTCAGTTTTCCACAACTTGGTGGGATTTTAACTAAGAAATAATGAGTATTTCAAAAATTTTATGTACGGATACTCACATAGTGAGATTTAATTTATGTTAGGAAAATATAACATATTAAAATATCTCACCCTTGGGATCATTCATCCTCAAATAAGACTGGTTAATCTAAGGAAATTAATAGACTGAGACTACACACTGAACATGCATATTTGATGCATAGAATGAATAAATTAACTAATTAATAAATGCATGACTGACATAAACATAACGTGCAACTGAAACTAAGCATGATAATGAGAAATCTTAAGAAGACTAATACCTTAAACCAAATCTGAATTTGCGGAGAAAAGATAAGGGTACTTGGTTCGCATATCTGCTTCTGCTTCCCAAGTGGCTCACTCAATAGACTGATTCCGCCAAAGAACCTTGACTAGAGGAATTTATTTATTCCTTAGTCTACGAACTTGACGATCAAGAATTTTAATTAAAGCCTCATCATAGGAAAGACAGTTCTGAATATCCATACTTTCAAAGGGAACAATTAAAGCTGGAACACCAATACACTTTCTCAACAATGAAACATGGAAGACTGGGTGTACTGAGGTTAGATCTAAAGGCAACTAAAGATCGTGTGTTGCCTTTCCAAAATGATTCAGAATTTTGTAAGGATCAATATATCGAGGACTGAGTTTCTCTTTCTTGCAGAACCTCTTTACTCACTTCATGGGATAGATTTTTGGGTACATAAAATCACTAACCTTAAACTTGAGATCCTTTCTCCTCACATCTGCATATGATTTTTGTTGGCTCTGGGCTACCTTAAGCCTTTCTCTGATCAACTGGACCTTTTTTATGCATTAAACACCAAGTCAGTCCCTACTACTGCAGGCTTACCTACTTCAAACCAACTAATTAGAGATCTATATCTCCTACTATAAAGAGCATCATATGGAGACATCTGGATACTGGAATGAAAGCTGTTGTTATATGCAAAATAAATCAAATGCAATTGGTTATCCCAACTACCTTTAAAATTAACTATGCATGCTCTAAATATATCTTCAAGAGTTTGAATTGTCCTTTCTTATTGACCATCTATCTGAGGGTAGAAGGTTGTACTGAGGTGGACATAGGTACCAAGACCCTTTTGGAAAGCTTTCCAGAAATGAGAGGTAAACTGGGTACCTCTATCTGAGATGATGGACACTAGGACTCCGTGTAACCTAACTAAATCTCTAAGATAGAGTTTGGCATAGTCCTTGGCTGAATAATACGTATGGACTGGTATGAAATAAGCTTATTTTGTTATCCTTTATTCAATAAACCAAATAGAATTATGCTAACGATGAGTATAAGGCAAACCTGTCACAAAATCTATGTTCACTTCCTCCAACTTCCATGTGGGAATACTGAACTCCAGCATGGACCCACTCGACTTTTGGTGCTCAATCTTAACCTGATGATATGTTGAGCACTTAGATACACACTCTATAATATCCCTCTTTAGAACACTCCACCAATACATCTCCTACAAATCACAGTACATCTTAGTGCCCCCTAGATGAATCGAGTAACGCACACCAAGTGCTTCTACAAGAATTCATTGCCTCATATCTTCTACATCGGGAATATATAGTTGACCCTAACAAAATAGCACACCATGTCCCTCTTGGGAGAAAACCTCCACTTTATGATCTCTGACTTATTCTTTCAACTTAACTAGATTAAGATCTCTGTCCTTATTTTTCTTCACTTTAGAAACTAGAGATTATTCTAAACTACTCTGCACCCATACACTACCTTTTGCTTAATCAACTTAGTGGACAGCTAGTCGGGTAAGCTGATGAACTTCCTGGGCTAATGTCTTTTTACTATCCTAAACATGAGTAACACTGACCATAAACAAGCTACTGAGAGAATCTTCCACCACATTGACCTCACCTGGATGATGTATAACACTCATATCATAATTTTTCAGCAATTCCAACCACCTTCTCTAACTAAAATTCAAATCTTTCTGAGAGAACACATACTACAAGATTTTGTGATCTGTGAACACATCAACATGCACCCTATACAAGTATTGGCTCCAAATCTTTAAGGTAACACTACAGCTGCTAGATCAAAATTATGAGTAGGGTAATTTTTCTCATGGGGCTTAAGCTGTCTAGAGGCATTGGATATAACCTTACCTCTTTGCATTAGGACATAACCCAAACCTACTTTGGATCCGTCACTATACACAACAAACCCATTTGAACCATCTAACAAAGTAAGAACTGGGGTTGAGGTAAGTCGAGTCTTCAACTCCTTAAAATTTTTTTCGTAGGAATCCGACCACTGAAACTTGACTTTCTTCTGAGTAAATCTGAACATGAGGGATGCAATAGATGAAAACCCATAAATAAACCGATGGTAATAGCCAACCAAACCTAAGTAACTCCTAATAAATGAAGGATAAATAGGTCTTGGCTAGTTTCTCACTGCTTTGATCTTTTGAGAATCAAACCTAATGCCTTTATGGAAAATAATATAACCAAGGAAAGAAACTGACTTTAGCAATAATTCCCACTTATTGAATTTGGCAAACAAATAATGGGTTCTGAGAGTTTGAAGTACGATTCTTAGGTGGTCTATATGATTATTTTTAAAACGGGAGTAAACAAGAATGTAGCCAATGAATACTATAACGAACATGTCCAAGTACTGCTTGAACACTAGGTTCATCAAGTCCATGAAAGATGTTGGGGCTTTTGTAAGACCAAAGGACATGAAATTCAAAGTGACAATACCGAGTTTAAAAAGATGTTTTTTCGAATGTCACATTCTCTGAATCTGAGTTGATGATAGCCTTATCTGAGGTCTATCTTAGAAAAGTAGCTGTCACCCTAAAGTTGTTAAAAGAAGTCATTTATTTTTGGTTGTGGATAGTTATTGTTTATGGTGACTTTGTTTAACTGACGGTAGTCAATACACATTCTGAGAGAACTATCTTTCTAATGCACGAATAGAACTGGTGTGCCCCACAGTTCTATTCTTACTGAATCACTTGTCCAGGGGTTCTTTTAACTATTCCTTTAGTTCTTTGAGTCCATATAGAGCCATCCTATATGGAGAAATAGAAATCGGCTGAGTTTGTGGAAGAAGGACTATTCAAAAGTTAATTTCCCTTTCGAGACTCTAAATTTGAGTCTTTGACTCGAATAATATGGTAAATACACCCCTTGGATATCATTTTTCTCGCTCTACAATATGAACATGTTGACCCTAAAGAGCTGTAGTACTACCCCTCCATTCAAGGACTAGTTCATTTGGGAACTAAAAGTGAACTATTTTTTTTCTACAATCAATTAAGGCATAGCATGAGCAGAGTCGATCCATACCGAGAATCCCATCAAAATCCGCTATCTCTTACTCTACGAGATCAACTAAAGTAACTTTCTAAGATATTATAACCGAATAATTCCTGTATACCTACCTGGCTATAATGGAAACACCAACTAGGGTAGACACTTAAAAGGGCTTTGTTAGAGTTTTGGGACTGACTCTGAAGTTGACGGCTATATATAGAGTTACAAAAAAATGAGAAGCTCCAGGTTCTAGTGAATCATAAATATGTAAATAAAATACCTGCAACTTACCAGTAACTACGTCAAGAGAATTTTCCTGATCTTATCGAGATGGGAAATCATACAATCTATTCGGATTCTAACCACTGGTAGCACTGAAAGCGGCACCCTGCTGAGTCGAGTGCTCGGCTGGAGCGGATGACTAACGAGACTGGCCCTATTGGCACAACTCCCTACCTTTCTAAGAAACTACCCGATACTTCCAGATTTATTTATCTAGCTTGCCAAACCTAAAGCACATATCACTGCCAGCTTTGCACTTACCCTGATGGTGTCTGCCATATTTTTGTCATAGAGGATTCGTACGGCACTGTTAACGCTGACTTTAGACTTTGAGTCACCTGTTATCATATCTTAATTTAGGCGTTGAGGTACTCACTGAACAGAGTGTTGGGGCTAAAGATCTTTGATGAAACTAAGGATGGTTACCACCTTCTAATCTTGGCTGACTAATATTGAAACTACCCATTCTAGCCCTCTTGTTCTCTCTCTCTCTCCTTTCTTAGTCTTTTACTTCTCTATCTATTTAACATGGAATATCAACCTAGATAAGTCCATCTCCCTAATTTGAATTATGGTCCTACACTCTTTAACCATACTATCAGATACACCAGACAAAAACTTACTCATCTTGGATCTACTATCAACTACCACGTGAGGAGCATATCTGGCTAATCGAGTAAAAATAAGGGAATACTCCTTCATGCTTATGTTGATTCCGTATAAATATTTGGTTGCATAGGAATGCTTAATTGGTATATGGTTTGGCTTTGGAAACACTATGCCCCTAACATGTTTGATAAAATACCTGTGAGAATATTTTTTGTTAAATTATTGGACTTTCATTAAAATATACATCGAATAACTTTGTAATGGAACCTTATTGATATGAATTGTTTAAATGGTTTTGAATGGTTAAATGATAAGATCTTGGGGGTTATGGTTGTTCTAATTGAAAGCCTTGTCGGGTACAAAAAAAATCCCCCAAGGAAACATAATAATGGTCACTTCTGGGGTACATAGGATTCCCCAAGTCAAGTTAATAATGTAATATATGGTTACATGGGAATCTGTTTTTGAAATAAAGTATTGATAAGGACATTGCTTGTAAGCTATATCGGTATGACGATACCACTACTTATAGCCTTAGTTAATAATAAATTAAATTCTATTTTTGTTGCATGGTAATGGTTTTAATGTAGAAATAAAGGTAGGGTTTGATAGCTAACTATGAAGGTGTGAGTCTAATGGAAGGACACTGGAAACTTATGTTTTTCAAAATAAGGATCAGTCATGGTGACCATGTTTTATACTTTTGGGGTACATGGGAATCCCCTAAGTTAACTTGTATATATGTATCATGAAGAAAGCGAAGGGTACTCTAGAATCCCCTACTACTATGGTATCTTTAGTTCGTGTGGCTATATGCATTGGGGCCCGTTTACGGGGTTACACTAGACCCATATATCCCATGGGTGGTTCTTGGATGGTTAAGCAACACATACCAAAGCTAATGGTTTGAAGACATGCTAAACCCAATTTTCTTTCCTAATATGGTAATATATACATGTATGTATGGTTTTGTATGCACATGGTTGGCTTATTTGGTTTTAAATATTGGCATTATTTTATCCATTTCTTAAGTACTTGCTATCGTTCAGCCGCTAACCCATCTTCGTGTGGCTATATTCCCACGCAATACAAGAATCGACCATTCTACTCTTCTTATTTAGTTATTGGATTTGGGATAAGCTATTGGATTAAAGTGGTAAGCTTTTATGTTTTGAAAGGCTTTATTTTATATCATTAATGTCTTTAAATACTTTTGTTATTTTATGGATTTTGGTTTTTTTCTATGGTTGGGGGCATGTCCTAACTGAGTATTATTTTTCTTTTGGATAGATGCTTTATGGAAATACTATAGGCTAGAATGGGAGGTTTTGGTAGAGATATCGACCTTAGTAGTTGCATTGGTATTTTGTTTGATGCTGTTTGACTTAATTTATGGTTGTTCCATCCTTTTATGTTATTTTATGGATAAGAACTTTGTTATTATATCGGTTTGTTTATGGTTGTTGGTAGGTATTGGATGGTTGGACTTACTTGGGTTGATCATGGTTATGGACCGATCCCAGAGTTTGGATTGGTGCAATTACACTATATTGTTATATGTTCAGAATTCATTCGACATAGAATGTGAGTTTTGTTTGTTGGATTGTATATCTAGGGTGGTATCGTGTCCCGGTTGGACTTGTGATGCCCATTAAAACAAGGACCTACTTTGGGTTCTATCACTAATAGTTGCCCAGCCAGTGGTTTCTCATCCTTCTATGGAGCAAAAATATTGGATAGATTTTTTAGATTGGCTCTACCTATGTTTTCTGGTGCACCGAGGGAGGATGCATACAAGTTTTTGATTACTTGTGTGGATAGGATTTGTCTATTGGTCCGTGTTAAGACTAATGGTGTTGATTACATCATATATTATTTGGACTTATCTACTCATCATTATTGGAGAGGTTATATTGATTCTAGGCCATCTTGATTTTTTCCTAGGTCATGGACTCAGCTCTCCATGATATTTTTGTGGAAGTATATGCCTCACAACATTAGAGACCATTTGAGGGATAATTCTCTATTGGAGCTAGTCTCTATGATTATTTAAGATTGAGAGGTTCATTTTAAAAGTTGGATAGGCATGCGACTTTTATTCTTCACACTGAGTATGACAGGGTTTATTGCTTTATCAGAGGGTTGAGACTCCTTATTCATATGTCTATTCAGATTTTAGTTATTGTGGGTAGGTTATTTGTTTAGGTTTTAGATTATTCTAGTGTGACAGATGAGATGCACAGTAAAAGCCATTATATGAGACCTAGATCTCATATCTGATACAGTGAGGGTCGTCATAGTTCTCATCCCAATTATGGTAGTTCTTAAAGTAGGTATCCTCCACACCCATCCTATAAGACTCAAAGTTAGCTCAGTAGACAAATTTTGGAAGATCATAAGATTACTGATAGAGGTAAATTTAGTGCTAGTGATTTTTGTGGTAAGGTAAGTGGTCAGTCTTTGAGGGGTTCGTCTTTGGTTTATTGTAGTTGTAGTGGTTACTATGGGTCTTTTTGATCTATTTGTTTTGGTTCAGCTCACATGTCATTTTTTTCCTTGTGGCCTCTTGGTCACTATCCATATAATTTTCCTAGTCACGGGACGATTGTGGCCTTATCTCAGAGTGTTTCCATAATTAGAGTAGTTCATCCCTAAGCTAGAGGTGGGTCTCATACTGGAAGGGATGGTTTGCAGGTTACTCAAGGAAATTCTCAGGCAGGCAGGCAGGACAGGAAGTAGGTCAGGTGCTCTGCCTGATGGCGGGCATGGTCACGTGTATGTAGTACTTGCTAGATTCGAGGCTGAGACTATAGATATTGTTGTTGCATGTATGTTTTTGGTGTTAAAACTATCTTTCCATGCTTTATTTGATCTAATATCCATTTATTCTTATATTTTTGCTAATTACGCACCATATTTAGAGTTGACTACTGATTTATTATCACTGTCATTACATATATCTACTCCCGTGGATGATATTTTAATAGTGAATTGAGTATTTAGATCACGTGTTGTGATAGTTAGTGATGTTAATAATTATGATGATATTATTTATCTGGATTTGGTAAGTTATGATATGAATCTAGGCATAGAGCGGTTATCCCACTAACATGCATTCTTTGATTATTTTGCCAAGGCCATTACCTTATCCATGTCTGGTATACCCACTGTAATATGATAGGGAGTTATTTTCGATGAGCCAATAAGGATTATATTATATGGGTGCTAGTAGATTTATTTCGAGTGGTTACAAGTCTTATCTCACTTATATCAATGATACTAATTTAGCGAGTCCTTCATTCGACTTTGTTCTTATTTTTTATTAAAATCCTGATGTGTACCCTACCCAACTACAGGTATTCCTGCTATCCATGGGATTAAGTTTGTTATTAACCTTGAGCGTGGTACTCAACCTATTTCTATAGTACTCTATTGTATGGCCTATGCAAAGCTTAAGGAGCTAAATTTTTAGCTTTAAGATCTTCCTAGTAAGTGTTTTATTAGTCTGAGTGTATCCTCGTAAGGAGCCTTTGTATTGTTTCTAAGAATAAAGATGGCTATTTTCTTATGTGCATTGATTATATGAAGCTTAATAAGGTGATAGTGAAGAACTATCATCCTATGCCTTAGATGGATTATTTTTTTACTAGCATCAGGGTGCAATTATGTTCTGTAAGATTAATTTGAGGTCTGGTTACCATCAGTTGAGGATTTGGCTTGGCGATGTCCCAAAGATAGCTTTTAGGACTTCTTGGTCATGTCTTATAGGTTGACTAATGCCCAACTACATTTATTGATTTGATGAATTGAGAGATCATATAACTTTTTCCAAGTTCTCCAAGTGTGAGTTTTGACTTTAGTTAGTGACAATCCTAAGACATGTGTTGTTTAAGGAAGACATTAAGGTAGACCCAGCAAAGATTGACCCAATTCGTTATTGGGCTAGACATACATCTCTAATTGAGGTTCATACCTTTATTGGTTTGGCTAGTTATTATAGATGCATTGTCTAGGGTTTTGCTACTATTTAAGACCCTATTACTAGATTGACTAGGAAGGAGGTTCAATTTTAATGGTCCAAGGAGTGTGAGTCGATCTTAGGGAGGTTCAAAGACTTTCATAATTCAGCTCCTATTTTAGCTCTTCATGTTAAAGGTAAGGGATTCACCTTATTTTGTGATGTTTCTGGTTTTGGTCTAGGTTGTGTATTGATGCAGCAGAGTCTTGTTATTATTTATACTTCTAGGCAGCTTAAGGTACATTAGCGCAACTACTCTACTCATGATTTGGAGTTAGCGGAGATAGTTTTCACCCTTAAGATTTAGAAGCATTATCCTTACGGTGTACATTATGAGATTTTCACCTATCGTCGTAGTCTTCAACATCTTATTACCTAGTGTAAGCATAATAATCAACAATATAGATAGATGAAGTTACTTATATGCTATGATATTTCTATCTTGTATCATACGAGCATGAAAAATATGGTGAAAATGCCTTGAGTCTTAAGGTTTTGAGTATGGGTAGCTTGGCTTATATTTATGTTTCTTAGAGGCTGTTAGCATGGGATATTCAGTACATAGGTAATTCGATGGTTGGACTTTATATTTCGGATCCTATGAGAATTTTTGCTAGTGTAGAAGAGAGGTCCACCCTATTTGAGCAAATTTATGATCATCAGTATAAAGAAAGAAAGCTTTGCTTTCTTCATGATTATGTGCTGAGTGGTGAGTATGAGAGGCATACTATTGATTCTAAGGGTATTTTTAGTTTGATGGTCGTATTTATGTTCCTTAAATTGATGACTTTATTAAGTTGATTTTGTATGAGTCTCACAGCTCTAGATATTTCATTCACCCCTGCACAACCAAGATATACAGAGATTTAAGGAGACATTATTGGTGGAATGGTATAAAGAGAGATGTGGAAGGCTTTGTTGCTCATTTCCTATGATGTCACTAGGGTATAGCCGAGCATCCGTGACCTGGTAAATTGACTCAGAACTAACCTATTAGAGAATGGAAATGGGAATGGATTACTATTGATTTTGTTAGTGGTACGCCTCATACATCTCGTGCTTTTATGGTATTTGTGTTATTATAGATCAGTTGGCCAAGTAAGCACATTTTATTCCTATTTAGATAACTTTCAGTGTTGAAAGGTTAGCCCATATCTATGTTTGGGAGATTGTCCGCTTGCATGGGGTGCCCATTTATATTATTTTAGATTATGGCTCTATGTTCACTTGCACAATTTTGGAGAGCCTTTTTGGAGGATGTTGGTGCTCTGATGGATTTATTACATCCTTTAATTCACAAATTGATGGCCAGCCTAAGAGGACTATTTAGTTTCTCGAGGGCATGCTTCGAGTCCATGTTATGGATTGTTGAGGACAGTGGGAACAACACTTATCCTTGATAGAGTGTGCATATAATATTAGTTATTATCAGAGTATTAAGATGGAGTTTTTGATGCTTAGTATGGTAAGAGATATCATTCTTTGGTTAGAATATTTAAGACTTTAGAGGTTATGCCCCGTGGTACTAGTTCGCTTCAGGAATCATTATATTGAGTCAAGGTGAGTAAGGATAGGTTGAAAGAAGCTCAGAGTAGTCAGAAGGGGTATACAGACTATAGGTTTTGTGCCTTGAGATTTTGAATTTACGATCATGTATTCCTTTGTGTATCACCTCTAAAGGGTGTGATGTGGCTTGGAAAGAAAGGTAAGCTCAGTTTGATATATGATATTCCTTTTAAGATTCTCCGCTTACTTGGTAAGGTTGCCTCTGAGTTAGCTTTGCCTCCATATTTTGCAATATTTTATCTAGTTTTATTTGACTCTATTTTGCGATGATATATTCCCGATCCTTCTCAGGTCCTTAGATAGATCTTAGTCCATTTGGATGAGCGTTTATCCTTCATGGAGGATAAAATGCTTATTTTTCCTAGTGATGTGAGGTGATTATAATCTAGAGAGTTCCCTATAGTTATGGTTCATAGGAGGTTACTTGGGAGATTGAGAGCGAGATGTAGGCCTAGTATCATCAAATGTTAGAGACTTCGAGTATTTTCTAATCTTTAACTTTTAGGAATAAAATTTTCTTTAGTAGTGGATATTGTAATTACCCTTCTTGTCATTTTTTGTGCTTCCACTTACTTTCATCAATGTAGATTTTCTATAGGTGGCCTAGGCTATTTATGACTTGTTGGGACTAATAGTGTGGTTATCGGGA
>JAPEIP010000006.1:124187047-124237411 GCA_026120095.1 Capsicum chinense
TATTCCCCCCCCCCCCAATCATGGAGTTTAAACTACCCTTACATAATTCTCCCAACTATACAACCCCCATCCCCTCCAAACATAGGCTTTCACTTGTATATTATTACTTAGTATCATGTGATGCACTAAAGTAGGTTAAGTTCCAAAAATAAGATTTTAAAAAGGGCTTATGTATTTTAGCAAGCTTATCATTACAAAAATAAAGAAAATAGGTAAAAAAGATCAGTGTGGTTACCTAGATAAAAATGTTAAGGTGGGAATTTGGCTATGTGGTGTATCAAAAACGTCCTCGGGTCATTCTATAAATAAACTTTATCTAGGATATCACTTGGACTACACTTGGGGCAAGTTTTTAACTACACATATGTACAACAATTATTCAAAAATCTTATCACACAAGGCATCGTACTCATAGAATAAAAATTTAATAGCTTAACCAATTTTAGTGATTTGAGCCTAATAAGTTACTCCGAGACAAGGAATAATTATTGAAAAGAGAGAGCCAAAAATTGGATTTATTGGTCTCACTCAACAGAAAGTTAAAAAACATCCTTGATTCTTTTTCAAAAAGAAATATATATATATATATATATATATATGTGTGTGTGTGTGTGTGTGTGTGTGTGTATGTATTGGTTTTTGTCAAAATCATTTCATTTCTTACCAATGACGTTTTGAAAGTATTTTGAGCTTTTGCCACTTCATAAATAATTAAAGAAAAACTTAGTTGAATGCAAGGCGGCATTATCATTTAACTTCATGGGATTATTTTCTCTTAACTTCACATATCGCCCATTTAGCTCACAAAACACTCATGCCACCAATAGAAATACAAACGACCCTATACTGTTAAGAATTACATCACCCAATCTGTGAAATGTCAGTAATGCATGCGTTCATGTCTCTCGAGTTACTTAGACTTCACTAGGGGATGCTATGATAACCACATTAATTGATCAAACCATGGGCACAATATTCATCATCAATTTAAACCAAAAACCACAAGTTATCCAATATTTAAGACCAATTGGATTCAAAACTATTCTCCAAAAATGATAACTAACACCTCAAGAAAGTTCACATTAACCTTTACTAGCATGTAAGGTGTTCCTCTCTTATAGACATTTTAACAAACACATGGTGCGCATGAAAGGTAGGAGCTTGAAAAAATGAATAACAACATATGTAAACATGTTCAATGCACCAATTCATCACCAAACACCCAAATTTTAATAATACTAACCAAATTAAATCACCCACTACTAAATTAAATAAACAAACCTCAAGTGGGTGTTTTGTCGAACACCTGGTATGTACTAGAGTATGGAAGCAAGAATTTTGCAATTGACATTCGAAACAAGTCATGCATTAAAACAAATTTATTCCAATAACTAAACTCAACCAAATTAATCTTAAATAAAAAAAATTAAACCTAAAATAAATCATTGAATGTGATCACTATTTATACTTCAATGAAAATTTGACTAAGGAGCATACCTTGTGAGCTTGTTAAAGAGAGAAAAGTGATGAAAATAAGTTCCAATGTACTTACCTGGGGTTTCATTCTTGAGGTACCCACTACAAATTATGCTATAACCTACAGAAACCCAAAAAGAAGGTAAAAATTGAATAAAAAAAAGATTAGAAAATATCAAGAAAATTTTCTTGGGTTGCATACCAAAAGGCGACTTAGTTATAGTCATGGCACAACATCTTTTCACTATTATTTATGTCTCCATTTAATTGCTTTGAATGGTGGCCCAACTTTAGATCATACATCTTCGATGTACTTTGGGCAGAAGTGAGGGCACAATGATACATATTCTATCTCCCCACTTTAAAGACTTGAACCTTTTACCCAACTTCACATCAAACTCCTGAGTAAGCTCCTTGGGTATTGGTGAGACCCTTCGAAAAACACTTCTCAAACATTGGATTATGCACTTATTGGCCTTCAATTGAGGAACGTCATTTTCCCTTTTTGAATGATAAAATCAAAAATATATGAATTTTGTACCCTCTCTCCTAAGTTCATCATTTGCTCGGGTAGTTCGACTTTCATCATATCCACCAAGAAAAATGCCGAAAAGTCATTGGAATGAGGCCGTCTTCCTAATTCCAAAATCGTATTATTGTTGAAATTCTATCCAAAAATGAAATAGAGCCTTCACAAAGGGTTTGCTTAGCTTTTTCTTTTGACCTATTACTATTTCCTCAATTTTTGCATCCTTTATTATTTTTCATTCAGTTGGTTTGAAAATCACAAAGAATTCTTCCACATCAAGCCCACCATAAACCACATGGCTAGATATGTTTCCCTATCAACCTCGTTATGAAGATTGGGCATATCTAGGCACTTGAATGATCGACCTCTTTACCTACTTTTTCTTCTTTTTCACTATCCTTTCCAAAAGTCATCACGGATTGATGCAAATGATGAATGTCCTCCTCCATTGTAGTTACCTATCCAAGATAGTTAGAAGCATTGCTTCAACACCATTGTATTCGGCACATTGTTCTTCCTTTATCACACCATAAGACCTATGAGACTCATAAAAAGTACTAGCATTTTCGTTATAAAACTATGGGAGAGGGCATTTGGACAATACTACAATGTCCATCTCGACCACTACAAAAAGAATAGTCATACTTCCAACTAGATAAAAATAGTGCACACACCTCTTTTTGGAGAGCATATTTATAATTTTTCCAAAAGTGGGGTCAACCATAATATAGACATGGATCATCAAGATAAGTTTTGTTTTCACCAAACTTATATTCATTCCAAGATGCCACAGTGACAAGTAAAGAAAAACACAAATCTACCTATCAGAAGAAACAAAGAAAAATCACAAACAAATATTTACAAGTTTGAATCCAAGAAAGAAAGTTAAAATTCCAATCAACTCAATATGCCAAATTGTTCCCCAGCAACGATACCATTTCTGATAATGCTTAACTTATATGTCAAATTAAGTGCTAGGTGGTCAATGTCAATATAATACCATACTTTAATTTGAGGTCAAATCCAAGGAAAACAATGTGAATGATGATTAAGTAAGTTCAAAATGAATGTTTCTTGCAAAATTCAAACCTAGGATACAAATATTTAGGGGGTTTGAATGTTATTGAAAATGTCATAATTTTGGGGGTTCTAGAAGGCTGACTTAAGACTAAGAATAATTAGAGTATAATCAATTAACAATGGATCTTTGTGTTATGCAATCCTTGGAGCAAACTCATGCATGGGCTATTGAAAATTCATCCAAATTTAGCAATAGTCACGGCAAGCCTAGATTTAGAGGTAATATCATAAATTTTTCAATAAAACATTAAATTTCATTTGTGGGTTCTTTCGAACACCTCACGAATGTGGCCAAAAAACCTATCTAATACCTCAATTAGCACCTTTACTGCTAAGATGGTAATATTAAATAAGTTAACTCAATCAACACCCTTATTTCTAAGAAATGTTATCCCATAAATTAACTCATGTTATTGGTTGCAAATACCCTTCACCTAATTCCCCTCTTTCAAGGATAGTATGAGATCCTATATAATAGGAGTTTTCACCCACAATTCTTAGTTAAATTATGTAGTAAAAGTAAGATCCCCTACAAATAGCTAATAAGATAGATAAATAAATAACACCTAAGAACTACTCACAACCTACTCAAGCTGACACAACCTGATCAGGGTCCTTGTCCAAATGGGTGTCCTAAGTCTGACCGAGACTAAAAACCACTCTCGTTACCCAACCTAACCACCATCAGCATACCTTGAGTTGACAGAATATGAACAAATAAGAAGCTATAATAACTGGGTAAGGACGTACTTTGGGATAGGTTGGTTACTAGACCAAACTTACCAAGTTATCCCATCCACCAAACATCAGTAACCAAACCTCTAAGCCAAACCAATACCGAACCAAGGGCCATAAACCAAGCAAAAACCAAATGATATCCAAAACATAATATTATTAATCCTAGAATAAATACGATTAAAAAGTTAGAAATTATGTCCAATGATGTCAGCTCAAGTACTAATTACAATATTAAGGATGGAATCAATATCTATCCCGCCCATTAAAACCCAAAGTAGAACCACAAAGCCTCTAACCAAAAAAAAGTAAATATATTTAGTTGGGACATGCCCCTAACAATAGATAAAACAATATCCATAAATAAATCTAAATGTTTAAAAATATCCATAACATGAAAAGGAGACTTCCAGAAATATGGAATCTCACCACTTCAATCGAATAGTTGTCCCCAAGTCAATCACTATATAGGAGGAGTAACACGGTCGGTTCCTGCATAAAGTGGGCATACAGCCGCTTGAAGATGGGTTAGCGAGTGATTGCTAGCATGAACTCAGGATAAGGATAAAATATTGCCATTTATAAAACAAAGTAAAACCATCCATATGCACACAACCATGCATATATATAGAACCATGCTGGAAAAGGGGACATGGTTTAGCATGTCATTAAAACCTTTACCTGGGTTGTGTAGCTATGTCATCCTAAACTAACCATGGGCTATATGGGTTCAGCTTCCCCTACTGAAAGGGCCCTAGTGCGTGAAGTTGCACGACCAGGGTACAAAACTTTGGATGACTAGTACCTCCCCTAAATATGAAGTGTGAAATCATGCACACGGTCAACAAGACCATACCTCACATCGGCAAATATGAGTTTCCAATTTTTGTTCCCCTAGGACCTCCACCTTCACTGGCATTGCTATAAAACCTCACCATTATTTCCCAATTAAAACCCTTACCAAGAAACCAACTAATCGATTTACTATTTTTTAAACAAGGCCGATAGTATTGGTATCGTCATACAGACTATACTTGCAAGTTTTGTCCATAGCAAACCATATATAGATTTAAGGGATTCCATGTACCTATCATGATTTCTAATTAACCAAAACGATGTCCACCAAGGCCTCCTCAATCCATTTAAAACCACTCATATCATTTAAGGTCCCATTACCAAGTTTAAACCATGCATAAGTTCCATTGAAAAACCAATATTACTGTGAAAACATTATTAAAGGCATTTTATCATTGAGGGCATAGTATTTCCAAAGCCAAAATCCATTACCAAATAACCATTCGCATATAACCTATTATCTAAAACCACCATTAATGCAAATAAAAGCATAATTAAAACATGGAAAAACTATAACCATGCATTTATAACCAAAATCCCCAAATCATATTTGAAAACCCAAAATCATATAACATTCACCCAGAAGCAAACATTCTAATTCTTGATCTCATGTAAGCCTCTAAATCAAAAGCATACCACAATATTTGATGAAACTTTAAGGCATATTCATTGACAGATATTGTTAAGAAAATCCTTTATTTTTGCTTTCCTTAGCTCTTGAGGAAAAAAATAATCTAGAAAAGCACTAGAGAAGGAATCTCATAAGGTCATCTACTCCACATCACCTATATCCCTATCCCATTTTTCGTACTTTTTCTATGCAATATGCTTGAGTTGATAAGCTATAAAGTTTACACCTTCCATATTAGTAGCCTACATCACCCCAAATATATTCTCTATTTTCTCCAAGAAATCGTAAGGATCCTTCTCTACCTTTACACCAATAAAAGTAGAAGGATTCATTTCATAAAGTAATTAACCCTTGTGGCCTCAACAGACAACCCACCAAATGCATCTCGCTTAGCCTGAGCAGAAACCAATTGAGCAATAGTATAAATAGACTGGCAAAATTCAACATTAGCTACCTTACCTTGATGAGGACTAGTAGCAACCAGAGGAACTCTAGAACTATGATGGATAGGACCCTAAGATCAAATACGAACTCCAAAAGTAGGATGTATACTATTAACATTGTCCCCAGATGGGAATCAAGAGTTTCCTTGTGTTAAAGATTGTCAAGGCATGATCTGAAAAGTTAACAACCAAGGATTAAAGCAGAATTTTAGGAATTAGACTCCCAGCTTGAAAATAGAAAACCAAGAAAGTTAAACATTCCTAATTGCCTTCTCACATCTCTCTTATGAGTGTGGTGCACTACACACCCCTAAAAGAGACTTTACTCATAAAAACTTTGTGGACTCCTAATTGACCATAAACCTAAAGATCTAATACTGACTTGACATAACCAGACTGAAGGCCTTGTCATAATAGGTGTCCTAAGTCCGATCGGGACCTGAGACCATCCTTCTCACCCAACCCAACCTCTATCAACATACTTTGAGTCAGCTGAATACAGAACAAATAGAAAGATAGGATAACTTGAAAAGGATTGCCTTTAGGATAGGTCTATTACTAGACCAACCTACCAAGTCATTCCGTCCACTAAATTGCACCAACAAAACCACTTAGCCAAACCAATACCAAACTAAAGGCCATAAGCAAAGAAAAAATCAAATGAGATCCAAAACATAATACTCCCTCCATCCCATTTTATGTGTTGCTATTCGACCGGGCATAAAGTTTAAGAAATAAGGGAAGACTTGGTAATGTTTACCAAATTATCATTTATTAAAAATATGATCCTATCATTTTTTAATTAAGTAGGACCAATAAGGGTAATAGGTAATTGTGTCTTTAAATAGTTACCAAATAAAAAAAGATGACATTCTTTTTAGGACGGACAAAAAAGAAAATGATGACACATAAAATGGGACGGAGTATTATTAATCCTAAAATAAAATATGATGGAATAGTGAGAAATTATGTCTAATGATGTCAGCCATAATACCAATGCCAATATTAAGGTCGACACCAATATAGATCTCCCTCATTCCAACCTATAATAGTACCACAAAGAATCTACCTATAAGAGTAGGAATATTTGGTTTGGATATTCCCCTAACAATAGCCAAACACATATCAATAAATAGATCAAAATGCCTAAAAATATCTATAACATAAAATGGAGCCTAGAAAATATAGACGCTCACCACATCAATCCAACTGATATCCTCGAGTCAATCAATAGGTAGGAGGAGTAGAATAATCAATTCCTGTATAGTGTAGGTATACAACCAACTGATAGCTTGCATGAACTTAGGATAAGGATAAAATAATGTCATTTATAAAACCAAGTAAAACTATATGTATGCACACAACTATACAAATATATATAACCATGTTGGGAAAAGGGATTGGGTTTAGCATGCCATTAAAACCTTTACTTGAGATGTGTCGCTTGGCCATCCTAAACCACCCATGGGCTATATGGGTTCAGCTCCCCCTGCTAAAAGGTCCCCAGTGCCTGAAGCCGCACGACCAAGGAAGAAAACAAGGGATGAAGAGTACATCCCCCATATATAAAGTGTAACATCATGCACACGATAACAAATACCAAACCTCACATCGACAATTATGAGTTTCTAGTTTTGGTCCCCCTGTGACCTCCATCTTCCATGACTTTGCTACAAACCTTGCCATTATTTCCTAATTAAAAACCATACCAAGAAACCAACCAATCCATTTACTATTCATTAACCAAGGCCGATAGTATTGGTATCATCATACCGACTATACTTGCAAGTTTTGTCCATAGAAAATAAAATATAGGTTTAAGGGATTCCATGTACCCTTCATGATATCCAATTAACAAAAACCATGGCCATCAAGGACTTTCCAATCTATTTTAAACAATTTAAACTATTCATATTATTTAGGGTTCCATTACCAAGTTTAAACCATGCATATGTTCCATTAAAAAACCAATACTACAGTGAAAATATTATTAAAGGTATTTTTTCAAACATATTGGGGGCATAGTATTTCCAAAACAAAAGTCTATTGCCAAATAACCATTCCCATACAACCAATTATCCAAAACCACCATTAATGCATATAGAAGCAAACATGAAACATTGGAAAACTATACAAAGCATTTATAATCAAAATACCCAAATTATATTTTAAAAACCCAAAATCATATAACATTCAAATCATAAAAAATTATATAAAATCATGCATTTAATGTGTACAAATAATGAAGAAAGAGAACGTGCCTTAATTGAAAAAGTAGATGGAGATAAACCACCGACAAGATCCCCAATTTAGTCCTCTAGTTGAAAACCTAGTTGTTCGCCCAAAAGCTTTTGAGAGATTTATATAGTGTTTAGGAAGAGTTTCCAAGTGTTAATCAAAATAATAATAGGGTAAATAACCTTCCGATAGGAATATAAGTTATGGGACCTTATTAGGGTAATGGGGAAATGTCTAGAATAGCCCCACTTAAGTTGCACAAATCCCTTGATAGGGGTACGACTCCCTCATGAGTCATACACTTTGATATGAGTTGTAACCCCGACTCATATTCTAAGCCTTAACCCTTAGACCCAATAATGTATAGTTTATGATTCATTCTACCCAAGTCATATTAACAACATACAATCCGTACCCTTCACCCGTCTCCCTAGAAAGATAGAAGCACAAAAGGTTTAAACAATATACACCATATGAGTCTTGGGTACGATTCGCACCCTGTCTTACAAATCTTGGTAAACCACTCATAGTTAGATGCAACTTAAGTTACAAAGTCTAAGGTTAATCTAAGAAACCAAACAATTTGTATGAAAATATACAACTCGTACCACCAAGTTATACCTATTCCAATGACCAAAATCAATCTTGCCAACCAACAATGGTTAGCATGTGACTGGACCATACCATTTTTGCCCTGACATATGGCTCATACCCTTGAGTCACATTGGGTCCAGAGACCAGAATTCTAAGAAATTTTCTGAGGTCCAAAAACCAGGGTGCTTCATAAGCATAACTCCAAGAGGAATAACTAGAAACTCAGAAACAAATAAATAAAAATATACCAGAATTGATTTATTAAAGATAAAAAGAATGTAAAACCACACTTTAAATTACAATAAATCTTCAATGAAGTTTACCAATTCTTCACTTCAGTGTTCTCTAATGTCTTCTTCACTCAAGATTAGTACAAATTTTTGCTCCAAGCTCCAACCTCCCATGAAATATGGTAAAAATTAAAGAAAAAGATATAAGTTAAAAACCCTATTTGTGCCCCAATTCCACATTTACAAAATATTACAATAATGCCCTTAAAAATTTTCCACTCTTTCATAAAAGCCTTCTCTTGACCGCATTCGTGACTCCAGCAATCATGGTATTACATCGTGATTTCCTTCTAATTGGCTTGATCACTGATCTCTATCTCAACCTTTACGCCACGATCGCGGTACCTAAGGGTTGACTCTTGTGCCTATATTTTAGCTTTGATTTTTTCTCAAATTTCTTCTCTTTCACCCTTTCCTTAGCTTATTTTATCGAGTTTTCATGCTTATCTTATAATTTTAAGTTTTACCAACACAAATAAACTTTAAGTAAGAAATTAACAACAAATCTATGTAAAAGCATGATATGTCAGGATTAAAAGGTGTTGATAAATTGTCAAATTTTCCACTCATCAGTCTTCTCGAAAGTGTTATTTCTATGTAAAAGCATATTAAAGATGTTTATTTCTATCTTAAAATGTATAAAATGTTCGCACATTTGTAGTTGAGGTTTCAAAAATAACCAAATCCAACTATTTGGGGACATCAGGTAATTACAAATATTGTTTAAACCTTTTGCGACATTATTTAGTATTATATTTGGCTTATTCTCCTTAACTCTGGTTTTAAGGTAGCCAAACACCTCCCCTTTTTACTTTTGCCTAGGTATAAATCCATGATTTGGCATGATTATTCATCAGCCTATTTAGGTACAATATAATACCTATGATGGAACATAGTTTTTAGGACAAGGATATACTGAACCCTTACCCATTCAATGCTAGATACTACTCTAAAAACTAACTAATTTTCATACTATATAAAATTTACCATGAAGTAAGTATACTAGTTTATAAGTCTAAAAACCAAATATTCTCCTATTTCTATTTTGAACCCGCAAGTAAATGCATTTATTTCCCTCAAAGTCTAAGATCATAAGTTTGATTCTCATGTAGATAGGTTTAAATCAAGCAAAAATTATGTATATTTACCAACTCAATGGATTTTATATCAATGATGCAAAAACTGAAATCATTAGATCAACCATGTGAGTAAAATCATAAGCAAACCATGAATTTTAGAAATAAAATACAAATAAGTTCATAAGGGTGCATAAGAATTCCAAATTGTGTAAATTAGGTACGAATCATAACTATTAAATTCATAAAATAATTAAAGAAAATAGGTTTCTTGGACACAGGGATGAAAGAAAATCCTTATTGAGACCCCGCAAACCTGAAAACAGAAGGTAATTGAAGAAATTCTTGAACTTGAAAGCTTTGGAGTTATGGGGTTTGAGAAACCCTTCTTATGTGTCTCTTATGGAAATGACTAAACTAAACCATAGTAAATATTTTAAAACTACAGAAAAATTTTGAGCTCTGGCAAATTTTGAGCTCACTGGTTAGGCGTGATGGCTCACCTTGAAGATTCATAACCTAAGAAATGATTCTTCACTTTTTGATAGTTTGATACCCTCTTTTAAGATGTGCAAAATGTTCTACCCCAGTATTAGATTAAGAAATAGTCTATAGAGTTGGAAAGAAAACCTAAATACCTATTATGTTTTGGGTCTTAAGCTACAAAACACTTTATAATTTAGGAATTATTCATATTCAAAGTTAACCCTATTAAAATCTTTTACTAAAACTCAATCAGTAAAGAAGATTTAAACTTAACTTTGAGCTGGAAGATACTTGTGACCTTAATTCATATCCAAAGCTCTTCTCAAACTGAGGAATTAGTATTAATACCTATATATAAATTTTAAAACCATTTTATTTATGTCTATAAATATTGAAGAACGATTCAAATCTTAACTTAGAAATTTAGGGAGTTATATATGGTGTATTCATCTGGTATAGTCCTTCATGTAGGTGTGAAGCATTCCACATATTCAATGGGGAAGATATAAGTTATTATGAAGTACCTCTATTATTTCATACTCTATTTTATGTAATAGAGTTTAACTCAATAGATTTATTCTAACTCATAAATTACACATATTTTAGATTATGGGTTCAAAGATAATAGTTAATCAAAAAACTACTACAAGTCTTGTGTCAATACCACTCCAATGGCACTATCCAACATAATATTAACAAAATCTAGGGTACTTTTTATAGTTAAAATACTAGTGATAGGACTTCAACTATGACTTCAGGTTTATTAAGAGTTCATGTAACAACTGATCCCCAACCTTTTCGAACCGCCATAACTAATGTTGATTTTAGAGGTGCTAGTAATATTTTTACACACATAATTAAAGCTTTGTACAACCATCAAAGCCCAACCCCTTCTAGTTTCTGATCACAATGCTTTTTTGACATATCTAAAATATGTCAATTCCTCAGGACAAACCCATCAGAGTTCACATGGTCCAAGGTTAAAGACCATTCTTAGACCATCATTAATAATTTGATAAAATCACAAGGGTAATGCATACAATTAAAATGGAGGGGGTGATCTTACTTTAAATAATTTGAAAGTCATTGTGAAACACCTTGAGTTTTAACCCTTAGAAATTTCCTGAGTTTGAGTTTTTTGATCATCATAGAGCTCATGCTTACTTGTTGTATGATGTGGATTTTATTTAGGATTCTTGGTCATATGTTACTTAGTGTGGTTTTGGTTGTTTTCTATCCTAGGTATGTCAATACTCCATAAGAGTCATTTGTACATATTACTAAATGTATATTGCCAAATCATATATTGTCCAATGTCTATCCATTTACAATTTGCTTAGGGAAAAATTAGGTGGGTACTTGTCATATGGTGATGCTACAATTGGGCAAGGAGAGTCGTATACTGGACAAAATATGGATTACAACTTTTCTATCTTGGGTTTGAGTAGAGTTGACCATTTTTATGATATTGGTATGAGTGGAGGGGTCCAATCGTGCCCACCTACAAGAATTTTTACATTTTAAGTTGGAGGTAATATGGAAATTTCACCTCTTAACTTATTTTGACCCTATGACTTGAAACACTCTTGGGATTTCATTAACCTACTATTCCTAAATCAACACTCTAAAATCTCTCAAACCACTTAGTTTAAAAAGAGGCTAGGGTTTTTTCAAGGTGGTCAATTAATGCTTTCAAGGGTGGTTTCTTTCCTTGTTTTTCAGTATCAAAGGCATGTTACTACTCCACCATTGTTAGATCAAACTAAAGCATGTATTACTTAATGGTTTTCATAGAATGATTATGGGTTTGTGTTTGTTTTGAAATATATGTTTGGGGATTCTATTACTAATGGTTGGATGACGTTTTCTCATGTTTTATTTATAGTTTTTGATGTTATAATTTTGTTTTAACGTGTGGGTTTCATAGAAATAGTTAATTGTTTCTTTGATTTGGTTTTGGAAACTATATGCCCTCAGTATGTTTAAGAAAATATCAATGAGAATACTCTCGTCACATAGTTTGATTATTATTGAAAACCTTGCATTGCATACTATGGTAATGGAACCCAAATTGGTTTAAATAGTTTTACATGACTCAGAAAGGCCTTATTGGACATGAATTTGCCTACAAGCTATAGATAGTATGACGATAACACTTCATAATGCCTTGGTAATAACTCTAGAATTGGTGGTTTGGTTATGTGCTAAAGGTTTCAATTGGGAAATAATGACGGGTTGTCATATCTAACCATGAAGGTGTAAGTCCAACGAACGGATAGTGGAAACTCATGTTTCATAACATGAGGGTTGGTCATGGTGACCATATGTTTTTGGGGTACACGGGAATCCCCTAAGTTTATACATTTATATATATATATATATCATGTAGGGCTAAGGGTACATAAAAATCCTCGACCCCTATGATTTATCCAATTTTTTTTGCTACAAGCACTAGGGATCATTCTGGAGGTAACAGTGGATCCATATAGTCTGTGGGTGGTCTTAGGATGATCAAGCTACATAGCCTAGGGTAATGATCTAAATACATGCTAAACCCAGTTTCCTTTCCCAAATAGTATATATATATATACATATGATTTAATTTGGATACTTACTTTGGTTTTTAATAATGGCATTACTTTACCCCTATTCATGAGTATATGCTAGCATTTACTCGCTAACCCATATTTAGGTGCTATATCCCGACTTGATGCAAGATTCAACCATACTACTCCTATTCATAGATCCTGGATTAGGGAATAACTTTGTATTGGAATAAAGTGGTGAACTTCCATACTCTGAAAGACTCCACTCATGCTATCGACATCATTTTATATTTTTGTTGTTTGTTGGACTTTGGTTTTTGGTATAGTATAGGGTATGTCCCAACCAGATATTTTCTTAATTTTAGATAGAGACTTTATATGACTACCTTGGACATGGACAGTGTCGGTATTAGTGTCATCCGTGGCATTGTTAATGGTATTGGTCTAACAACAGTTGGATAGGTCTATATACTTTAATTAATGTATTTGATTTACAATTGTTCTGTCTTGTTATATTTTCAGAATTTATCTAACATAGGGTGAAAGGCAGTTATGATAGGGTTTTGGGGGAAATCTCCTATCCCGACCAGACCTGAGAAGCCCGATATGATTAGGCCCAAGTTCGAGTAGTGTTATATTGGTATTAGATCCCTAGTTTCATGGTTTCTTAGGAGTTAATAAATCTATGTCGAGAGGAGTTTCTTTTAAGGATGTGTAGCATGCCACACTTATTAAGGGAAAGGCTATAAGACATTTAAGAATGTTTCTCTTGCCTGTGTTCAATTTTTAAATATTGAGTCTAAGTCTTGGAATCCTTTCTATTTCCTATTTGTATGCTTTTCAAATTATGCCTCAATGATCTAACGTTCACTGAAACTCCTCTATCCCAACTGGTAACAATATTGATAAGATATGCTCCACTTATAGGGTCTAGACCCGGTCTAGGGTTCTAATTTCTAATTTTTCTCCCAGAGTTCCACCGATTCCCTCTAATACTTCTAGAGATCCTCAAGCTGATGAGGGAACACTGAGTTTTGTTAGTTTATTCATATGTTGGCATGATTTTTAGCTACTCAGTCTGAGTATGGTGTTCGTATTACTTTATTTTTTGAGGCCACAAGGGTTGGCCAGTTCATGAGGCTAAACCCTCTGACCATTATTGGTCTTAAGGTAGTGGCGGATCCTAAGGGTTTTTGAATGAGATATCAATAATATTTCATGTTATGCATGCCACTTATGTGGACGATGTGGAGTTTGTAGCCGACTAAGTAAAGGATATGGCAATCTAGTAGTATGAGAAATGGATCAATCAAGGGGTGACGGTGATGAGTCATCTCTATGCAAGGATTTCTCTGATGTCTTTCTAGATCTCTTGTTTCCTAAGGATTTTAGGGAAGAATAAAATGAAAGAGTTTATTAATTTGAAGCACAACAAGATGTCTGTCAAGGAGTATACCTTGATGTTTCAGAAGTTTTCTCGGTAAGCTTTGGAGTTAGTTTCTAGCATCAGGGCTAGAAAGAGGAAGTTCACTTCTGGTTTATTCTCAGACTTGATATTAACGAGTTAGGCTTCCTTTTTTAACAAGGACATCGATAAATTTAGGTTGGTTATGTATATGGAATAGGTAAAAAAAGAAAAGAAAAAGTAAGCTGAGATAGATAAGAGGTAGGGTAAGAAGTTCAGGTTCTCTAAGTAGGGGGGTTGGCCAATAAAAGAGTGGTAGGGATGGTGGTAAGTTGCCCAAGAATAAGTGGGGCAATTTTGGGTCTTACTCGACAGCTACTGCTCCCTACCAAAAGTTATTGGGAGACGGACATTTTCATGGTGGCAAAAATATCATGGCATAGGGTGCCAAATTTTTGTGTTGTGGGGCCTAGTATACACCATCAAGTACTCCCTACAAGTTATATGGTAGATTACATTAAGGTTTTTATTTTGATAAAGGGATACGTCCTTCAACTGTGGTCAGCCAAGGCTTATTCTTTGAAATTGTCCTGTTGCTAAGGTTGCTTTAGGTGCAAAAAAGTTTCTATTTGCTTTTCTCATCTCTATCCCTGAAGAGTGCACCATCTAACTCCAGCACTGGTCAAAACCATCTCTATTATCTCACTACCCGACAGGAATCTAAGGCATCGTCTGATATCATGAATAGTACATTGAAACTCTTTCCTCGAAATATATAGTGTTTACTTTATTTGGGCTCTACACTCTCTTATATTACTCTATTTGTGGTTATGCCTTTTTCTTTTTGTACAGAGTGTGTTTCAGACCCTTTTTCAATTTCTACCCTGCTTAGTGACTCTTTCATTACTAAAAGAGTATTTATGGTGTGTGTGTGATCTTTTGGTAGGAAAGACACTTAAGTGGATCTGTTTAAATTAGACATGGTTGATTTTAATGTCATATTAGGTATGGATGGGTTGCACTCATTCTATGCTTCTCTAAACTGTCAGACCCTTTAGGTTGTCTTTAAATTCCCGAATAAACTAGTCATTAAGTGGGAAGATGGTTCCTAAGCTCCTTACTGGAAGTTCATATCATTTGTTATATCTCAGAGATTAATCTCTTAGGGGTGTCTCTATCATCTAGTTCAGATTGAAGATTCTAACTTAGGGGGTCCTTCTTTACATTTTGTCTTGGTAGTGAATGATTTTCCTTAGGTGTTGCCTAATGACCTTCCTAGTGTTCCTCTTGAAATAGAGGTTGAGTTTAGGATTGCTTTTTTTCTGGATATTCATCTATTTTCTATTCCCTAATATGGAATAACGCTAACTTAGTTAAGGAAATATAAGGAGCAACTCAGGGATCTTTTAAATATGGGTTTCATTAATACTAGTGTGTCCCTGTGGGGTACACCAGAGTTATTCATATGGAAGAAGGATGGTTCCCTTCAGATGTGTATTGATTATAGGTAATTGAATAAGGTGATGGTATAGAATAAACACCCTCTTTCAAGAATTGATAACTTGTTTGATTAGTTGTAAGGTGCTAACTTCCAAGAATGCTTGTGAGGGAAGTTTTAAAAAGATAAAGGATAAGATAACTTCGGCTTCAGTTTTGACCTTGCCTAAAGGCACTGATGGGTTTGTGGTATACTGTGATTCATCCTTTAATGGGCTTGGTTGTGTTCTGATGCAGAATGAAAAAGTGATAGTTTATGTATCTAGGCAGTTAGTAGTGCATTAGAGAAACTATTTGACTCATCGATCTATTTTATATATTATTAACAGTAGAAATAATGCATCACTATTTTTATAGGGTATATGTGGATATATTTTCTGACCATATGAGCCTGCAGTATGTGTTTACTCTGAAGGAGATTAATGTTAGGCAAAGTATATGGCTTAATCTTCTTCAGGATTACGACATGAGTCTTCACTACTATCCAATTAAAGCTAATGTCATTCCTGATGCTATTAGTAGGTTATCCATAGGTAGAATAGCTCATATGGATGAGAAAAAGTTGGAGTTAGGGAAGGATATTAACCATCTGGATAATCTTGGAGTTCATCTCTAGGACTCTGAAAATGGTAGTGTGTTGGTACAGAAAATGGCACTGTTATCTATGGGTGATGAAATTAAGGTAAAGCCTTTAAGGTTAGTGGTGATGGTACTTTGTAGTACCGAGGGATGTTATTTCTTTGTTATGTAGATGGTTTGCTAGAAATGATCATGGTTGAGGTATATGAGTCACGCCATGTTGTTCATTTTAGTTCGACAATAATGTATCATAACCTCAAGTAGATGTATTGGTGGAACAATATGATGTGTGATATGGCTAAATTTGTAGCCAAGTGCATGGTATATTAACTAGTAAGAGTTGAGCATATAAGGATCGAAGGAGTATCTAGAAATTGAGTTGCCTGAATGGAAGTGTGAAGTAATCAATATGGATTTCTTTAATGGTTTTCCTCGATCATGAAATCCATTTGATTTGGTTTGGGTCATCATGGATAAGATGACAAAGCCGACTCACTTATTACTAGTAAGGACTAGCTTCTCTGTTGTGGATTATGCAAGGTTGTACATTAATGAGATAGTTAAGTTGCATGGGCTACCTGTTTCTATCACCTTTTATAGTGGGACACAATTTTCGTCTTACTTTTGGTGGTCATTTCAAAATGGTTTAGGACTAATGAGAGTCTTAGTGCTACTTTTCACCCATTGTTGGATGGGAAAACGGATAGGACTATAAAAGCATTGGAGGGTATGCTTTGGGCTTTTTGTATTTGACTATGATAATAGTTGGATTGAACATTTGCCTATTATAGAGTTTTCCTATAATAATAGCTACCTTTACAACATTGGGATAGATCCATTTGATTAATTATATGGTAGAAGGTGTAGGTCTCCTATTGGATGGTCTGAGGTCAGTGAAGTAGATATGTGTGGCCGAGATTTGGTTCACCAATCTATGGAGAAGGTAAAGGTAATTCAGGATAGGCTTAAGTTTTCCCAAACTCGATAAAAGTCATATACTAATGTAAGGCAAAAGGTCTTGGAGTTTGTGGTTGAGGATAGGGTGTTCCTAAAAATGTCTCCCATGAAGGGAGTGATGAGGTTTGGGAAGAAAGGGAATCTCGGTCCCTAGTATGTGGGTCCTTATATGATTTTGAGGAGGGTTTGCAGTGTTACATATAAGTTGGAATTGCCTTGTAGTTAGATCTCCATTCACCTGGTATTCCATGTCTCTCTGTTAAGGAAGTGTATTGGTGATTCATCATATATTGTGCCTATCAAGGATATTGGTATTTTGGATTCCCTATCTTATGAAGCAATCTCAGTTAAGATCTTGGATCGATAGGTACATCAGTTATGGAGCAAGGATGTGGTATAATTAAATTTTATATATAGGAATTACAAGGTTTAAGAGGATACTTGGGAAGATGAAGAGGACATGAAGTTCATCTTTTCGTTACTATGTTCTGTTTGGAAATTCGTGCGAAAGGTGCGTGTTATTCATAATATCATTGTTTTCAAATTTTGTTAAAATAAAGATTTATTCCTTGGTTTTTTGTTTTCTATCTTAAAGGGGAAAGTAAAGAAATCTACGGGTTTATACTGCTTTGTTCCATCATTTAGGGACGAATGACCTAGCTGAGGGAGAATTGAAACACCTTGAACTTTGACCCCTAGAAATTTCCTGAGTTTGAACTTTTTGACCATCATAAGACTCATTCATACTTGTCGTATGATATAGGTACGGTTTAGGTGTCTAGGTTGTATTTTTCGGAGTATGGTTTTGGTGGTTTTCTAATCAAAGGTATGACAAGACTCCATACGAGTCATAAGTAACACATATGAGTACTATAGTGCCAAATCGTATGTGGTCCAATTTCTAGCCATTGACATTCTACATGGGGTACGACTAGGTAGGTACTTGTCATATGGTGATGGTACGATTTAGGAAAGGGGATTCATATGTTTGACGGTTTATGGAGTCCAAATTTTAGCCTTTTGTTCAAGTGGAGGGTACCACTCATAGGATGTGAGTATGAGTGGAGGAGTCCAACTGTAGCCACTTGGGGGACTTTTTACAATTTTAGTTGGGAGTATTCTATACATTTCCCCTCATAACTCCTTTCTACCCAACAACTTAAAAACACTCTTGGGACTTCCTTAACCTACTATTCCAAAATCAAAACTCTAGAATCTCTTTCAAAGCTCTTACTTCAAAAGGAGGCTAGGGTTTTTTCAAGGTGGTGAATTAAGGATTTCAAGGGTTAAGGCATGTTACTCCACCCTCATTGTCTGTTCAAACTAAAAGAGTGTTTTACTAAATGGTTTTCATAGAATAATTGGGGGTTTGTGTTTGTTTTGAATTATATAATGGTGGTTTTGGTTACTAATGGTTGGATAATAGTTTCTCATGTTTTATTTATGGTTTTTTCATATTATAATTTTTGTTTGAACATATGGTTTGCATGTGAATGGTTAATTGGTTCTTTGTTTTAGTTATGGAAACTACATGCCCTCAACATATTTGATAAAATACCAATGAGAATGTTTTTGTCACATAGTTTAACATTCATTGAAAACCTTGCATCGCATAATATAGCAATGGAACTCAAATTCATTTAAATGATTTTAAATCACATGGAAAGGACTTGGTGGCCATGGCTTTGGTTTGATTGAAACTATTGTGGGGTACATGGAAATCCCATAAGTGTTAGCTAATGACACTGCTTGCAAGCTATAGTCGGTACAACGATACCACTTCATAATGCCTTGCTAATAAATGCCAGAATTGGTGGTTTGGTTATGTTTTAAAGGTTTTAATTGGTCAATAATGTCGGTTTATGATAGCTAACCATCAAGGTATGGGTCCAATGGACGGACACTGGAATCTCATGTTTGCCGACAAGAGGATTGGTCATGGTGAACATATACTTGTGGTGTACACTGGAATCCCCTAAGTTTATACATCTATATATGTATCATGGAGGGCGAAGGGTACATGGGAATCCCCGACCTCTATGATATCTCCGATTCATTTGTCTACATGCACTGGGCTCGTTTAGGGGTAACACTGAACCATATAGCTCATGGGTGGTTTTAGTACGGTCAAGCTACACAACCCAGGTTAATTATTTTAATATATGCTAAACCCAATTTCCTTTCGCAGCTCAGTATACATATGTATGAATGTAATTGTATTTGGATATTTACTTTAGTTTTTAATAATTGCAATACTTTACCCTTATCACTGAGTACATGATAGCGTTCACCTACTAACCCGCCTTTAGGAGTTGTATCCCCACACAATGCAAGAACCTTCCATAATAATCCTCTTGCATATTGATCTTGGATTCGAGGATAGCATTATGTTGGACTGAAGTGGTGACCATCCATACTACAAAAAAGTCATCTCATGCTACAGACATCTTTTCATAATTTTGTTATATCATGGACTTTGATTTTTGATATGGTCAGGGGCATGACCCAACAAAATTTTTTCTTAGTTTTTTATGGAGGCTTTGTGTGACTACTTTGGGCATGGGTGGTGTCGGTATTGGAATTAGCCATAACAGTGGTATTGGTATTAGGCTAACAACAATTGGATAGGTCTATAGACTTTAAATAATTATTTGATTTATGATTGTTATATATTGTTATATATTCAGAATTCATATGATATAGGATGCAGGGCGGTAATGGTTGGGTTTTAGGGAGGTCTCTGGTCCCGGTTAGACCTCAGGAGCTCAACACGTCTAGGCCATGGCTCAGGCCATATTAAGTTATAAGTCGTTGGTTTGAGAAATAGGAATTGACTCATGGTGAAGATGCATCTCTTGCAGGATAGGAATATTTCATAGATGCTTTTATTTGTCTTCTTTTTCCTCATGAGTTGAGGGAAGCCAAAGAAGACGATTTGTCAAATCTTAAGTAGGGTAAATGATGTGCAATGATTTTACCGCTCTTTCAATGCTTAAATAAGGAAAATATGCTACTTTTAAGGCATATTTATATGGGTAAGATGTATTTTTGTGGTAATTACAAGTAAAGCAGGTTCCAAGAGTTGAAGTTAAGAATATAGAGAAAATGGATACTGTCGTACCAGGTAGAGGTCGAATAAATTTAAGGATCTGAAAATTGAAGAGCATCAGATGACAGCATCCCACGACCCATTAAAAGATACAACAGACTTGTCTTTAAGGCTTTGGAAAAAAAATCCTAACAAGTATAACTAAACGAATTAGAACAAGAAATGATAAAATGGTTTAAATAACAGGCTTATCCTTAAGATCATCCAATATACTAAAAATGACACGCAAAGATCAACCATCACACAATGGAAATGAAGGACGGATCATTGCATCATACAATGAGTCTTCCTATCCTTTGTTTAAGGCATTGACACTACAATCCTATTATGTTTACGACAAGTTTTGTTTTATCTATAAATACCTTTACTAGGTTTTGTTGTAGGTTTTAAACATCCATGCATACTCTAAAGTCTTAGAAGCATCATATATTGTTTTATTTTAAGACTTGAGATATTTGACATTCATTCTTGATTATTATTTCCTCACTAATTCATGTATTAATATTTCTATTCCTTTACTCATAAGCTTATGATAATGAATTCTTCTTACAATTCTTATTCTTATTTTGATAACATGAGTAGGAAAATCTCACAACTACGATTGTGGGAACCATAATGAATTTATAATGTAGGTAAAGTAGTTAACGATTCATGAATAATGTTTATACATGTATTGTTCTTCCCTTTGTATTGAGTACTTTTTAATGGTCACAACCATTAAAACCCACTAATAACACTCAAATTGCATGTCAATTTAAGTGCAAGGCGGTTTTCATCAATATATATGCCCAACTTTCTAGTCGGGGTCAAATCCACAAGGAATAATGTGAGTGGCAATCAAGTTAATTTAAAATAATAAAACAAGTGAAATTCAAACCAATGGTACAAAAAGTAAAAAATGGGGGTGACAAGTGTCTATGTTAATGTTTCATTTTAGTTTTCTCTAGTATAAATTTGGGGATATGAATAATTATAGTTTTAACAATTATACAAGGATCTTGGGATTATGTGTTACAAAGGGAGTGACGTGTGGATGCAAATAGTAAACTTTGGTATGAGTAGGTCAAGTGTTGGTAGGTTTATTTATAGGTTTTTATGCTAGTCTTTCAACAAAACATCAAAATTTCATCCATTGATTCTTTCGAATACTTAATGGGTGGCTTCAACAATTGGTAACCACAACTTTAATCTAGGCATCCCTATTTCTAGAATAATGTCCATGGTATAGTCAAATTCACAACAACCCTAACGTATAAGATAGTGATAGATTATCAAACTATTCACATAATTGTCTACCATTGCCTTGGTATCCACATCCCATTTTCAAGGACAATATAGATTCCTAAAGTTCACTAAAAACCCTTCTTTCGCAGATGGCCTTGAGCTTTTTAGAGCTTGGAGGTTTAACCCATAAAACCCATGTTGGTATTTGGGGATTTCACCTACAAATCCCAACGAAGTTAGCATAGAAATGATAAAACCCACAACATAAACTACCAAATAAAAGATAACAATGACAATCCACACACATTTTAACCCTTATTCACGCATAACCCCAAGAGAAAGATTTATCTACTCATTAGATAAATAATCATAGATATACCTATAATCTCCATTGAAATGATGTGTTGAAGATTCAGTGAATGTTACTTCAAACTTTTTAGTCCCACAAATCAATAATAAAAGTGAGTTATTCCTACCCTTAGAAGGTCTCCAATGTATTCTTCACCCAAAATTTATATAATATTTTCTTCTCCAAGTATGGACGCTATGAACTCAAGATCTAAACCTAAAAAATTGGGGAAGATGGAATTTCTTCAATAACTTAAGGTTTGAGTCTTTTTGCCAAAAATTTGGGATCAGCCACGTGTATTTAAAGATTAGCCCTTGGGCTGCCATTTTTGCTAAGTTATGTTCGCGCGTGTCTAGTCATGACCGCAGCTATAACACTATGGTTGTTTCACTCCATGTGGACTACCATGATCGTGGTTCGCAGACCGTGACCATGATAACTGAGGTCAGTTCCTACTCCATATCTTCAACTCACTTTCTTGCTCCCTTTTGATCATTTTTAGCTCCAACCCACATATTTTAATTTTATCAACTCTATACCTGCAAAGTGTAGATATTAGTGCTTTTAATCACAATTTTGTCTCTTTTGTTCATTCAAAACAAGGAAACATGAATAAATGGTGAGTGCGAATGAGTGGTAACATCACCACTCATCAACACCCTTGAATTAAAGCTTTTGCTTGTCCTCAAGGAACACTACCTCTTAACATGAGACACAATTATTTATGTTTAAACTCCATGCCTTAAAGATAACAATGACTTTAACCTTAGTAACTACCACAAGTAGCTCATTGCATATGGGCTAAGCTATTTTTCACTAATCCCCTTATCATAAGATGCACTATCAAAGGATATACACGAATTCAAAGAGTAATCAAGTAAAAACAACTAATGCTCTAGAAGTGACTCACTTTTAAACAAAAATAAAGTCATACTACATTTTCCTCTTCATTTGGAAGGTGAAGAAATCACCCACCTCAACTTGTTTCATATGCAAACCTCATAAGAAAGTGATTTCCATTCATCAGCCTACCAAATATGCCACAAGGAATTTTAAGAACAAAAACTTTTACTCACAAAAGAAATCTCTATGCAACAAGTGACATACCATAGGCTTGCCCCTATTTTCAATCGCCACTTAAAAGAAATTAAATGGTTGGAGATCTAAAGGGCTTTTTAAGTTTGTAACATAAGTTTGTAACCCCTTAACTTAGTTTTTTAACCTCAAATTACATTTTCAAGTTCGAGGAGGGTATGATTCAAAAAAGGGATAAAAAGAATGGTTAACAACTTATAATGTATTTGTCAACGACAGGTCCAAGGGCTAAAAGTGGGTAACTAGGGATTACATTCATTCTTGGGTAGCCATTTAGGATAAAGTGTCTTCCAAAATCAAAAAGATGGCCTAAGATCATTTTTCCAACCAATTACAATAAAAAATAATTTTTAAAGACTAACAGGGCAAGTTCTAGATAACAGAAATATACAAGAGATAAATTCAAATAGCTCTCCAAATATGGCATGCAAAATTGCTATGGGAGTTCAAATATCCCTCCCACTAGAGACAAATTTAGAGTAGCTATTTCTATTCATAAGTCAAAACTTACAGAGCCACAAAAAGATAAAAAGTTTTGTTACAAAATTGCTCGTGTCCATGCCCTTAATTTTGTTTTGAAAATTTTTGGAAGGAAGGGATTGTTCATTTTACATTAGCACACAAACAATTTGCTAAACAATGGAAACAACCAAAGCCTAAACCATACATTTTGGCTCAAAATAGGAAAACCACTAATATGGCTACTCAAATTTTGCCAATGGTGTATAACGTGATCCCAAATCAACAATTCTATGGGTATTCAGTATTCCCCTGCATCTATGTATATAAGCCAAATCACGATTATTTACCCTTAATAATGCCATCACTTAATCTATCATACAGCAAAGCTAGTCATGTATCATCAAAATCAAAATAGAACTATAGTTAGAAGAAAAACTAAAACTAAAAAGCATGTGATAATCCATGAAATGTGGGCACCATTGGAGTGCCCAAAAGTGAAGTATCCCATGAACAAAACAAAATAATATCCAAGGTGTCACCCAAAAAAAAACATAACATAAAATATCCATCAATACAAATCATTAAAATACAAATTTGGAGGCACCCCACTAAAAAGGAACGCAATGCCCTCAATTCATGTGTAATAAAGCAAGAGTAAGAGGGGTCCCCCTAAATATGCATCAACAACTGCTCTCTCCCACTAAATCTGCACCATAACCATCAGCATCATTGGCAGACCAATCAGTAGGGACCTCACCCTCACTTTCCATCCTCGGTGATAGTGGTCTATCATTGGGTTTGAGCACCTTAAAGATGCCCTTTACTCCCTTCCATAGATTCTTATTGAATTTATGTCTTTTCTTTTATCTCTTTACCAACTTCACATATGACTCCTTGACGTCCCTGTGTGATCCTACTAAGGCTGAGTAGGCTATCTCTTATCTAACAATAGTTGTTCCCTAATTCTTCTACTCCTCACGATATTATCATAATTCGACCGAGTCACATATGAATGGAGAGCATAGGATAACACTCCTAGTCCTAAGGAAATCTGGACACTAGTTCCCTAACCTCCCTCATATGACCTGAGATGTTATTGAGGGAGTTGGTTGACGAAGGTCTACATGAATCCATTTACTATTGGGATGATTTGCCAGAGTCTATCTTTTTTTATTTCTCTGATCTGGGCACTCTCACCGCTGTATTTTAGTAGGAAGATATGGGGACCTGGATGCACCCAAGTATCTGCAATATACTCCTTTAATTATGCCCTCTTACAAAGCTCAGTGATAAGGGAAGGGAAAATAAGATGCGTAACTCTATGATTTTTGATGTACCACCACTCCGAAAGAACAATCTCGCCCAAATTAAGTGGGATGCCAGATAGGATGCAATCCACCATCGAAGCTTAAAAATCTGTGACAATGGTCATATGGATGCATGGCGATACTTGGCTGCATATGATGTTTAGCCAAAGCCTGGCCTCTGCTATGAAGTCATTTATCAAAATATCTCTCTTGGTGATGGACTAGGGAACTACTTTTCCAGGACAAAATATATGCCATCCAGATCCCTGGATCATATGCTCCTTCCTAGAACTTCGCCATATCCGTATCCGATAGCCCATATACCTCATTAATCCACTCTACTTTGAAGTTCACTTGCTTTTCCCAAATTGTCATCACTAGGTTTGTGAGAGAAATTATGCTAAGGTTCACGTAGAACTCACGTACCCAATGCTCATTTGCATAGTAGGGGTTCAGTGAAAAGCATACCCACACAATAGTATTGAGTTGGGCATGGAATGCTGGAGCTTCTTCTTGACTTGGTTAAGGAAGATACCCCTTTTAGAGAGTAACTTAGTCCTGTGAAAATCTACATATTAGTGTTGTTTTCATTGTGCGGCCATGAACCTGGTGTCATCAAAATCTCTCATTTTTAAGGATTAGAACCTATAAGAAATAAAAATCAGTCCAACATCAGCGTTATCATACCAAAAACATGCTAGATCTAGAAAATAAACTCATATAGTAGTGCAATAGAAATTATTGGGGGTAAAAATGGTTGTGCAAAAATTTTTAGTTCCTATAGACATAACCGTCAGGTATGGTGATCGTGGAGTAGTGACTGCTATGATGGTGACGCCGATGCGGTTATTGGGACTGCAATTGCAGTACCTGGGACTAAATTCAACAGATTCTGCATTGTACACAATCATTTGAATTGCTTTGAGCTTAAATTTGGGTAATCAAGGTTTCCCTATTAGTGTCTACACTAACTACAAAAACTAACCACAACAATAATCATAAATAAGCATGCATTTAATAAAGAAAACATTATTTTAGGCCACCCCAAATAACAATTTCTAAGCATATAATTTTCTATATCAAGGGAGTTGAGACAACTTAACAATTTCTATGCATACAATTTCTAACACCTAATTCCGAAACTGCCTCCTCCAAAGCATCTTCTCCCCAAAATAAAGCATAGTCCTTATAAGAGTTTTCTCGTTAACTCTTCTCTTGACTCTAATACCATTTCTTTTTTTATCTTCTTTCTCCTTGTATGGCTTAGTTGATTGGGAATTCACTGAGGAGTATTCGCTACTAAGCTCATCATCATAGCTTGGTTTCTCATCTTGATAAACCTCCTCTTAGGAAATAGTCAAGGTAGTGATAGTTTCAAGCTTTTTTTTTGCCCATTTCCTCCAGCTTGACACTTGTCCATTGTAATGCCTCTTGAGTCATGCATTCTACATTCCTCCATTGTATCCAACCAATCAAAAATAGCTAGTAGCCTTGGATAAAAGCTATTGGACTAGGTATGCTTTTTTTTTTTCTTTTCATCATAGGACCGATCAAGCTCATAAGAAAAACTAGCAACCCAGTTATCATAATTATTGGAGGGGTATTTTAACAATCATCCCAATGTCCACCTCGACCACTACATATAGAATGCCTATACTCCCTATAATATTAAGATGGTGGGTCTGTATCTCTCCTAGGAGCTTAGTTATAATCTCTCCTACAGTGTAGTCCGTCATAGAGTGGACATGGATCGTCAAAAAAGAATTCCCAATTACCAACATCATATTTGTTGGAAGATGCCATAGAAAAAACTAAAATACAATAAAATCTACCTACAAAAGAAAATCACAAACAAATATATACAAGCTTGAATTAAAAAAGTAAGCTAAAATTTGAAAATAAATTAATATGCCAAATTGCTCCCTAGGAACGACGCTATTTTGATAATGCTCAACTCAATACCAATTTTTAGGGGTGAGGAAGTCATTGTCAATAACCTAACTTGACTTAGGGTCAAATAAACAAGGAGCGAATTACAAATTTCAAGTCATATGGGTGCTTTTATTACTAAAATGTTACCCAGAATTCTAACAGACTAAACATGTAAATTAAATAGAGGGATTGATTAGGAATTTGTTTGTAATGATTTTTGGTTAACAACGCTCGAATATGATACTTTTGACTTAAAATCAAGATTTGAGGAGATCTTACAATTATGTGTAACTAAAAGTAAAAACATATGGGTTGATGATAGTTTAACATAAAACTTAGTTGATAACTAAAGGATAGGCTTGGTCAAAGATCATTGTTGTTAATATTTCAAGAAAACCACAATGATTTCACACATTGGCTCTTTTGAGCACCTAAAAATTGTGCAATTTGTAATCACCCAAATCCCCAATTAAGCATTCTTAAAACTAAGATGATTCTCTTGACATGATTTGCACTCCAATTACACTTATTTCTAAGATTGCAAAAGATAGTAAACCATAGGCTTAATTTTCCACCATTTTATTTTCTCCTATAACCCCCTTTCAAGGATGTTATGTTACCTCATGTTCACTTTAATCCCTTTTTCAAGGATGATGAAGGGTTTCTAGAGTTTGGGATTTTCACCCATCAAAACCATTTGGATATTTGGGGTTTTCACCCACAAATTCAAACTCATACATTTATGAAATGGTGGAATACATACTCAACAACTAAAACTCATGCAAACACAACAAAACTCACACATAATTACACTTTAGTGAAACATATTCCCAAAAATAAATTACTTAGCTACTCATGAAGAAAGTAAAGAGAGATATACCATAAGGATTATCCAAAGCATTCATTCTTCACAAAATTACAAAAAAATCAAGCCCCCAAAATTAGTTACACACTTGCCCAACTAAGGTTTTTTTCTTTTAATTTAAAACTCTCTATAAGGTAAATAATACCCAAAAAAGAAATGGTTTTTTCCTATATGAGTTTTAGGATTCATCTATGCAATTTTAAAAAACTACCCTAGGTCATATTCCCACTAAACTGCAATTGTGCAGGTTTGACCACGACCGTGGCTACTCGAACGCAGTTAAGCTGTATGATTGCATTATGCTGACCATCTTGACTGACTGCGACCACGGCTTGAGGACTACGATCGCAATAATTGGGGTTGTATTTCTCCAGGTCTCCGACCGCACTTCTTTTTCTTCTATTTGATCCCTTTTTAACTCCAATATACTTCTTTTCACCTTCTCAAATATATACCTGCAAACTTTGGATATTAGTATTAAATAATGATGATTCCTCATTTTCTTAAACAAAACATGGTAGTGTGCAGGCATGTTTGGTGCAAATGAGTGGTAAGATCACCTCTCATCAACACAACCAACATAAAACCTTGCTTGTCCTCAAGCAACACCACCCTTTACTATGAGACAAGTTTACATGTATGCCCACACTTTATTATCCAATGATCCTAATGACTCTAACTTGATTTTTACAAGAAAAGTTCAGTACATATGGGCAAAATGATGTTTAATGAAGCCCCTCAACATAAAATAGGATAATGGAGGACACAATAGACTTAGAAGAGTAATCATGTAAAAATTAATACTCAATCTAGAAATGACTCACTTGTTGAACTCATCCATAATATTCTTTCTTTTATCTCATTATACAGAAGATGACAAAATCACCTACCTCAAATTGTTCACATGCCTACTCACAAGAAAGAAAATTTCACACACCTAGTTACCAACCCTACAACCAGGAGTTTAAGTGCAAACAATCTCTTTCTTAAGAAATTCTCAATGTTAACAAGTACAACGCCATAGGCTTTCCCCTATTTTCAATCGCCACTACAATGACCTCACTTAGTTGGGAATCACAGAGAACTATTTGAGCTTCTAATGTTGGTTTGGGGTAGGGTAGGATATAAATTAAAAATAATAATGCTAAACCCTCATTGAAATTCTACATTAAACTTTTTTCACTCTTTTCTATTGAGCTACATCTTTTCTTTTATTATTGTACCTACTTGGCCTTTTCTTGGTTTTCCCATATTCCTCTTTCTCTCCCTTTTTTTGTGCATTAATCATGCCTTTCTTTCCTTTGCTAGGTGCTCCCTCTCCTCAAATACTCAAGAGGTAGAGGGGAGCACCAAGATGCACCATGTATTACTAGTATACTCTTCAACCCCCACTCTTCTGCAAAGCTCAGTAATAAAAAAGGGGGAGTAGAGATGCATACCACCTTGGTTCCTAAAGTAATCTATTTTATTGACCAAAATCTGACCAACATCAAAAGGGATGTTGTCTAGAATGCAAACTACCATTCGAGTACAAAAATGTGAGATTGCTATCATGTGGGTTCTACGAGATACTCGGCTACAAATAATATGCAGCCAAATTCGGGTTTTTGGCCTTCTTGTAAAAATTCGGGTTTTGCCATATGCATTTTTAGATATGAGACAGCAAATAACTTCCACAACCAAGGTTTCTTATCTTCTGCTTGATTGCTGTTACCGCGGTAATTGAGGTCATTTCCTGCTCCAAGACTTCAACTGTTCTTTCTTGCTCCTTTTTGATCATTTTTAGGTCCAATCTACATCATTTGATCTTAACAACTTTATACCTGTAAAGTGTGGATATTAGTGCATTTAATCACTATTTTTTCTCTTTTATTCATCCAAATCAAGGTAATATGCATGAATGATGAGTGAAAATAAGTGGTAATATCACCTGCATCACCTACCTTATTCTAACTTACATAGTAAAGGAGGTAATGAATGGAAAAAGGGATTAACAATAGAGATTTGAGGCTATAAACACTAATCTATTAACTTAACCTTGTCTAGAAATAGTTAGTTTGGGATCAAAGGTTAGGGTTACTAAAGAACAGACCTATAGACTGACCAATTCATGTGGTGAAATCCATATATTTAAAGGACTAACCATTTAGGTAAACTTAACTTATCGATATTTCATGCTAAGCAATAGGATAAATCACTAGTAAGATATGCCTATTCCATTATGAAATCATAGAGAACACAATTCTGTTCAACTATCTCATTGATTAAAAACCACATTAATAAACATTATGTTACTTAGGAACTTAATCTACACAAATATCACATGTCACTAAATATTCTTTTTGCAAATAACTAGCTAATAGCTTTAATAACTACATCATCCAATCTCCTAGCCATATTCCCTATGTGATTGACCCCAACCTTTATTGAAATATTTGATTCAGCAATCGCTTTATACATTAATTATGAGGTATAATTTTGGTTGCATTAAATTTTTAGCATCACTATAGTGAGAAATGGTTTTGGATTAGATTCATTAGGTTTATTTAATAGTGAGTCCTTATTTCCTATGATTGCTTTTTCAATTTTTTTTGTTTTAGGTTGTATACTGGTGCATGCCTAATACTCAGAGCCAAGGAAATTCCCTAATTCTTATCATTGATATTGAAAAAGAACTTAAAAATTAGAGAAAATAATTAATAACAAATATAACGAAACTCTAGAACTAGAAAAAACTAGATATTAGATAAGGGAAAGGCTACAGAGGAAGAACCCTCTCAAGCCACTGCTAGGGAAGTAGCTAGACAAAGAGAGGTTACTCGTTGGGTTGTATTAGATAAGCTACAAAGACAAAGAACAAATAGGGGCTATGAGCATCCCATTATCATTCCCCTATACTAAGGATTAAAATGATGATTCTATCTAGAATGATATAGGTGAAATAGGTGCCATCTTCTATCCCAACTCCCAGCTAGAAATATGTTTGACATTACCAATACTATGATACAATTGTTAACATGAAAGCGGTATTCACTGGACTCACTACTTCTAATGTAAATTTGTATATAACAAATTTTTTAGGGATCTAAAATTCCTACATGATACATAGTATGATAGAAGATGCTATCAGACTAAGGTTGTTTCCTTTTATATTGACTAGTAAAGCTACTTTAGGGATAATAGAGTTTCAAAGAACATTAATAACTACCTTGCAAGTGTTGAAGATGTCTTTCTTTGAAAGGTTTTCCCACCATCCAAAATGTTTCCATTTATATATAAGATCATAACTTAAGGAAATTACACTTATAGGCATAATAAGGACATAGTTGAGGTTTAAGAAAAAGCTGCAATAAGTCCCAAATCACAGAATACCTAACAACAAAGTTGTAGCAAATACTATAGTTAGAGGTGCATTTATAAGTGTAAATTAGGAGCATGCTTCAACAATAAGGTTGGCACATACAAGATTTTAATGTTCCCATAGGAACTTATAAGATAGCAGTATATATAGAAAAATTTGGGATAGATGAGGGGATCAGTCAAGAAGAATCTCAGATTAGAACTAACTTAATAATAATTATAATTAACTCATAAAAGCAATGAAATAAAAAGTCAATGAATTTGGTTCTTGAGTCAAAGATTAAAGGCTAGATGATTCTAATTTTTGAAAGGAGGCAACTTATCTAGATGATCAAGTATAAGGTTTCCTGGCCAAAGATCATAGGTCAAACTAAGACACTTGGTGCATTGATCAAGGTAATCAAGTTGATACTACTATAAGGGCATTAATTTTAACCATTTTGGTTATAGGTTTATGAGTAAAGAAAGAGAAACAATTGGTGACTTGAATATTAAAGATAGGTACAACAACAAAAAAAGTGGTTTACACATTTTTCCTAGTAGTCGAGAAGCTAAGTCAAGTAAAGGTAGGGTGGAGGGGCTACATTGTAAGATGTTTAAAAGGGTAGAAAATATTGGTGATAGCCTTACACAAATTCAAGAAGATATTTTTAGGATGAGAGAAAAGGTGGAGTTATATGCTACTACAATTTAGCAACTAGAGCATAGTTCAGCCAGATTTCTACAACTGTGAACCAGTGTCAAAAAGGGACACTTCTGAACAACACTATCTAGAATCTAAAAAGTAATAATCACTGCATGGTTATGACCACCAAGAGTGGTAACATAACTACTGATTTTCCAATACGAATAGATGATGATGAGAGTCCAATCTTGCAATGATTGATGTTACAAAGGCTACAAAATTTGAAGATCAGGTTGTTGATGAAATGTTATCTAAAAAATTTCTCTAGCTATTAAAATAAATATTTAGGGTAAAAATGGAAAGAAAGAAAGGTCCCATAGGTTTTAACTCCTATTCCACAACCTCCGCTACCTTTTACGTAAAGATTAAAGAAGAGAGTGAAATAAAAAAAGTAGCATATGTTTATTTTGATACTGAAGAAATTTTCTTTGAACATCCATTTAGTTGAGGTACTATTGAAAATGCTCGACTGTGTAACATTGTAGGGCAATAACGTCCCAGTTTCTTATGAAAAAAGATAAACATCCTGGGGCATTCACCATTCCATGCATTATTAGGGCATTTAATATGCAAAGGTTTAGTGTGAATTAGGTGATATTATTAGTATAATGTGGCTATCAGCATTTAGATAGTTGGGATTGGGGCTGCCTAAACCAACTTTGATGAGAATCATATCATGGACTACTTAGTAAAAAAGCATGTGGGTGTTTTGTAAGATGTCTTTGTAAAGGTTTAATCGTTCATCTTTCTAGATATTTTTTGGCATCCTCAACTGTGAAGTTGATTTATGGTTACAGTTATCTTGGGAAACTATTCCTTATGACTAGATAAACATATGTTGATGAGATGGTAAGTGCACTTGCTGGTATGGGTTCCTAATCATATACGCCAAAAGATTTAGATTTAGATTTTAAGAAAAGTGTAACTCCATTGGCCAAGTCTTGTATTGAGGAGCCCTCTATAATGAAGCTCAAATCTCTCTATTTCTCATATTATCTATTGTCTATTAATAGCCAACAACACTTTCCCTATTATTATAGTAGTGGATTTGGTTGAATAATAAGTTGAGCTTCTAGTATTGATTTTGTAAAAGTTCAAGAGGGTCAATGGACGGTCCATTGCTGATATTATTAGTATTCCACCTAGAATCTACACTCAAAAAATTGAACTTGAGACATATTGTATAGAGCATCAACCTAAACTTTATCTGCTTATGCATGTATTAGTCAAGAAAGAGATAATCAAGTGGTTTGATGTAACTTTTGTTTACCCTATTATAGATAGCCAATGGGTGAGATCTGTTCAATATGTTCCAAATAAGGGTGAAATCAGTATGGTTCCAAATGCTAAGAATGATCTTATTTCAATGAGACTAGTCACTAATTGGTGAATCTGAATGGATAATAGGAAGCTAAATACATAGATTTGAAAAGATCATTTTCCCGCCATATATGGACCTGGTGTTAGACCATCTTAAAAGTAGAGGATAATATTCTTTTCTTTGGGATACAATCGGATTTCACTTGTCCATATGGAATATTTTCTTTCACGAGGATGCCTTTTAAATTATGTAATGCACCAACAACCTTCAAGGGTTGCATGATATTTATCTTCTTAGATATGGTAGAGGACACTATCAAGGTATTCATGAATGATTTTGAAATTGTTGGTGACACTTTTAAAGATTGCTAGGCCATCTGTCTAATGTTTTGAGAAGGTGGAAAGTTTCCATTTGGTGCTTAATTTGGAAAAGTATTATTAATGGTAAAAGAAGGATAATTCTAGACCACAAGATTTAAAAAAAAGGATTGAGGTTTATAAGAAAAATATTGAGGTGATTAAAAAATTCCCTCTGTCATTTAACATGAAGGGTATTCAAATCGCATGCTGGATTTTAGTGTAGGTTCAGCAAGGAATTCTTTAAAATTTTGCACCCTTTACATAAATAGTTGGGGGAAAAGGTGAACTTTCTTATTTATATTATGTGTCTAAAGGCATATAAGTCCTTAAGTAGAAATTGACATTAACCCCTATTATTGTGTCACCTAATTGGTCCATTCCATTTGAGGTTTTATGCTATGCTAGTTGAGTGGTGCAAGAAGAAATCCTATGTAAAAGAAATGTAAAGATAATTCATCCAATATATTATGCTACCATGACATTTAATCCAACTTAGAGAGATTACACCATGCCAGAACAAGAATTTTTTATTGTGCTCTTTACTTTGTGTGATGTTTTGGTCCTGCTTGCACGTCACAAAAGTGAATGTTCACACTAACCACACAACTCTTAGGTTCCTTCTAGTGAAAAAAGATACAAATCCTATATTGTTTCAATGGTTACATTTATTTCTTTAATTTTTATTCGAGGTTATAGACCGAAAGTAGACTAAACACCATGTGGTTGACCACTTGTCACGACTTAGAGAAGAGGCAATGTAGAAGTTTAAAATGAGCTTGACATTGATGACATATTTTTTGATGAACAAGTATTGGATGCATTACAATACTTGATTCCATGGTTGATATCACCCAAATTACATCTCCAATAGAATTATGAAGCGGTAACTACACCATATATAGAGTCCAACTAGGTTGGGTTCAACCATACGAGGAATATCATACAAGCTCTACCAAAGTGTTAATCTAAATAATTAGTATGTAATTTCAAGTAAATTGGGTTATTTTGGAACTTTGATTTAAACAAGTAAAAATTTCTAAGCTCATTGTACTCAAAATAAATCTATGAGAGGCACTAAGACTTTGTCCTCCATAACTTCATAACTCTATAGGTTTTCATACTAGTGACCTCTCCCGGTTTCTAGACTATAGAATTTCTTAGATATGTTCATCTAAACTCCTTTACACCCCTATTAGACAACAATCCTAGATCATTTGTTATTGTCTTATGAGTTTTGCATTACTAACCCTTATCATGGATTCCACATTAGCTATCTTATTTACAGGTTCAATCTGTTAAATAGAGGTTGATAGCTCCAAGTCTTATTTTTAATTCGATTTTCGCATTGGTAACATTTTATTTCATTGTGAGTAAGGATAAGTCAAGTTCTAACTATGCATCCGTTAGAAAGCAATCAAATTGAAAAGAACAATAATACACTTTTAGAATTACAACATACTTTTAACACTACTTTGTTAATCTGTCATGGTTTTCTAGACCCTAGTTGGCACAACCAATTAAACAATAAAAACATATTTTCCTCTCTTTGCTCTCTTCTATAGTCTTAGATGGCTTGATTCACCTTTTACTCTCTAAATAAAAATTGAAAAATGATTGGAATGAGATCCAATATGTCATAACACATGAATTTTATTACTATTTACATTCTCATATTCATAAATACTTGAGTTTTTAAAAATAATACTATCTAATTCCTCACATAACTCTAGTCTACTCTTCTTAATAGTGAGTCCATCAGTAAAAGTATGGCTGAGTAATTCGCATAAAAAATTTAGCTCCTTAATTTTGCTAATAAGAATTTTTTATCCTCACACAATTCTAAACTAAATCACTGGGCATCACACACATTAACTTTTCCAGTCTAATCTTCTTTTTAGTTGTGAATATCCAAGTCAAATCTATGAACATCTTAAATGAACTCACATTTTTATACTTCAAGCTGTATCAATATTTTTTTCATGATCTGATAATGGAACGACTATGAAAACACAAAAATAGAAAAGAACAACAAGGAAAATAGGGAACAAGATTCAACAAAAACAATGGCAGCAACAACAAGACATGATAATGGAAACAAGACAACAAATACAATATTAAAAAAATAGCTAGTTTGGCCTAGAGAGATCACAAAACCTAAGAACCAAGACGTGTCTCAAATGTCAAGACCCCTAAATCCAATAATAAATAACAAAAAACTCTTACGTAGACACAAGAATGATGTCAATCATCTAAAGTACCTACATTTCAAAGCCAAAATGCAACAAAAATGAATGCACACTTGATATGCCCTGGTTACGGTTTTACTCTCTTTCTCTTTAGAGAGAAGACTTGTTCTTTCAATATTCCAAATCAATAATCAACTAAGGAAATAAATGCTAAAATGTCCTACGTATAGTTTATTAGAAAGAAGACAAACTAACCAAACTATCCATTATAAGAAGGGGAGCCTATGGAGTGTAATGAAGGGGAATAAAATCACCAATGCACCCTTCAACATAAGTCATCCCATGTGTCATTTTGGCCTTTAGAGTTATTCTCCATCACTTGGACTCACAGATGTCTCATAAAGGAAAGGTCCCAAGTGACCATCCACACAAGAAATTGATCTATTGTGGACTCAAAGTTGGTGTCCCATGCAATGTGACCATAATCGAATTTTGTATGTGCTGGCCTTGCATAATGTCATCAAAAGATATGATGGTCATTTGCCTCGTATAATCCTCTCCTTCTTGAAAAGTATTCAACCTCGATTCCATAACTTGAAAAATCAAATAAAGGACATAGAAGCACAATACCCACATGTCATGAGGGTTAGGGTTAATGAAACAAATAACATCATCATGCCAAGGTGGCATACACTTGAAATATAACCATGAATCCTTTGTTTTTAACATTAAAAACTTAGTGAAAAAGTCAAAAAAAAAAGTGGCTACAACAATCACCAAGAGATAATGAAGCTACAAAAGACATAACAACATCACTAGCGACAAAAGAAAAGATTACCTTTACCTTAGGAGCCATAAGATATAATTGTTTCATCACCTCTTTATAAGACCACATCAAGAGTGGTGCCTCAATTGAAGTCAAAGTACATGAAATACATATAGAAATGTCACTCAAACAAGTGGGCCAACCAACAAATATCCTACCTCCAGACAAAACCAATCCAAGACTATCATGGATGTCATCATAAGCAAAGAGGTAGTATAGAAAAAAATTAAGTGTAAAGGAACACATGTATGAATACAAAGAATTCAAGAACATGCACATTCTTACTTTAAAAAAAAATAGATAACTTGGCATCTACAAGTTAGGGTTCACTCATCCTAAGCATAAGTGTGTCAAGCAAGGATACAAATTTAGAAGCATTACCCTAAGGAGAAAATGGAACTTTTGCTCTCGGGTCAATTTTAAAGGAACAATGATCTATTGGGTATCTTAAATATTCAATAAAATCAATGATTTCATCACCCAATTAGTTATTCTTTTCTAAGACTACACATTCCTTATCTTTAAGAGTACTCCTATCTTCAAAGAATAGATTGCCATCTTTAGGTAGAATGTTGTCACATCATAGCAGGTTAACATAGAGGCTATATCCTTCAAGAAAAGCTATACCTCAAACATAATTCTCACCACTACATTTATTGGTAGTGATTATACCATCCTCAAAAAAGATATTATACCTAACGAGAGAATGATCTATCCCACAGGAAAATTTGGAACAAGTAAGTTCTTCATTCTCTAAAAGAACTTCATAAAGGTTGAAGGGTGTTTCAAGCATAAGATTATACCTACGATCTAAGAAAACATTAGAATCATTCCAATAATACAAGATCATGGGTTCACTCCTATCCCTTGGACCAACATTTTTATTTACGTGATTTCTATGAGCAAAACTAATAATAAAGCTTTCATCACACAATAGTCTCAAAGAATCATCTCTAATCTCGTGATCAACTCTATCAAAATCATCACTAACTTTAGCCTTATTAAACACATCATACCCATGCTCAAGTAGTGGACATATTCATAAGAAGTTGATCATTATATGTACCCTCACTAGTTGTCAACAACTAGAATACCAACTTAGACTCATATTGGTTTTCACAAGGTTCAACTATTGTGTGAATACTCCCATTACATAGAAATGGAACCTAATTCAAGTAACAAGAGCTAGAACTAGATGGACATATATCATTCGTATGAGAAGAATTAATTTTTTCAGCTAAAGGATCAACTAGTACTTGCTTACTTACAAAAAGAATTGGATCTTCTTGCAACCTAGCAATACAAAGAGTATCACAAAGGGAAGGCTCATGCAATCCTCCTTTATTCAAACCACTAACTATATTTGTTTGCCTACTACTAGCCATATCACAATATTCTAAAATTGTAGGAGTGTTGAAGATAGCATTTTTACATTGTAGCTTATATAGAAAGGTCATTTGGTTTCCAAATCCTTTGCACAACACTCACTCCCTTTATAGTTTTTGAATGTCATGTGTGGTAGCTTCAAGATGAGCCAATTATGTAGGACTAAATGGAGGAATTGGTTTCGAGGAACTAAAAATTTGGCGTAGCCTTTCAACATTCCATTTGAATTCTTTAAGAAGGTATTTGAAAGCATTATTTTCCAAGGTACACAAGTTAGCTCAAAAGTATCCTCACCACACTCTGATACCTTGACTACCTTACACTTGGCTTCATAGGTATTAAAATTATACTAGAAACCCATAAGAATTTAAGGAATGAGTCTACTCTTTTGTGGAATAGATTTTGGTTGTAAACTCAAAGAAATCTTATTTGGACTTGATCCAAGAACTACAATTAATAACAAATTATAAAAAGCACATAAGGAATGCAAAAATGAATAAAAAAGACTCAAAACTAACTTACAATCTTATAGGTGATTATTAGATTGAAACTTAGTACTTAGAATCAACAAATAAAACTAAAGGAACAATATAAAGAAACTTAAGAATCTAAAATTTTAAGCCTTAGGTCGTTTTTTGGAGGTGATATTATGGTAGCCATGTGGCAGCCTTGGATTGGGTATTGGAATGGTTGAAATTTGAATAATTTTTTCTTGTCTTCAATTTGTATAGATCAATTTTCAATTTGGAATGGTGAAAATCAGATTTGGGAGAGAAGACAAAAAGTTTGGAGTCATTTTTTCAATTCCAAAAAGCTTTGACTTTCCTTGCACCTTTTTGGCTTAACAGATTTTTTAAAGACTTTTGGCTCTTTTTTTTATGTCTTGGTAGGTGGCCTTTCACCCTATTGGTAAGACAAATTTTGAAAGACTTTTGGTCCCCTATATTCTTTTGTAATAGTTTTGGAGTATGTTTAAACACTAACATGACCACACCTTCTTTCTTTTTTGTTTTTAGATCAAAATTAGCACTATTGAAGACTCTTCTTCAATAAGACAACAAGATAGTAAACAACACCAAGCACAACACTTTAGAAATTTGAAGTTCTAGGTGCATTTGGAACTCCAAACATCAACAACAACACGTTTTTAAGTTCAAATATTCAACAACAACATCAATAAGACATTTTCAAGCCACCAATCCTAAAAAAATAGCAACATTCAAATTCCAAGAACAACTCAAAAATGGCTCAAAATTCAGATCTAGAGTCAATTATTGATTGTGATGAAGGGGCTAACACTAAAAACAACCAAAGCACCTAAAAATATCCTAAATCTAAGTTTAAAATTTTTGCCAAAGACAAAAAATAGGACAAAATTCTTTTTTTTTTGAGTTTTTTGTTTTTTCAACACTTTTTTTTGAATATCAAGTTAACAAGCACAAGATTAATATTTTAGGAATAAAATCAATCCTGTAATACCCCAAATCTGGTACTCGGAATGCTACACGGTACTCATAACTCCAAAGGACCACAAGCTAACCCATGACTGATATATGTGCCTTTATACTACATAATATACTGTATAATGCGAAAACATGAATTGAAAGGCCATAAGGTTAAAACTGTAACATAATATCCAATAAAATTGACATTTGGGATGGGGTATAAATACTCAAAACAAAACTATCTAAACATACTAGAGTTTGAAAAGCCTCTAAAATATAACTGTCTAAATAAGGAGATAATGGGACATATCCCCAACTAAGCCCAATAAATAAACCAATTAATAAGATAATAAAGAAATGATCATGTCCTCGAAAGATGAGGACTCACTGCTAACTCTGACTGCAGAGACTGGAATGCTATTGATGCTTTGGAGCTCATGCTTTTAAACCTATAGTATAAGATAACATAGTGCAAATACGTCAGTACTTTGAATGTACTGGTATGCATGTGAGGTAGGCTGAATGCCAAGGTTTTACATACATAATCTATACTAACTGACTGAATTATATGAATGTGAGAATACATGCATGAATACACCATTATGGTAAATAAGGTCATGATAACATGATTACTGAGTCTAAGTAGTGATAATATGAGATACTGATAACTATATAACAAAAATAACTAATATTGAGGAACTGTACCTGACAGTCTAGTTTCTGATGGAACTAGCTGAGTTTAGCACTATTCTGAGTTGACGATATCTGGCAGCTTTGAATTTTGTAGAACTATCTAAGTTCTATTACTGAGACTAAATGAATGTATCTGACCATCCTGATTTTGTAACTAAAACTATAGGAGGTAATAATCTAATCAACATGCCCCAATACTGAATTGGTGGGGTCCAACCTATAACCCCAACTGGAAAGGTGTCAATAACGTGCCACGGGTAAATACTAGTTATGTGTATACCATCTCTGATAGGGAGTTCTTTCATCAACCCCTCCTGGTAGGTAACCCAAATGAGATGTATAAGTCCCTAAATGCATAGGGTGCATTTTAACCTATGCTGGCTACGTAGTTCTAGAACACAAGTATTGCTTCTAAGGATCACACCCTCCACTGAATAACAAGTGAGTCCCCATCCTTAGGTTCACTCGATGATGAATCCTACTCCCAACTGAATAGACGCTGAACTGATTAACCAAACTGAACTGACATTAATGGTAATGTTCAGCAGAGCTAAACTGAGTTCACTAAGTTCTATTGACTAACGAAATGCTACTGAGATTTAAAGACTGACAGAGCATACTGAAGTTACTAAGATTTACTAGGAATACTGAGGTTACCAAGATTACTAAGTACTAAGATCACTGATATTACTAAACAACTGAGATTACTGAGATTTATGAAATTTCTAGGTTTTCCAGAGTCACATGCATAATAATCAGAAATCGTCTTCCCTTAATGATTATCTAAACATACTAGAACTATAACTAGAATCTGAGGCTTGACTTTCTAACCCCAAAGTTTAACTGCTATGTAAGGTTTCAAAAGAAGAAAAACTCATGAATCTGAAGAAACAGGAACATGTAAATGAGGGATACATAACAGACTAGAAACTGCATCAGGATGAATTTCCTGATTCTACCAGGACCGAAGTGCATAGAGTCTTTTTGGGCATTGCCTACTGATAGTGCTTGAATTGGCACCCTGTCATTTTGGGCAATCGAACTAAGATAAAGAATGATCATGCTGACTTAGAGGACCAAGTTTAAGATGATCTTAGACTTTGTGACCTACTTCACCATATTTGAAACACATATTACTACCGGATCTACACACCCCTTTTATAATACCATATTTTTTGCTAAATGGATTAGTAAAAATCCTGCTCTTACTAACCTGGGCCTTGGATCTTGGTGTACTATCATAAGGGGGAATTGGGACTGAAAATTTCTAACTATGCTGAGAACGGTTACCACCCTGTAACCCTGGATGAGAAAAACTAAAACTATCTATTCTGGCCATCTTATTTTCTCTGTCCTTCTTCTTAAGCTTCTATTTCTCCATCTGTTGGGCATAGACTATAAGACTAGATATGAGCATATCACTAATCAACATTTCAATACTACACTCCTTAACCACTCTACCTGATACCCTGACACAAACTTACTCATACTAGATCTGTTATCTACTATTACATGGGGAGTATACCTGGTAAACTAAGTGAACTTAAGAGAGTATTCATTCACACTCATGGTGCCTTGTCTAAAATTTATGAACTCTAACACTTTGGCTTCTTTGTTCTCTAGGGCAAAGAATCTATCTAAGAAGCTCGTAGCAAACTCTTGCCACTCTATAGGCTCTATATTTGTACCCCTGTCTACCTTCCACATTTTATACCATGTATGGGAAACGTCTTGTAGCTAATAGGTGGCTAACTCTATGCTCTCACTAGAAGTCACTCCCATGAGGTCTGTGATATTCTGAAACTGGTCTAGGAACTCCTGTGGATCCTCTTAAGACTTAGAACCAGTGAATAGGGGAGGATTCATTTGGGTAAAGTCTCGAATATTGGCTGCAGCAGCATTGACCACTTGGTTGGCTAGAATAGTGGTTGTCTATTCATTCTGAGTTGTGACTGAATGAGCTAGAGTAGTGAATGCAGTCCTGAATTCTGCATAAGAGACGTGCTCATCCAAAGGACCTAGCTGGACGGGCTGAGGTGCTGACTGATTTCTATTTCACCCCTTTAGTAGCCCTTTTGCGAGGCACAACCTATAAATGAAGGGAAGAAGTAGATTAGAATAAGAGTTTAACTAGATCTTATACTCACTGGCACGACGTGAATACTGAAAGAAGAGAAACTGTTCCTAAAACATCTTATAGCCTCCTACACATAAGTGTGGTGCAGAACATAGACTCTACAAGACATGGCTTTCAAACTTCCTAGGACTCTATTGAACCATACGCTCTGATACTATGTTTGTAAATCCCTGAATATAGAACCTAGAATGCTACACGGTGCTCATGACCTCGAAGGAACACAATCTAACCCATGACTGATATATGCGCCTGTATGCTGCATGATATACTGTATAATGTGGAAACATAAATTGAAAGGGCATAAGGTTCAAATTGTAACATAATATCCAATAAAATATAACATTTGGGATGGGGTATAAATGCCCACAACAAAATTGTCTAAAAATACTATAGTCTGAAAAACCTCTAAAACATAACTGTCTGAATAACTGAGAGTACTGAAGTTATTGAGATTTACTTGGAATGCTGAGGTTACCAAAATTACTGAGTACTATGATTACTGAACTACTGAGATTACTGAGATTTATGAAATTTCTAGGTTTTCCAGAGTCACATGACTGACTGGGTTCTATGGATCATGGATTAACATAGAGTACCGTGAAAACATGACACTAGATCTAGGCACACAACTAAATTGTCATGTACAAGTATCCCCAGGACTAGATGGAAAGAAACTGACAAAGCATGACTTTCTTGAATACATACTAACATCAACAATCCATAGTTGATTGATTAATATATTTCATCAAACACTTGACATACATGAACTTGTACATGAATGGAGATTACATATTATTATACTAGTATGGAACTTTTCCTTAACATAGGAATTTAATCAAACACATGGGGAGCATGCTATGGTTATACAATCATCAACACAGCTAATAATCATGGATACATTAATCAACTTGTAAATTAAAGGAAATTTATCATGGTTATTATGCAAATCTTCATATACTAGGGTCAATTATTGAAATATGTAATATAAAATATGAATCAAAACCCCACAACATCATGAACACGAATTTCAATTCAATTTAAATCAAGAGTATTCATCAATACACAAATGTTTGATTTTGAAAAGAGATTCTTGAGCTTCATGAGTGAAAGGGCCCCATGAATCAATACATGTCATACCTTGATTGTGATTTTTCTTGAAGTTCTTGGACTTGAAGAACTTAAATTTCTTGGTTTCTCGAAGAAGGATTTGGATCTTGTTCTTGGGGATTATCTTTGAGAGAAAACCATAATTTGATGTTGTGAATAAATAATGATCTTATCAGCCTTGGTATGATATAATTAATGGTTAAAGCGGGTGGAAAAAGACCTAAATACCCTTTAAAAATGACTTATAAATTTGCTAAATGGGACCTACGATGGCTCGTCCGACGGTCCATTGCTGGCTCGATGGTCCGTCGTTTCAATCATCGTACGTGGACCCAAAAAAGACTCACTGCCTTATAGTGATGGTACATTGCAAGTTTGATGGTCATCAACCTTTCTATCGCACCTTATCAAGGAGTTTGACTTACTTCCTTAGCTGCGACTGTCTAGCCAGCGATCAGTAGCTAGATTAATGGTCTATCAACCTGGCCGTTGCACTTGGACAATTTTGATAGCTCTGAGTAAAACATCCATAACATTTTTACTCCGATACCGTATTTGGATGAAATTGGTATCATTGGAAAGATAATTCATTTTTCTGCGTGATAAAAAGTGAAAATATTAAAAATTCCACATGTACAAAAATGGATTCATATTTCAATGTAAGTTTCTAACATTCTTAGAACGATTTCAAGCTAGGTAGATGTATGGGGTATTAAAAATCCTTTCTCTTATACCAAATGATAATGGATCGACTACGAAAACATAAATACAGCCAAGAACAACAAGGAAAACCGAGAACAAGACACAACATAAACAATGGAAGCAACAACAACATGCAATAATGGAAATAAGATAACAAATGCAATAAGATAAAGATAGTTAGTTTGACATAGAAAGATTACAAAACGTAAGAACCAAGACTTGTCTCAAGTATAAATACCCCTAAATACCATAATAAATAACACCAAGATCTTTCATATACACAAGAGGGACATCAATCTCCTCAAACACAATATTTCTAAGTGAAAATGCAACACAAGTGAATCCACACTTAATATGCCCTAGTTACGGTTTCACTCTCTCTCTAGGAAGAAGACTAGTTCTTTTAATATTCAATATCAATAATCAACTAAGGAAATAAGCCCTAAAATATCCTACTTTTAGTCTATTACAAAAGAAGATAAAATAACCAAATACCTATAATGACAAGGGGCACCTATGAAGTGTAAAGAAGGGGCATAAAATGAAAAATACACTCTTCAACATATGCCATCCCTTGCATCATTTTGGATTTTCATAATTATTCTCAATCACTTTGACTCTCGGATGTCTCATCAAGGCTATCTCCTAAGTGACCTTCCACACACGAAATTGATCTATTGTGGACTCAAATTGGGTCTCTCATTCATATCATCATGCGCTAAATGTGAAAAAAAAACTGAAATCTCTATGTATTTAACTTGCATAATATCATCCAAAGATATGATGTCCATTTTTCTCGTATCACTCTCTCACAAAGATCCGTCATTATATCTATCAATACCATGCAGTAATGCCCTATATCAAAAGGACAAGGATCAATAAAATAAGAATCATCATCACTCATTACTTATTTTTTAAGTATGTCATATCAATAAGAGTAGTAAAATATTAAAACTAAAAACTAACAATTAAAATAACAAAACTATGAGACAAAATCATATATATCTATAATAAGCATAATTAATCTAACCCTTAAAAGTATTCTATGGTAATGGAGCCAAATTCTAATATCGCTCAAATAACACCTCAAATAGTATTATAAAATGGTCACTATGCCAAATATTTAGTCCAACTAAGTTAGGGTAGATCCCACGCCGAATATGCCAAAAGCTCTATCATAGTGTTTATCTAAATAATTAGTAAGCTCAAGTAAATTGTTTTTTTGGAATTTTGATTTTAAAAAATAACAATTGCTAAGTTTGATGAGTTTATGATGAATATATGAGATGCACTAGGACTGTGGTCCTTATAACTTTAGAACTTCATAGGTCCCCGTACTAGTGATCTTTCAAAGTGTTTGGCATGCAAAATTGATAGGTTATTCTCATCTAATGACTTTACACCCCTATTAGATGACTATATTTAATTACATATTATCATCTCATGAATTTTGCACTAATAATCCCTATCATGGACTCTAAATTAGGTATATTATTTACTGCCTTAATCTATTAAATAGAGGTTGATAGCTCTAAGTTTTGTCTTTAATTCCCTTTTCACATCAATTATGAAATACTTATACTTTGGACCATGTGAATAACTTTACTATTTGAAGTCCCTGAGTTTGGTACAACTAGGGACATAAGTCATACGCATAGATATGGGTCATACCCATATTGACCTCCCCCTCTCGTATCTTGATTAGTCAATGAGGGTAACACATTATCAATTAAATGAAATGGCCTCCCCTTGGTCATAACCAATGTATAGGATTCATATACTAATCAATCATATAGAGTAAAGTTTCAACTATAGTGGAATATTTTCTATACGAATAAAGCTTATGAGTTAGGAGTTGAATTTTACCTTTTGGATATGACTAGAGCATGTCCACTCGTACCCTTAACAGTATAGATAACCTAGGAGGAGGCTAGGGTATGAGTAAGGGTACCACTCAAACTCTAAGGTACAATTACTTGGTGAATTATATGCAGGAGTCGTACCCCTAGACGGGGTATTTTTCCAGATTTTAAATAATGGCCTTGTGGTCATTTTCCATGCCTAAAACCCTATGTCCCTTTACTATATAAGGTATTTTAGCCTCATAATCCATCATTTACAAGACTCAAACACTCCAAAACATTCTAAAGGTTCTTGAAACAAGATTGGAGGCTAGGGTTTCGAGGGTAATCTTCTAGGGGTAAAGTGGAGTCAAGTTCTTGGTAATTCATCTTATTTAAGGCATCAATTTTATTTGCTTTCTAAATAACTCTAAACCTATGTATTTTACACTTGGATTTGAAATTGTACATGGTGGTTTTAAAATTATATGAAAAGGGTTTTGTTGCCTAATGATGAATAATGATGATTTTCTACTTAGAATTATGTTTATTCATGTTATTGATGGTAGTTTACACTTGAGAATACTTGTTATATATGGTATATCATGTGGGTCTTGAGTAACCATATCCTTGATGGGTTATACCATGAAATTGGACTTGGTAAAGGTATAAACTCAATGTGCTTATGAAAATGTCAAGGTAGGATGTCAGTTACATTATGATAATGCTTTGAACTAGGGAAATATCTCAATATGTATGAATTATTGATCAATGATATTTTTAAGGTAAAATGCTCCATATATGGTATAATTGATGACCTTAATGGTTTGATGAATACAAAAGGTGTTAAAGTCCCTAACATGAAAATGAACTTGAATTATGTTTAGGATTAAATTGTGGTATAAAACTACTAACGAAATGTGATTGTCTTGTAAAGGTCTTGAGGACAATTGTTTGAATTTTATGAGAAGTTGAATTAAGGCATTGGCCTATTTAAATAGTTGAGGAATGAAGGATCCCATAAGTACCATGTGGTCATGTATGATGTTGAATTAGCTAAATGGGTTAAAGTCCTTATGTGTTAAATTAAATGTATGTTTAAGCATGGATAACGAGTTAGAGTCCCAATGTCAACTAATGATAGTTGTGATGGCTTGAGGTTAAAGTCCCTTTCCTAATCATAATGCATTAGGCTGAAGTCCGTTGCATAATAAGATCTCCTGACGTAGAAGTGCCTTGCCAGAAGAATTATCTTGGGTTTAGAGTCACCTATCTAACATTGAATAAGGTTAGAGTACCTTGCCTAATGTGTGAGCATATTGTTAGAGCTCCTTTATTGAATGAATGTGTGTGAGTAGTTAGAGTCCCTCACTTATGTGAATATGTGTGAGAGGTTTGAATCCCTCTTTTAAATGGATGTGTGTGTGGTTAGAGTCCTTTTCTTGACAATATGTGAATATTGTTAAAGTCCTATGAATAATGAGAAATTCTTGAATTTGTAAGTGTGGAAGGTTGGAGTCCTCCATAGTATGTAAGATGAATGAGTTCTTCCAAAGTATTGATAAGACTTGTCCACTTGATTAGTATGTGATATATCTATATGTGGGGATAAGGTTATGAATGTGATTAAATATGATATATTAACTAGTTGATCATATGATGATGTTATTTTATCCTTATAATTGAGTTATATGCTAGCATTCTAACTGCTAACCATCTCCAGGATCTAAATCCCATGTTACATAAGGGCCAGAGCATCTTCTTGTATCTTGTGTAGTGATTAGACGAAGCAGTTCGTGCATTGACTTTTGAGTAGTAAGCTTCCTTTCTTCAAAAGAGATTTATTCTTGTTTACCTATCTTTAGACAAAGTTTATCTTTGGCTATGTTTCACTATTGTTGGGGGCTTATCTCAATGTATATAATTCTAAACTTTGGTTGTATAGAGGTCTAATGGATATTTTTAGACTTAGGTATATTGGTTAGTTAATAAACCTAATAAAGTGGTTAGACATTTTTTAACTTAATGACTCATTCCATTTTCTACTATCTTATATTATGGTTAGGATCATCCGACCCTTGTAATCATTGTGATGAATGTGATGGGTTATTGGGGCAACCTCAACTTCATGTGGGTTTGAGGTTCCTATACGACATAGACCAGTTTTTGGGTATGCCAAGTTGGTAGTAGAGCCTAGTTTAATGGTCAGTTGGGTATCCATAATACAGTGTGGAGTAAAGTCTTGTTTATGGGTTTGAAGCGTGCCACACTTATAAAAGAGAAACTATGAGACATTTTAGGAAATATTTCCCTTTCTTGTGTTTCAATCTCAAGCTATGTAGTCTAAGGTCTTGGATTCCTCTTATTTTTTACTTTTTATCATTCTGATCATGCCTCTAAGGAGATCTGAGGATCATGCAAACTCTTCTAAGGGCCCTAAGGATGAAGCTCATCCAACTTCTTGAGTTTAGACCAGGGCTAGGACCACGACATATGACCATCTTTGTAGGGTTCAAACTGCCCCTACCAACCTCGACTATTAGAGTGACCCTCCTATTTTGTCATCTTAGAGGGATGGTAATAATGTCTAGTTTTATCACTCTATCAACCACTTGACTTAATTGATAGCCTCTAAATTAGAGTATGGTGCTCTAACTACCATTTTTTCTGAGGCCATAAGAATTGGCCAATTTATAATAGTGATCCCTCTTATATTTTCTAGTATGAAGGTTTAGGAATATTCTTAAAGGTTTGTTGACGAAATGGAGAAGATCTTCTCAATTATGCATGATTTGGAAAATGAGGCCGTCCAGTTTGCTTCCTAGTAATTGAAAGATGTAGAGTACTAATGGTACTAGGGGTGGGGGTTATCAAGAGATGTTGATTATAGTCTCACCATATGGTAGGACTACTCTGATGCTTTCTTAGACTATTTTATTCCTCATGAGTTGAGGAAGGGTAAGGCGGACGATTTGTGAATTTAAATTAAGGACGGATGTCCGTTCAAGAGTATACCTTTAAATTCCATCAATTGTCAAGGTATGCTCTTGAGATAGTTTCTAGCTTGAGGGCTAGAATGCGTTAGTTTATCTCAGGATTGTCTCATGAGTTAGTCCTTGAGTGTAAGATGACCTTACTAATTGATAACACAAATATTCTAGGTTGATTATTCCAACATATGGAAAATTAGAAAAGGAAGCAAGTAAAGATTAGTGAGAGGCAAGGAAAGAAATTTAGGCTTTCAAAGCCTAGTGATGGGATGGGGTTAAGTGGCCATTGAAGAAATGTGGGAGTTCGAGTTCTTTCACCTCGGCTAGTGTTTGCTTAACTTACCCAAAGTTTTTGGGTGACTGTCAAACTTAGTTTAGTTATGGGTCTCAGGAACAGGTTTCCTAATTCAAGGCTAGTGGTGCTCAGTCGGTTCCACTTTTCCCTCTATATAGATTTTGTTGTCAGATTCATCATGGTTAGTGTGAGAAGAGAAGAAATAGATGTTTCCATTATGGTTAGATTGGGTATATGCAGCGTGATTGCCCCCTTTTAGTAGATTCTTGGTCCAATAGGGCCCCTATTGCTACTCAATCTAATCCCACACTATAGGGTGCTATGTCTCCCTCTACTTTTATTTCTGGCACCAGTGCTGGTTTGAACCTCTTGTATGCACTTGCCACTCGCCATTATTTTGATGCATCTCCTGATATTGTGATGGGTATGTTGAACCATTTCTCTCATGATGTGTATTATTTACTTAATCTAGGGTCTACTCTTTCCTATGTGACCTCGTATGTGGCTGTGTATCTCAATTGTGGTCCCGAGAGTCTGTTCTTTTACTTTACTATTTATACCCTGGTCAGAGACTCAATGGTTGTTATAAGGGTCTATAAGGGGTGTATAATATTGATTGACGGTAGGGATACTCTTGTAGACTTGGTAGAGTTAGACATGGTTTATTTTGATATAATTTTTGGATGGATTGGTCACACTCTTTCTATGTTACCCTAGATTGTTGGACTTGTATGGTCATGTTCTGATTCCTCAATGACGCAGTCATTGTATGGGAAGGAGGTTCCCTATTGCCTAAGAAAAGGTTCATATCTTATCTAAAGGCATAAAAGTTGATTTCAAAGTGGTGTTTGTATCATTTGGTCCTAGTTAAAGATTCTAACTCAGAAGAGCCTTCTATACAATCTGTTTACGTTGTTAATGAGTTTCATAAGGTATTTCTCAATGATCTTATTTCTCCCAATAGGGAAATTGATTTTGGGATTTATCTTGTTCCGAATACTCATCCAATTTCTATCCCTCTTTATAGAATGGATCAGGTAGCACTAAAAGAGCTTAAGAAGTCATTGGAAGACCTTTTAGATAAAGGTTTTATCTGTCCTAGTGTATCTCCATGGGGTGCTCCCATGCTGTTCATATGCAAGAAGGATGGTTCCCTTCATATGTCCATGGATTATCATTAGTTGAATAAATATCCTATTCCTAGGATGGATGATTTGTTTGATATACTTCAAGGTGCGAAGTGTTTCTCTACGATTGATCATAGATCGGGT
>JAPEIP010000006.1:124237511-124259362 GCA_026120095.1 Capsicum chinense
TAATACAGTGTGGAGTAAAGTCTTGTTTATGGGTTTGAAGCGTGCCACACTTATAAAAGAGAAACTATGAGACATTTTAGGAAATATTTCCCTTTCTTGTGTTTCAATCTCAAGCTATGTAGTCTAAGGTCTTGGATTCCTCTTATTTTTTACTTTTTATCATTCTGATCATGCCTCTAAGGAGATCTGAGGATCATGCAAACTCTTCTAAGGGCCCTAAGGATGAAGCTCATCCAACTTCTTGAGTTTAGACCAGGGCTAGGACCACGACATATGACCATCTTTGTAGGGTTCAAACTGCCCCTACCAACCTCGACTATTAGAGTGACCCTCCTATTTTGTCATCTTAGAGGGATGGTAATAATGTCTAGTTTTATCACTCTATCAACCACTTGACTTAATTGATAGCCTCTAAATTAGAGTATGGTGCTCTAACTACCATTTTTTCTGAGGCCATAAGAATTGGCCAATTTATAATAGTGATCCCTCTTATATTTTCTAGTATGAAGGTTTAGGAATATTCTTAAAGGTTTGTTGACGAAATGGAGAAGATCTTCTCAATTATGCATGATTTGGAAAATGAGGCCGTCCAGTTTGCTTCCTAGTAATTGAAAGATGTAGAGTACTAATGGTACTAGGGGTGGGGGTTATCAAGAGATGTTGATTATAGTCTCACCATATGGTAGGACTACTCTGATGCTTTCTTAGACTATTTTATTCCTCATGAGTTGAGGAAGGGTAAGGCGGACGATTTGTGAATTTAAATTAAGGACGGATGTCCGTTCAAGAGTATACCTTTAAATTCCATCAATTGTCAAGGTATGCTCTTGAGATAGTTTCTAGCTTGAGGGCTAGAATGCGTTAGTTTATCTCAGGATTGTCTCATGAGTTAGTCCTTGAGTGTAAGATGACCTTACTAATTGATAACACAAATATTCTAGGTTGATTATTCCAACATATGGAAAATTAGAAAAGGAAGCAAGTAAAGATTAGTGAGAGGCAAGGAAAGAAATTTAGGCTTTCAAAGCCTAGTGATGGGATGGGGTTAAGTGGCCATTGAAGAAATGTGGGAGTTCGAGTTCTTTCACCTCGGCTAGTGTTTGCTTAACTTACCCAAAGTTTTTGGGTGACTGTCAAACTTAGTTTAGTTATGGGTCTCAGGAACAGGTTTCCTAATTCAAGGCTAGTGGTGCTCAGTCGGTTCCACTTTTCCCTCTATATAGATTTTGTTGTCAGATTCATCATGGTTAGTGTGAGAAGAGAAGAAATAGATGTTTCCATTATGGTTAGATTGGGTATATGCAGCGTGATTGCCCCCTTTTAGTAGATTCTTGGTCCAATAGGGCCCCTATTGCTACTCAATCTAATCCCACACTATAGGGTGCTATGTCTCCCTCTACTTTTATTTCTGGCACCAGTGCTGGTTTGAACCTCTTGTATGCACTTGCCACTCGCCATTATTTTGATGCATCTCCTGATATTGTGATGGGTATGTTGAACCATTTCTCTCATGATGTGTATTATTTACTTAATCTAGGGTCTACTCTTTCCTATGTGACCTCGTATGTGGCTGTGTATCTCAATTGTGGTCCCGAGAGTCTGTTCTTTTACTTTACTATTTATACCCTGGTCAGAGACTCAATGGTTGTTATAAGGGTCTATAAGGGGTGTATAATATTGATTGACGGTAGGGATACTCTTGTAGACTTGGTAGAGTTAGACATGGTTTATTTTGATATAATTTTTGGATGGATTGGTCACACTCTTTCTATGTTACCCTAGATTGTTGGACTTGTATGGTCATGTTCTGATTCCTCAATGACGCAGTCATTGTATGGGAAGGAGGTTCCCTATTGCCTAAGAAAAGGTTCATATCTTATCTAAAGGCATAAAAGTTGATTTCAAAGTGGTGTTTGTATCATTTGGTCCTAGTTAAAGATTCTAACTCAGAAGAGCCTTCTATACAATCTGTTTACGTTGTTAATGAGTTTCATAAGGTATTTCTCAATGATCTTATTTCTCCCAATAGGGAAATTGATTTTGGGATTTATCTTGTTCCGAATACTCATCCAATTTCTATCCCTCTTTATAGAATGGATCAGGTAGCACTAAAAGAGCTTAAGAAGTCATTGGAAGACCTTTTAGATAAAGGTTTTATCTGTCCTAGTGTATCTCCATGGGGTGCTCCCATGCTGTTCATATGCAAGAAGGATGGTTCCCTTCATATGTCCATGGATTATCATTAGTTGAATAAATATCCTATTCCTAGGATGGATGATTTGTTTGATATACTTCAAGGTGCGAAGTGTTTCTCTACGATTGATCATAGATCGGGTTATCATAAGATTAAGATGAGGGATGTGGATATCACTAAAAATTTCTTTAGAACTTGGTATGGTCATTATGAGTTTCTTGTCATGTCTTCTCGATTGACCTATGCCTCGACGACATTCATGGATTTGATGAATGGGTTTTTCCTTTTATTCTTGGATATATTTGTCATTATCTTCATTGATGATATCTTGGTTTATTCTAATAGTGAGGTGGTTCATGTTGATCTCTTTTGTGTTATGTTGTGAACTTTGAAGGATCATCTTTTGTATGCAAAGTCCTCCAAGCGCGAGTTCTGGTTGAAAGTTGTATCTTTTCTTGTTCATGTCATCTCAAGTGAAGGGATTGTAGTTTATTCCCAAAAGGTTTCAGCGGTTAAAAAGTGGTCTAGACCTACGAGTCCAATCGATATTTAGAGATTCATGGTATAGCCAGTTACTATAGAAGATTTTTGTAGTGTTTTGCTACTATAACTGCCCTAGTTATGAAATTGACCCAAAAGAAGGTCAGGTTCTTATGGTTTGATGCAAGTGAGGGTAGTTTTGATAAGTTGAAAGATAAATTTATTTTGGCTCTGGTTTTGACCATGCCCAGGGGTACAGATAACTTTGTTGTTCATTATGATATTTCTCATGTCAGTCTATGTTTTATGTTGATGCAATATGGTAAGGTGTTGCCTAATGCTTCTAGGTAATTGAAATTTCTTGAGAATAATAGCCCTACCCATGACATAGAGTTATTAGTTGTGTTCTTTACGTTAAAGATTTGGAGACATTATCTATATGTGGTTCATAGTAATATCTTTTTTATTATAAGATCCAACAATATGTGTTTACTCAGCAGGATTTAAATCTCCGACAAAGAATGTGGCTTGAGCTATTAAAAGACAATGATATGAGTTTTCATTTCCATACCGGTAAGGAGAATATAGTCGTTGATGCTCCTAGTCTCTTGTCCATGGGAATTTTGACCCATGTAGATGAGGATAGTGGCAAGTGGTGAAGGACATTAACTATTTGGCTAATCTTTGAGTTTGACTTGCAGACTCTGAGGATGGTGGTGTATTTGTGCTTTCAGTATCTCGGTTATCTTTTGTTGTCGAGATAAAGAAAAAACAAGCATTGGACCCTGACTTGATGAAGATCAAGAGTAATATGGGTCAACACAAGGTTGTAGACTTTTGGATTGGGGGTGATCGTGTCTATAGATAACAAGGTAGGCTATGTGTTCCCAACATCGATAGATTGAGGGAAAGGGTCAAGGCCGAGACTCATAAATCTTGGTATGAAATTCATCTCGGTTCCACCGTATCGTATTATGATCTTAGAGAGTTCTATTTTTAGGGTAATAGGATTCATGATGTCGCTAGTTTTGTGGACAAATGTATGGTGTGTCAACAAGTGAAAGTTGAGCACATTTGGCCTGGGGACTTGTATCAAGAAATGCCATTACCCAAATAGAAGTAGGAGGAAATTAATATGGACAATGTTACCATTCTTCCTGTATCCTAGAATCAATGTGATTCTATCATTATTGATAGAATGACAAAGTTAGCAAATATTTTTCCTGTGTGGACTAATATCTCGGTGGAAGATTATGCTAAGTTATATTTTACGGAGGTGTGAAGTTCCACAGTGCTAATCTCTATCATTCTGGATTGTGGTCCACTATTTTTATTCAACTTTTGGAAGTCGTTACAAAAGGATTTGGGTACAAAAGTGTGCCTTAATACCACTTTTCACCATCAAACGGATGGGCAAGCTGAAAGAAGCATCCAAACATTAGAGAAGAAGTTGCCGGCGTGTGTGATTGATTATGGTTGTAGTTGGTATGACCACTTTTCTTTGATTGAGTTCTCCTATAATAATAGTTACCTCTCTAGTATTGGCATAATGTCTTTTAAGGTATTTTATGGTAGGGGATGTCAATCTCCTATTGGGTGGTATGAGGTTGGCGAGGGTAAGTCGGTTGGACCGATCTAGTTCACCAAGCCTTGGATAAGGTGAAGGTGATTCGTGATAGGTTGAAAATCTCTCAAAGACGTAAAAAGTTCTATGCAATTGTGAGGCTTAGGGACTTAGAGTTTAGTATTGGCGATTGGGCATTCTTGAAAGTGTCTTCCATTAAGGGAGTGATGTGGTTTGATATAATAAGGAAGCTTAGTCCCTGGTATATTGGTCCCTACATGATTATGAAGAAGGTTTGCAACGTTGATTATGGATTAGAATTGCCTTCTAGTATGAACTCCATCCACCAGATTTTCCTTGTCTTTAAGTTGTGAAAATGAGTGGATGACCCTTCATTGATTGTTCCTTTGGAAAATGTTGGTATTACGGACTCTTTGTCCTATGATGAGATCTTGGTGAGGATCTTACATCGGTAAGTTCACTGGGTACGAACAAAAGAAGTGGATTCGGTGAAGCTTCTATGGAACCAAAAGTTCAAGGAAGATACTTAGGAAGCGGATGAGGTCATGAAGTCCAAGTACCTATTTTTTTTCTATTCTAGAAACTTGGGATGGAGGTATGTGTTGATCTCCTTGATTTTATATTTGGTCTTTGATAGACAATGGGTTAAAGTCCCCAATGTGTTGAGTTGATTTGTTCCTTTTTAGACAATGTGTTCAAGTCCCTAATTCTTTGAATTTATGCATATTTTATTGTGATGGGTTTAAGTCCCTAGTATCTTGAGTTGATTCATGACTTTAGTAAATGATGGGTTTGAGTCCCTAATTATTGAATTTAGAAAATATCCTCTATAAGTTGATGGGTTGAATTCACTAAGTCATGTAATGAGTAAGTCTGTTTATAGGATATGGGTTTGAGTCCCAAAGCTAATGAAATGAATGAACTGATTATGCGCATGCAGTATGTTGTGTGCTTGTTGAAAGCATGCTTTAACATTGTGTTAAGGTAGATTTAATGCGTCTTGATATGTTATCTTGTGTTTATGCTTACCTTACACCTCATTCGAGGATGAATGACCCAAGTGGGAGAGAACTGAAACACCTAGGCTTTGGACCATGAGAAGAACTTCACCATTTGATGGCTCTGAGTTAGGTATGAATAAGGACAGGATTCGTACCCATGGATATGGGTGGTACCCACTTTCCCTCCCTCTCTCATACATTGATCAATCGATGAAGGTAACACACTATCCACTTTACTACATGGCCTCCTCTTGGTCATAACCAATACATACGAGTCATATACTACCCAATTGTATGGAGTAAATTTTAAACTTGAGTGGACTATTTTCTAAACGGATGAAGTAAATAAGTTAAGGGTTGAGTCGTACCCTATGGTTATAACTCAAGGGTGTTCACTCGTACTTCTAACAATATATATGACTTAGGAGGAGTCTAGAGTACAAGTAAAGGTAACACTCATACCCTCGGGTACAATTACTTATGGAGTCATATGGGGGAGTCATACCCCTGGACGGGGTAATTTTCCAACTTTTAACTAAAAGCCTAGGTCCCTTCACTATGTAAGGCATCTTGAGTTACCCTAGTCTTAAAGGTTTCTACCATGAAATTTGACTTTGTAAAGGCCTGAACACAAGGTGCTTGTGAAAATGTCTAAGTAAGATGTCTCGTTACATGATGATGGTTCTTTGAGCTAGGGAAATAGCCCAATATGAATGAATGCTTGATAAATGATATTGTGAAGGTAAAATGATCAATGTATTGTATAATTGATGACCTTGATGGTTTGATGAATAAGAAGGGGGTTAAAAGCCCTAACATGAAAATGAATGTTAATTATGTGTGGGACTAAATTGTGGTATTGAATTGCTAATGAAATATGAATGGCTTGTAAGGTTCTTAAGGACCATAGTTTGAATTGTACTAGCAGTTTAATTAAGGCATTGGCAAATTGAAATGGTTGAGCAATGAAGGCTCCCATGAGGACCATGTGGTTATGTATGATGTTGAATTGGCTAAATAGGTTAAAGTCCTTATGTGTGGTATTAAATTTATGTAGATGGATGGACAAAGTGTTACGATCCCTATGTAGACTAATGATAGTTTTTATGGTTTAAGGTTAAAGTTCCTATCCTAATCAAATTTCTTATGGTTAAAGTCCCTTGCATAATGAGATATCATGAGGTAGAAATTCCTAGCCAGATGAATTGGCTTAGGGTTAGAGTCACCTATCTAATATTGCATGAGGTTAGAATCCTTTGCCTAATATGTGAGCATATTGTTAGAGCCCCTTTCTTAAATGAATATGTGTAAGTGGTTAGAGCTACTCACTTATTTGAATGTGTGTGAGTGGTTACAGTCCCTTACTCAAATAGATGTGTGTGGGGTTTGAGTCCCTAACTTTATGATATGTGAATATGATTAAAGTCCTATTCCTAATGAGAAATTCTTTATTATATAACCATGGAGGTTGGAGTCCTCCATTGCATGGATGATGAATGAGTGCGTCTCAAGTATTGATAAGACTTGTCCCCTTGATTAACATGTGATACGTCAATATGTGTGGATAAGGTTATAAATGTGATTGAATATGATATATTGACTTGTTGATCAAATGATTATGCTATTTTAACCTTATCCTTGAGTTACATGCTAGCATTCCAATCGGTAACTGTCTTCGGGCGCTATGTCCCCATGCAACATAGGGGCCGGAGCATCTTCTTCTCTTCCTGCACAGTGATTAGACGATAAAAGTTGTTTGTGCAATGACTTTGGAGTGGTGAGCTTTCTTTATTCAAAAGATATTCATTCGTTGTCACCTATCTTTAGACATGATTTATCTTTGGCTGGCTATCGTCAGGGGCTTATCATGATGTATACAATTCTAAACTTCGATTGTATGGAGGTATAATGGATGACTGTGGCCTTAGGTATATTAGTTAGTTGATTATCCTAGTTAAGTGGTTATACATTGTTTATATTATTACTCATGGTATATTTTCCGCTATCTCATATTATTGTCAGGATTCACCCAACCCTTGTGATCATTCTGATTATTGTGACGGGTTATTAGGGCAACCTCTGGTTCATGTGGGCTTGAGGTTCCCACACGACATAGCCCGATTACAGGGCATATCAATTTACATCTTATTTCATTGAGAGTAAGGATAAGGAAATTTCTAAATGTGTCCATCTGATAGAATATAATCAAAGTAAAGAGAACAATAATACATGCACAAACACTATATGAGAATCATGTTGTATTTTAAAGACTACTTTCTTAATTTGTTGTGGTTCCCACAATCCTAGTTGTGGTGTTTAGATACTTATGACTATAAGAAAATAAATAATTCTTGACAGAAAGCATAGTTATAAACTTAAAAAGAATAAGATAAACACCAACGAATTTAAGTTATGAATCAAAACCCAAATATCGATCTTTGCAACATGCAAGAACACTTATATTTCTCAAAAGTAGTAATATAATGTAAAAATTAGTAAATATGGAGAACAAAAGAAGAAACTAATTTTCTTCAACTTCTACGACAACTCCTAGTTCTCTCTAAATCAAAAGTTCTCTTTCTCTCTCTCTAATATTCCAAAGTTCCTTTTTCTGTTGTCTTAAAAGTTGTGTACAAATTGTGTTTATGGAATATTTACATATATAGGAAAATAACTCCAAATAAAATAACTTAGTTAAAAATTGACTAAAAAATAATAATTTAGTTTGATTTCGACATGGCAGTGCACAATTGGCTCATTTATCTATGTTAATTCTCAAATCTTGAATGTTAGAAATTTATTATTATAATAAACTTAATACATTAAGTTTCTTGCTTTATTTCATTATACAATCTTCATTTTTAATTGACATATGCTCCAAATGTCTTTTTCTTTTAATTTGTTTAATCCTATAAATAAAAATATAATATTAAGTGGAATCCATAAAATTAATGCTCAAAAAGGTAATGAAAAAGACTTAATATGAGGTAAACTATGTCTAAATATATGTCATTTTAGCCTCACTTAAGTGATTTGCCAATTTTGCTAAATACTTAGTGAGTGATTTGGTGCCTTTAGTTTTGTCCTATGAGCATTGGAATAAGTATATGTTTAATGTAAGGAGTTATATATGGGATGATCCATACTTGTTCCATATTTATATAGGGGGATAATTCGTAGATGTGTGCCAGAGGTTGATATACAAGCATATTGGAGGTCTATCACTAGCCTGTCAAGGGTCATCATATTAGTATTCAGACAACCAAGAAAATTCAAAATGTGGCTAAAATTGGAAAAGCATATATCATGATTCTCACTATTATGTGAGGCCATATGATCAATTTGAAAAACAAGGGGTATGTGAAGAACACTTGAGCTTTCTCTCTCCCCAATATTTCTGATTGAGCTTTTTGATATTTTGGTTATTGATTGTATGAGTCTATTTAGGAGATCAAATGTGATGAAGTATACACTTTTAGATGTTAATTATGTGTCATAATCGATAGATAAAGGAGAACTTCCAACCAATTAGGGTAAGAGTGTCACAACATGCTTGATACGGAATATCTTTTTTAGATTTTATATGATAAGGGAAATCATTAGTAATGGAGGCTGTCATTTTTTTAATAGATTAAAAAGACCTAGATCCAACCTAATTCGATCGCACCCTTTTTAATTACTAATACCTTTTACCCGATGAAAATGCAATAACACCCTACAGTCAAATGCAAAGCTGTTTATAAATTTTTCATAGAAATTATAACAATAATCAACAACCCTAGAAATCCCAAAGTTTCAGAAATCTCTACTAAAATTAGGTGATTACCCCCTCATCTCATGAAATCCACAATCTTCTTTTGTAAGAATTTGTATTTACTTAAAAAAGTAAGTCATGATATTTTGCTTTGTTGTTTGTGCTTTCATTAGAATTTTTATGAGAATAGGGTTTAGATAATAGACAAGACACTCCATCAAGACGAACCATCTCTAGAACATATATACGAGAAAACTACTCGGCATAGAGAAAGTCTGAATAGGGATAAAATGGGCATAATTTTCAGTTGATCTAGGATTACTCAATTTCTATCAAAACCATACGAAGTACAAGGAAAACAAATTATAAAATCCATCATAATCTGCTCCTATTTACATTCAGGAGTGGGTAGTCTCTGAAGCAATCCTCCAAGTCTGAAATGCTAAGCCTTCAGTTGCTCAACACAAGCACCAAGATGTAAAGTCTACCACATCTCTTCTCATACTACTCCACCAATAATGCTACCTTAAATCGCTATACATATTAGTTGTACCTCGATGAATAGAATATCTAAGGTTTTGAGCCTACCAAAGTGTAAACTAAACCAAGTCTCTTACCCTTAAAAGACTAATGTCACCATTGAATCTCAGAATGGCCTCCGAATCTAATGTTGGCCTCCTAGTATAAACTTTTATCATTTAATATTGAATGCCACATAGTCCACTATCCTAAACCTATTGGACCCAAATCTGCTCTAATAAGGTAGACCTAGCCTCAACACTATCAAGGATCCTCCTAAGATCCAAATTATCAATATGAACCATTTTATTTGCAAAGGACTGAATATTCAAGGCAAAAGGTCACTCAGAAATTAAAATGAAGGTTAAGTTACCAATACTCATTGCCTTTTAACTCAAGGCATCCACAACCACATTCACCTTGCCCAGATGGTATAGAATAAGGAGGTCGTAGTCTTTCAATAACTCAATCCACCTTTTTGTCTTAAATTATGCCCTTCTAGGTCATAATGTCTAAAGACTACGATGGACGGTTATGATTTCGTAGTGAACACCATTGAAGTAATGCCTCCAAATATTAAGTGCAAGACTTACCATAACTAACTCCAAATCATGAGTCAGATAGTTGCTCTCGTTCACCTTCAGCTATATCAAAGAATAAATAATAGCTCAATTGTTGTGCATCATAACAAACTCCAAAAAAGCATCAGAATCATTACAATAAATAGTAAGCCCTTCATCCTTAAATAGAAGAGTTAAAATAGAAGATAAAATGAGCAAGTCCTTGATCCTAACAAACCTTACCACAAAAACATTAGGCCACTGAAATGGGACATGCATCATTGTTAATCTAGTTATAGGGGCTACAACAATAGCAAATCTATTAAAAAAATACCTCTAGTAGTCTGGCAAAAAAAAGTATGAATGCTAAAAGGAGACATAGGTCTATCCCAATCACAAATAGCCTCAATCATCATTCGTTCCACCGTAATACCATCTTTGGATACAATATTCCCCAAATATGCTATAGACTTAAGTAGGAACTCGTACATTGAGAATTTGGCATAACACATATGATCTCTCAAAGTGTGGAGAACAACATTCAAATTCTTCTAATGCCCCTCTATACTCCTTGAGAAGACAAGGATAACATCAATGATAACTATAACAATGGAGTTTAAATAAGGCTAGAAAACATTGTTTAACAAGTCCAAAAATGCTGATGGGTGTTGGTCAACCCAATAGATATCATAAAAAACTCACGATGGTTGTAGTCAGTCCGGAACATTATCTTAGGGATGCCCTCTACTTGAATACTCATTGATGTTAGCCAAACCGTATATCAAATTTACAAAACACCATTGTACCCTGAAGCTAGTAAAATAAATCATCAATATAAGGCATAGGATACTTAATTTTCACTTCCATCTTATTAAGCTCCTTGTATTTGATACATCTATGTATAAAACCATCTTTCATCTTTACCAATAAAATAGATGTAACCTAAGATGATATACTCAGCCTAATAAAACACATACTCAAACGATCCTAAGCCTGAGTGTCGTACTTTCAATGGTTTATAATAAAAGATGTAAATACTTGATCTACTACTAAAGAAGGACCTATAGTAGTACGTACTATAAGCAACAAATAATTGAACCTAAGACAACCCTAATTATGGTGTATAATAATCAAAAACATAAATATGTGCAGCTCAAATAAAATAAAATAGAAGCTGGCTAATTGCATATCAAAATTGATACGACTTGAACCTGGGCCTAGTCAAGTAGGGCATATCAAGTCCAATGAGGATAGGGGACTACCAACAATTCCAAACCATAATCATCCTTCATCCTATGTCATATAAATTCTGAACATATAACAAGATGAAACAAAAATAATTTAAACACATTAAATATATTCTATAATCATAATCCAACAGCCTTAATAAACTATCAAACCGATGCAAAATACAATGCCAATACTAATACCAAGGCTGACACTAATATCAACACCACCCATACCCATAATAGTCTGACAAATCCTATAACAAAAATCAAGCAACGTCTTATTGGGACATGCCCCTAACCATAGGCAAAACTAAAGCAAAGAAATAACAAAAATAAAAGAAGTCCATAGCATGAAAAGGATCCTTCTGGAGTATGGAATCTCACAACTTTAGTATGGCTTAAGGCTTTCCCTAATTCCAAGTCACTAAGCAGGAGGAATCATAGTATATCCAGTTCATGCGTTACGTTGGGATAGAGAACCCAATGATGATTATAAGATTGAACATTAGCATGTACTCAAGGATAACATAAAATAATGGAAATAATTCAAAACCAAAGTAAATAACCATATATAATCACATATATACATATATGTATATCGTCCCAGAAAAAAGAAAATCGGGTTTAGCATGTATTTAAAACCTTAACCTAGGTTGTGTAGCTTGGTCATCCTAAAACCATTGAAGGGCTATATGGATTCATCTCCCCTTTCTGAAATGGCCCAGTGCATGTTAGATGTATGACCGAAGAATAGAATCCAAGGATACCTAGTACATCCCCCAAAATACAAAGTTGGATATAATGCACACGGTCACTAAGACCACCCTCACATTGGCAAACGTGAGTTCCTAATGGCGATCCCATGGTACCCCTACCTTCCAAGGCATTGCGACTCAATCCCTTTTGAGACCAATTAAACCTTTTACACATCACCAAACAATTTACCAAAGAGTCTTGTATTAGGCATTATCCATTGGTATCGTTATACAAAAATTTAAGCTTACAAGTTTATCCTTTTATGACATAAAAACCATTAAACCATGATGACTCCAAAGTTTCAATTAAACAAAATCATGGTCACTAAGGCCTTTCCTATCCATTTAAAATCTACCAAACTAATTTAGGTTCCATTACCATATTATGTAATGCCAGAATTTAACGAATAGTCAAACTATGTGACAAAATTATTCTTATTGACATTTTAACAAACCATATGATTTCCAGAACCAAAAACATGTATTAATTTACCATTCCCAAGAAACCATATATTCAAATCGTAAATATAACATGAAAAACCATAAGTGAAACCTGGGAACGAATTATCCAAGAAAAAAAAACAAAAACTCCCTATATCTATTACAAAACTTAATCAATACCAAAATAAGACCATGAAAATAGTTCATTAAAAAATATTTTTAGTTGAACTATCAATAAGGGAGGAGTAGTATGCCTTAGACATTAAGGAAGATGGAGAGAAACGAAACTTTAAAGTCTTAATTAATTTACCTTTAATAAACCATAGCCTCTTCCTGGAAAGAGTTTAAAAGAGATTTTAAGAGTGTTTGATTGAGAATAATAGGTTAATAAAGCCCAAAAGATGTTTTATGTCATAAGGTCAAAAGGAGTAAAGAGGCGGAAATGTTAAGAATACCCCTAACTTAAAACAACAAAAATCCTGCAGGTAGGTATGAGTTGTCCTTCCAACTCGTCACCACATCATACGACTTGTACCATCCAGTTGTACCCAGAGCAAAAAGTTGGACACCTACACACTGTCCATCATACGACTCTATTGACCCATCTCATGACCAGACCATATGACTAGTATGGTCCAGTCTTATCAAAGACAGAATCCAAAGAGATTAATACTAGACTACACACGACTACATCTTATGCTTCATACCCTATAATCATGGCTCTCAGTGACCCACTTGTGCTTTGAGACAAGGCATGTTACTAAATTACTGATCAAATAAAGGACCAACCTATCATAACACCTAATGACCTGTACTCATCAAACCATAACCACAACAGAAACGCATCTACCATTATATGTACTCCTAATGACTAGGATCCCTTGATCATATCCACACCATACAACTCATATGGTGAGTCATTTCTAGGACAGTTAGCTCAATGCTCAGGAATTTTCCAAGGTCCAAAACCAAGGGTGTTTCTATTCTCCCCTACTTAGATCATTTTTCCTCAAATTATGGGACACGGCAGTACAAGCATGATTTGGACCCCAATCACTTCTACTCTTACCATTAAAAAGGTTAGAAAACATTGATGGTAACATCAACACATACTTTACACATGAATTCTTAGAGCAAAAAATAGTAATGGATACTTGAACTTCATGTCCTCTTTAGTTTCCCATATTGCCTCTTCCACTTTGTAGTTTCTCTACAGAACCTTTACCGAAGCTACGTCCTTGGTCTGCAACCGACGAACCTACCAATCAATGATTTTAATAGGGACCACCTCATAGCACAAGGAATCCAAAATACCATTGTCCTAATAGGTACAATTTGTGATGAATCACCCACACACTTCAACAATATAGAAAATTGGGTGAATGAAGCTCAAACTAGAAGGAAACTCCAACTCATACGCAATATTACCAACCTTTGTCAAAACCAAGTATGTACTGACATGCCGGGGACTGAGCTTTCATTTTTTCCAAACCACATCACTCCCTTCATGGGAGAAAGCTTCAAGAACACCTTATCCCCAACTTCAAAATCTAACTTCATACGCCGCACATACTTATAGAACTTTTGGTGACTTTTGGCAACCTTAAGCCTATGCTGAATCACCTTCGCCTTCTTCATGGCTTAGTGAACAAAATTCGGGCCAAACATCTCTGCCTCACTACCTTGAACCATTCAATTAGAGACCTACACCTCCAACTATATGAGACCTCAAATTGAGCTAACCTAATGCTAGAATGGTGGCCATTGTTTTATGAAAACTCTATAAGTTAAAATTGCTCAACCCAACTACCACCATTGTTAGTAACACAATCACGAAGCATATCTTCCAATGTCTAAATAGTTCTTTCTTCTTGCTCATCCAACTATGCCTGAAAACAAGTACTATCACTCACCTTGGTCCCCAAACCTTTCTGAAATAACCACCAAAAGTGGGATGAAAACTGTCCACCGCAATTTAAGATAATAGAAATAGTAAAGCCATGAAACTTGACAATCTCTTGGAGATCATAATCCTCAGTCGAGAAATTTTTTTGTATAGGCAAGTAGTGAGAAGACTTAGTCATCCTATCAACTATGACCTAATCCAAATTAAACTAATTTCAAGATCGAGGAATATCGGTAATAAAATCCATATGGATCACTTACATCTTCCAAACAAGCAACTCAATTTCTTGATACAATCCTTTGAGCTTAATATGCTCAACTTTTACTTGTTGGCATACCATGCAATTAGCAATAAAACTAGCCACATCACTCTTTATATTGTTCAACTAATAAATCTTCTTAAGGTCATGATACATTTTTGTCAAACCAGGATGAATAGCATAATGCGACTAATGCACCTCAGCTAAGACCCTCTTCCGTAATCCATCTTGTTGGGAATACATAACCACTTTTTGTACCGCAAGGTTCCATAGCCACTAATCTCGAAGGCCATCACCTTCTTCATACCTACATAACCCTTGATCCTCATAAATACAGGGCCAAACACTTGCTTCTCCTTTATTTTATTACCAACAGACGATTGTGACACCTTTTGTAGAAACACACCGCCATCCTCACAGTCCAAGAGATGACTCAACGATTTGCCAAATGGTGAATATCTTTAACTAAATATTGCTTCCCTTCATCCATAAGATCTAGAATTCACATGGATAACTACCGAATAGAATCAACAACCACATTAGTTTTACCTGGATGGTAGTTAAGACTCATGTCGCAATCCTTGAGTATCTCAAGTCATCTCTTTTGCTTGAGGTTTATCTTCTTCTGAGTAAATACGCACTACAGGCTCTTATGTATGGAAATGATATCCACGTGAACCCTATATAAATAGTGACACCATATTTTCAATACAAACACCACAACCAATATCACCAAGTCATAAGGCAGATAATTCTTCTCATGTACCTTCAACTATCCAGAGGCATAAGCTATTATGTTTTAATGCTTCATCAAGATACATCCAAGCCCTATATGGGGTGCATCATAGTATACCACAAATCCATAAGTGCCTTCGAGCAAGGTGAAGACTAGAGCCAAAGTTAGTTTATCCTTCAGCTTCTCAAAACTACCCTACAGGCATCATACCATAAGAACTTCACCTTCTTTAGAGTTAAATTAGTCAATGGGGTAGCTATAATCTAAAAAATCTCCATAAACCTCTAGTAGTAACTAGTAAAACCCAAGAAGTCTAAATATCAGTTGGACTCATAGGTCTAGGCCACTTTTTAACCACTTCAACCTTTTGTGGATCAACCATGATACCCTCAATATAGATGATATAACCTAGAAAAGTGGCCTACAACTGCTGCTCTTTCAAGTTCTACAATACTATACGGAGGTGATTAGCATGATTCATCTCACTCTTTGAGTACACAAGGATATCGTCTATGATTATAATGACAAATAAATCCAAAAATAGTTGGAAGCCTCTATTAATAAAATCCATGAATATTGTCGAGGAATTAGTAAACCCAAAAGACATAACCAGAAACTGAAAATGCCAATACCGAGTATGAAAAGTAGTCTTAGGGATATCCATCTCTTTAATATTTAACTGATGATAGCCAGACCAAATATCAATCTTGGAGAAAAACTTAGCACCCTTCAACTAATCAAAAATATAATCGATCCTTGGAAGAGAGTGCTTTTTCTTTACCATCACCTTATTTAACTGTTGGTAATCAATACACATTTGAAAAGAACCATCCTTCCTATGCATGAATAACACCAGTCCACTTCACTAGAACATACTAGGATGGATGAAACCCTTGTATAAAAGATCATTTTGTTGTTCCTTAATCACATTTAACTCATCTAGAGCCATTTTACACAAAGAAATAGAGATGGACGAGTGTTCAAAACAAGAAAATCCCAAACATAATGTTCCTATCAAGAGGGACACCATGAAGGTTATTAGGGAAGACCTCAGGAAATTCATTGCCCACTAGGATGGAATGCAAGGAAGGACCCTCCTAGTTAGAATCCTTAATCGAGACCAGATGATAGAAGCACCCTTTAGAGATCAATATTAGAGCTCTAAGATACGATATAAACTTCCCTTAGGTGCCATGGAACCACCTTCCCTTTCAATAATTGGCTCATTAGGAAAATTAAAGTCAACTATATCGCTCCGACAGTCTAGATATGAATAGCATGGTGCAACCAATCCATCCCCAATATAACATCAAACTAAACCATATCTAATTCAAATAGATCCACCAAAGTTTCCTCACCACCCATAGATATAACACAAACCCTATACACTCTTCTAGCCACCACAAAGTCACCAACCAAGGTAGAAATAAAAAAGGGTCTGAAACAAACTCCGGCCCAAAGCAAAAATGCACAACCACAAATATGGTCACACAAGAAAAATTAGAACATAGATCAAGTAAACAATACACATCATGCAAAAGAATTTCAACATACCGATCACAGCATCGGTGATGCCTGAAACTTCTAGTGGGTACAGAGAGCATAAAGTCAATTCAAAAAAGTTTTGAAACCAGACCGTGCACCTTTTGGTGTTAAAGTTGAAGAAGAGGCAACATGAACCTTGTTTTCTCCTCAAGCAACCTTACCAATAGGAAATTTTCTAACCATGTACCTTGGCTAACCGCAGTTGAAGCACTTTTCCTTTCTTTATTCATAGTAACCCTAAGGCAATCAACCATAAAATCTACAAGGAGGATATAATGGAGTTGACTGACCCTCACTACCCTAAGATTGGGCACCCTATTCCTTCAAGTGGTCGCCACCATGGAAGTGTCCATCAAGCGATACCTTTGGGTAAGTAACTTTAGTTGTCGACTAAGACCAAGAGTTGCCACACTTTTTCCTTAGCCACTTTCTACCATCCCTGCTACTTTGCTACTGTCCATCACCCAACAAAAAATCAAAACTTCTTGCTCTGCCTCTCTATTATCTCCACCTGCTTCTTCTTCTCTTTCTCTATCTGTTGCATGTACACAACCAACCTAGAAATACCCATGTCCTTGTTTAACAAGGCATTTTGACCCTCCAAAATTAAGTTTTGAGACAACCCGTAAGCAATCTTTATGTTTTTATCTCTCATGCTAGAAACCAAATCTGGGGAATATTGAGGTAACTAGTAAAATTTCATGGCATACTTCCTGACTGACATCTTGCCTTGCTTTAGATTAACAAACTATTCTGCCTTAGGTTGCCTTAGCTACTGAGGAAAGAAGCTATCCAGGAAAGTATTAGAAATAACCTCCCATAGATCTGACTTAGCATCATTACCCCTTATCTGATCTTATTCCTCATACCACTAGTACACCACATCCTTCAGCTGGCAGGCAGAAAAATCCACATCCTCTACATTAGAGGCATGCATGACATAGAAGATATTTCCCATCGCATCTAAAGAATCTTGAGGATCTTTCTCAACTTTAATACCAGTGAACAAAGAAGGGTTCAACCTCATGAACTAGAAAACCATTGTGGCCTCAGAAGATAGAGTAATAGGAACACCATGCTCAACCTGAGAAGCTACCAACTAGGATAACATATGGATAGACTGATGAAACCCAACATTTGTCACATCATCCTAAGAGTCTTAAGAATAAATTGAGGGAATCAATGGAACTCTAGAAGGGCAATGAGGAACTGTACCTCTAGAATTGGTCTAGACCCAATAAGTTAAATGGGTTCCATCAACATTATCCTTGGAGGGGACAGAGGATTTTTTAAGATTTAAAGATAATCGAAGAGGCATGATCTAAAAAGAAAACAAATAGGAATTAGAGGATAATTCAAGAACTTGGACTCCATATCTTGAAAACATAAAACAAGAAAGTGAAATAGTCCTAAATGTCTCGTACCCTCTCCTTTATGAGTGTGGCACACTACATACCTTAAATGAGACTCTACTTGACATAGCTTTGTTGGACACTTAGTTTACCATGAATCTTTGGCTATGATACCAGTCTGACATGACTAAAGCTAGGGCCTAGTCATTTCGGGCATCTCAAGTCCAACTAGGATAGAAGACCACCCCTAATTCCCAACCATAACCACCATGCACCCTATGTTAAATGAATTCCTAACCTATAATAAGATAAAAAAAAAAAGAATTATTTAAATACATTAAATAAAGTTTATAAACATAATCCAACAACCTTAATCAAATATGAAATTGGTGCAACCCCAATGCCAATAGCAATACAAAGGCTGACACCAATACTGATACTGCCTATGCTCATAGTAGTCTGATAAATCCTCTCACTAGAATCAATTAACGTTCGATCGGGATATGCCCCCGACCATAGAAAAATCCAAACTGAAGACATAATATATTAAAAGTTGACTATAGAATTAAATAGAGCCTTTAAAAATATAGAAGGTCACCACTTTAGTCTAACTCAAAGATATCCTCGAATCCAAGTTACTAAGAGTTAGGAATAGTAGTATGACCAATTCCTACATTGTATAGGGATACAACGCTCGAAGACGATTAGCATCTATTCAGGGATAAGATAAAATAATACTAGAAATTCAAAACCAAAGTAAATAAGAATATGCAATCATAGAGATACACTTATGTATATTATGCTGGAAAAGGGAACAGGGTTTAGCATGTATTTAAAACCTTAACCTTTGTTGTGTAGCATGGCAGTCCTAAAACCACCCATGGGCTTAAAGAGTTCTATATTTGTTGAAAGAGCCCCAGTGTGTGTTAGCCGCATAATTGGAGCAAAATACATGTGATGAATAGTATATCCACCAAAATATAAAGTGTGACATAATGCACATGGCCACCAAAAACACCCTTATATCGCCAAACATGAGTTTCCAATGGCGATCCCCCTAGGACCCCCACCTTCCATGGCTTTTCTATTCAATTTCTTTTAAGCCTAATTAATCCTTTTACATATAACCAAATAATTTACAAAGGTTTCTTTTCATTAGGCATTAACCATTGGTATCGTCACACAAAATTAGAGCTTCCAGGTCTATCCTTTTATTCCATACCTAAACCATTACACCAAGTGGACTCCAAAGTTTTAGTTAAACCAAATTATGGCATTAAGGCCATTCTTATCCATTTAAAACCAACCAAACCAATTTACGTTCCATTACCATATTATGCAATGTAAGAATTTTAAGAATAGTGCACTATGTGAAAAAATCATTCTCATTATCATTTTAAGAAACATAATGAGGGCATATGATTTCCAAAACTAAAACCAAATATCAATTTACCATTCCCATGAAACCATATATTCAAATTATAAATATAACATGAAAAACCATAAGGGAATCATGGGAAATCATTATCTGACCAAGAACAATCAAAACCTCCAACATCTATTTTAAAACCAAATTAATACAACAATAAGACCATTAAATCCATTTATTAAAATATGCTTTTAGTTGAAATAACATTGATAGAGGAGTAACATGCCTTAGAAACCAAGGAAGATGGAGAGAAACCACCCTTTAAAGCCTTATTCGATTTTCCTTGAAGAAACCCTAGACGCTTGCTTGAAAGTGATTTTAAGAGAGATTTTAAGAGTGTTTGATTAAGAATAATAGATCAATAATGCCACAAGAGATGTTTTATATCACAGTTTCAAAAAGAGTTAAGAGGGGGAAATGTCTAGAGTACATCTAACTTAAATCTATAAAAATCCCACAGGTGGGTAAGAGTTGACCCTCCAATTCGTCACCACATTTATGACTGATACCATCCAGTTGTACCCAAAGTAAAAAGTTTGATATCCACATACTGTCCACCATACGAATCTATTTCCCTAACTCATGACTAGACCATACGACTATTATGGTATACTCGTACCAAAGGTAGAACTGGATAATATACAACTACACCTTACCACTAATACCCTATCCTCGTGGATCTTAGTGAGCCACTTGTACTTGGATCTAAGTCATGTTATTAAGTTACTAATTAAATAAATGACAAACACGTCAGCACATCTAATTACTCGTACCCATTAAATTATATCCACAACAAAAACCCAACCACTATTCTCTAGACTCCTAACGACTAGGATCCCTTGATCGTAGCCATATCATACAACTCATATGGTGACTTATTTCTTGGACAGTGAGCTTAAATCTTAGGATATTTCCAAAGCCTAAATCCCAAGGCATTTCAATCATACCTATGATCACAACATTCGAAGTCACAAACGCCAATCTACAAAGAATATTATATAAGTGACCTCATCCACCTATTGACTGGGTATCAGCTTGGCCACTTATCAACCCACTTGAGAACTATCTTCAAAACCCTAAAAACCACTTTTAAGTCACCATGCACAACCCTATGGTGGAGGAAATAATGATCTGATCAATTAGTACTTTCTGCTAAAGGTTTAATTTTTCTAAACCAAGTACACTCTTTGGAAAAATGCCCTACAAGACTATAATCATAACATGCATCGAGCATTTTTCTCTATCATAAAGGTTTATCTAGTAAAAAAATTCCATCTCGTCCTAATGACCTTTACTATACATCCTTCAAAGGTTAACCATCACTCTAATGGGTCTGATATGCACCCCTTAAAGATGACTAGTCTAACCTGCATCTAAGAATTAAAGTGTTACCTAAAAGAGCCTACTATTCTAACCCTAATGTTGATAAAGTTAATGATGGGGTTACCTACCCTATAAACCTCTATCTCTACACTGTGAGCAATTGTGGCTCATAACATAACTAACCTACTAATAGGACTACTTTTTTATGCCCCATCGAGTCTTGTGATATATCTCTTCCTTAGTCTGGACATAGTCAGTAATATATATAAAACATCCACCAGAAGAATTTGGACTTTGAGCAGACATGCAAAAAGAAAGTCTCAACCCTCTTATAAAACATCAAATCTACTCATACACGATTAGCAGAGTTGTAGTGGTATGCCTATCTAACTCATAAAACCTTGCCACATACTCAAAAACCTTAATGACCTAAAATGTTTTTATTCTGAAATGGGATGAAGGAATTTTACCTAGACTTTCTTTGCTTAATATTTTAAAGTTTTGGGCTACTCACGAATTGACTTATTTTTAAGGATATAATGATCAAATGACATATGGTACTAGTGTGGGTTGTAATTGTAGTATTTGATATAACACGTAAATAGCCAATGATCTTAGGAAGTTGTTATAACTTTTTGAACCAGAAATAGAGTTATAAAATTATAATTACAATATTTATTGTGGAGGGGTTGGATCCTAATGTGAAAATTTATGGTATGTGTTTTAAAATGAGAAAATTTTGGGAGGGGTCCTGAGCTTTTATTGAAACCCTTGCAGTAGAAA
>JAPEIP010000006.1:124259462-124304214 GCA_026120095.1 Capsicum chinense
CTTTTCTATTCAATTTCTTTTAAGCCTAATTAATCCTTTTACATATAACCAAATAATTTACAAAGGTTTCTTTTCATTAGGCATTAACCATTGGTATCGTCACACAAAATTAGAGCTTCCAGGTCTATCCTTTTATTCCATACCTAAACCATTACACCAAGTGGACTCCAAAGTTTTAGTTAAACCAAATTATGGCATTAAGGCCATTCTTATCCATTTAAAACCAACCAAACCAATTTACGTTCCATTACCATATTATGCAATGTAAGAATTTTAAGAATAGTGCACTATGTGAAAAAATCATTCTCATTATCATTTTAAGAAACATAATGAGGGCATATGATTTCCAAAACTAAAACCAAATATCAATTTACCATTCCCATGAAACCATATATTCAAATTATAAATATAACATGAAAAACCATAAGGGAATCATGGGAAATCATTATCTGACCAAGAACAATCAAAACCTCCAACATCTATTTTAAAACCAAATTAATACAACAATAAGACCATTAAATCCATTTATTAAAATATGCTTTTAGTTGAAATAACATTGATAGAGGAGTAACATGCCTTAGAAACCAAGGAAGATGGAGAGAAACCACCCTTTAAAGCCTTATTCGATTTTCCTTGAAGAAACCCTAGACGCTTGCTTGAAAGTGATTTTAAGAGAGATTTTAAGAGTGTTTGATTAAGAATAATAGATCAATAATGCCACAAGAGATGTTTTATATCACAGTTTCAAAAAGAGTTAAGAGGGGGAAATGTCTAGAGTACATCTAACTTAAATCTATAAAAATCCCACAGGTGGGTAAGAGTTGACCCTCCAATTCGTCACCACATTTATGACTGATACCATCCAGTTGTACCCAAAGTAAAAAGTTTGATATCCACATACTGTCCACCATACGAATCTATTTCCCTAACTCATGACTAGACCATACGACTATTATGGTATACTCGTACCAAAGGTAGAACTGGATAATATACAACTACACCTTACCACTAATACCCTATCCTCGTGGATCTTAGTGAGCCACTTGTACTTGGATCTAAGTCATGTTATTAAGTTACTAATTAAATAAATGACAAACACGTCAGCACATCTAATTACTCGTACCCATTAAATTATATCCACAACAAAAACCCAACCACTATTCTCTAGACTCCTAACGACTAGGATCCCTTGATCGTAGCCATATCATACAACTCATATGGTGACTTATTTCTTGGACAGTGAGCTTAAATCTTAGGATATTTCCAAAGCCTAAATCCCAAGGCATTTCAATCATACCTATGATCACAACATTCGAAGTCACAAACGCCAATCTACAAAGAATATTATATAAGTGACCTCATCCACCTATTGACTGGGTATCAGCTTGGCCACTTATCAACCCACTTGAGAACTATCTTCAAAACCCTAAAAACCACTTTTAAGTCACCATGCACAACCCTATGGTGGAGGAAATAATGATCTGATCAATTAGTACTTTCTGCTAAAGGTTTAATTTTTCTAAACCAAGTACACTCTTTGGAAAAATGCCCTACAAGACTATAATCATAACATGCATCGAGCATTTTTCTCTATCATAAAGGTTTATCTAGTAAAAAAATTCCATCTCGTCCTAATGACCTTTACTATACATCCTTCAAAGGTTAACCATCACTCTAATGGGTCTGATATGCACCCCTTAAAGATGACTAGTCTAACCTGCATCTAAGAATTAAAGTGTTACCTAAAAGAGCCTACTATTCTAACCCTAATGTTGATAAAGTTAATGATGGGGTTACCTACCCTATAAACCTCTATCTCTACACTGTGAGCAATTGTGGCTCATAACATAACTAACCTACTAATAGGACTACTTTTTTATGCCCCATCGAGTCTTGTGATATATCTCTTCCTTAGTCTGGACATAGTCAGTAATATATATAAAACATCCACCAGAAGAATTTGGACTTTGAGCAGACATGCAAAAAGAAAGTCTCAACCCTCTTATAAAACATCAAATCTACTCATACACGATTAGCAGAGTTGTAGTGGTATGCCTATCTAACTCATAAAACCTTGCCACATACTCAAAAACCTTAATGACCTAAAATGTTTTTATTCTGAAATGGGATGAAGGAATTTTACCTAGACTTTCTTTGCTTAATATTTTAAAGTTTTGGGCTACTCACGAATTGACTTATTTTTAAGGATATAATGATCAAATGACATATGGTACTAGTGTGGGTTGTAATTGTAGTATTTGATATAACACGTAAATAGCCAATGATCTTAGGAAGTTGTTATAACTTTTTGAACCAGAAATAGAGTTATAAAATTATAATTACAATATTTATTGTGGAGGGGTTGGATCCTAATGTGAAAATTTATGGTATGTGTTTTAAAATGAGAAAATTTTGGGAGGGGTCCTGAGCTTTTATTGAAACCCTTGCAGTAGAAAATCTAACCGATGAAGTGGTACCACTGTGGTGGTAACAACAACTGTAATGGAAACCTATGTGAAAATGGCACAAACTATTGCAGTGATAATTATCTTCTGCAATGGTAACATGAAGTAAAATTATAGTTATAAAAGAACGAAAACATTCATTCCCTAAATTTTTTACAAATTATAAAGTATCTCTGTGGGAGGCAATTTTCAAAGGATTCTTAAAGTTGTTAATGTTTTGAGTTAAGTAATTATGTTATGGTCTTAAAATCACTTTCTTTAACTTAGAAAATCACTACAAAATGGATTAATAGTGGGTTTTGGGGTTTAGTCCAAATTTATGAAATTGATGAAAATGATGGGATTCTTTATGAATTTAATAAACACGAATTAGACAAGAATTATGGTTTTTTATGGTACTTCAAGTAAAATTCTTGAGGTTTAAATAATAATAAAACCATAAGATGATGAAATTGGGTAAATTAATGGCTATTATTAATGTGTTATGATCTCTAATGATTAAAAGAGAATGAACTATTGAAATTAGGATGTATTTTTATTTTTGTATAGAGCAAGAACAAATTGAATAAGAACAAAAAGGAAAAAAGTATGGCTTAAAGGTGAATTTGAACAAAAGAGTTAAGGTAGGATATGGTTTTATTGTAGCACATAAACTTCCTTTTCTTTGTGTTTGTTTATGGAATTGACATATATGATTTCCTTCTAACAATATTTGTGATTTAATGACTGCATTGTATTTTATCTGCATTGTGTTGATGTGTTGTGATAAGGGGTTGGGTACTACTTCAGCACGGATGTGATAATGGGTCGAGTACCATGTTAGTTCAATGGTGGTGTTAGGTCGTATACCATGCCAGTATAAGTTTTTTTTTATAATGAGGTTGATAAGGGTTAGAGATGATGCAAACACATCTTACATAAAGCACTCATACTCATATATTAGGTGCCTATTGATTATTATACATGATGATGAGTGGTTGATGAAAATGATTAAGTATGACTACATGTGAAAGTAAGATTATAGGTTGTAAATATGTGAAAAGATTTGATGGTTGACTTGAACAATATCATTTCTTTTGAATTTTTGTATGATGCTTTTATACTTGTTTGGCTTGCTTACTTGTACATTGTTGAGTTATTTGACCTATGATTATTATGATACTGGTTGATGTACTGTGCTACCTTTAGTCTTCTTTTTGTTAAGTGTAGAAAATCTTCCACTAGCTGACATTCAACATCCGCTCTAGATAGAGATTTTGACTTAATTTTTAAAGGAACACTATGGTCGGGCAACATTTGGATCCTCTTATGAAGTTGATCCCTTGTTTTAGAGACTAAGATAATTTTGTATAATTTCTCTAATTACAAACTTAGTTGTTTTAAGATGTTCTTGTATGCTGACTTCTTGTCTAAAGTATTGTAATAAATAGTGATTTTGGCATTCTATTTGTTTTATGTGGATTACAATGTCTGCAAATGTTTACTATTGATGAAATGAGACTATTTTAGCACTTTTTTAAAAGCATAATAATATTACCATGCATATGAAAGTGTGGTTCTCTTGTCATAGGTTAGGGTGGGTGCCAATCATGACCATTTGGGTCCTAAAAAAACTTCCATAAAACTATGCTCTAGTACTGTAAACTAACTCCAAAGACACAAGTACAGGCTACAGGCATATACCTCTCTAAGAAAATCTTTGAGAATTGAGTCCATGTCATAGGAGAGGTCCAGCTAGCCTAGAATCAATATAACCCCTCAGTCAAAATTTTTCTGTTAGATCAAACTAACATATGGCGTAGTCCATACAATGTGAAATAACCCGACTGGGGGTCTTTTCATAATAAATGTCACAAGTCCAACCAAGACCAGAGACCACTCCTGTTACCCAACCCAACCTTTAGCCACCTGCCCTAAGTTGGCTAAAGTTTGAGCATATAACAAGATAGTATAACTGCTTACTTGAAGACTTTGGGATAGGATCATAACCGTGACTGACCCAACCGAGTCCAACCATCCCATTCAAACTATCCAATCATACCAAACCAAACCAATACTAAAACAAGGGCCATAAACCAGGCCATAGCTAAATAGGTTCCAAAACATAATATTATTGATCCCAAAATGAAATACGATGGAACAGTGAGAAATTATGTCCATTGATGTTATCCCCAAATGCTAAGGCTGATATCAAAATCAATACTGCCCATTCCAACCCATAGTAGTACCACAAAACCTCTAACCAAAAATGTAAGAGTATTCGATTGGGATATGCCCCAACCATAGCCAAAACCAACGTCCAAAAATAAATTAAAATGTTAAGAAATATCAATAAAATAAAATGGAGACTTTTAAAAGATGGAATCTCAACACTTAAATCCAAAAGTTGTACCCCAAGTCAAGCACTATGTAGGAGTAGTAGAACGGTCGGTTCCTTCATAGCATAGGTATACAGTCACTTAAATATGGGTTAGCAAGTGATTGCTAGTTAGAAATAAGGATAAGTATTAAATAATGTCATTTATAAAATCGAGTAAAACTATCCATATGCACACAAACCATATATATATATATATATATATATATATAAATTCCGGGGAAGGGAACCGTGTTTAGCATGGCATTAAAACATTTACCTGGGCTATGTAGCTTTGCCAACCTAAACCACCCATGGGCTATATAGGTTCAACTCCCCCTGCTGAAAGGGACCCAGTGTGTGAAGCCACACAATCAGGGAAAAAAACCTGAGATGATTAGTACATCCCCGAAATATAAAGTGTGACATAATGCACATGATCACCAAGACCAAACCTCACCTTAGCCAATATGAGTTTCCAGTTTTGGTCCCCTCGGGACCTCCACCTTCCATGGCTTTGCTACACACCCCATAATTATTTCCCAATAACAACAATTACCAAGCAATCAACCAATCCATTTACCATTTATTAACTAAGGCCATTAATAGTGGTATTGCTATACCGATTATACTTGAAAGTTTTATCCATATCTAATAATATATTGGTTTAAGGTATTCTATGTACCCTTCTTGATTTCCAATTAACTAAAAACATTTCCACCAAGGTCTTTCCAATCCATTTAAACCATTCATATCATTTAGAGTTCTATTACAAAGTTTAAACCATGCTAAGTACCATTGAAAAACCAATATTATAGTGAAAACATTGTTAAAGACATTTTATCAAACACATTGGGGGCATAATATTTCCAAAATCTTATGTACGAAATAACCATTCCGATGCATCCAATTATCCAAAACCACCATTAATGCATATAAAAGCATAGTTAAAACATTGGAAAATAGTAACCAAGCATTTATAAACAAAACCCAAGAGTCATATTTGAAAAGCCAAAATCAAACAATATTAAAACATTGAATAAAACCATGCTTTCTATTGGAACAACAACGAGGGAAGATAGCATGCCTTAATTGAAAAAGTAGATGGAGAGAAACCACCAACAAGATCCCTAATTTAGTCCTCTAGTTAAAACCCTAACTTCCTTTCCCAAAAGCTTTTGAGAAAATTATAGAGTGTTTAGGAAGAGTTTTTAAGTGTCAATAAAAAAAATAATAGGGTTAATAGCCTCCCAAGTGAATTAGAAGTCGTGGGACCTTATTACGGTAAGTGGGGAAATATTCGATTACCCCCACTTAGGTTGCACAAAATCCCATCATAGGAGTATGACTAACCCTCACGAGTCTTACCCTTCGATACGAGTGGTACCCACAACTCATTTCTTAAGCCTTAACCATTGGACTCAACATTGTCCAGCATATGACTCAACCTACCCAAGTTGTATTGGCAGCATATGATTCATACAATTCAACCATATCACTGGCAAGATAGAATCATAAAAGGTTTGAACATTATCCACTATACAAGTCCTGCGTATGACTCATACCATATCTTATGGACCCTGGTGAGCCACTCATACTCAGACCCAACTTAAGTTACCAAGTCTAAGGCTAAGCTAAAGAAAAAAATTATCTATATCAAACCATATGATGCATACCACAAAGTCATACCCATTCCAATGACAAAAATCAATCCCACCAATCAACACTGGTCAACATACGACTGGACCATACTATTAATTTCCTAGCATACGGCTCGTAACTATGAGCCATATTGGGTCTAGAGATAAGAATTCCAAGAAATTTTCTATGGGTTAAAACCTAGGGTTTTTCACCACGATCCTCTATTAAGACCAAATTAAGAAACTCTTTACACAACTAGTCAATAACTTGAAATCACCATTACATGGGGCCTCTGTAATCCTAGGTTGATCCAATCTCAGAAACCAACCCAACATCATCTACTCATCTATGTTCATAACTGGCTAGGTTGCTATTGGCTGTAGAAGTATTGGTGTTAGCAGGACTTCTACTCTATGAGCCATAGTTGTAAGTTGTGCTCCTAAACCAATACACCCTAGGCTACTGTATGATCCCTATCTATTACCAGACCACCAACTAACACCAATAGTATTACCAAAGTATCACGATGTAACAAAGAAAGATATAAATCATAATAGGACCTATGTTGCTGCAAACCTACCTACTATTGTGGTGGCTGAACCTCCTAGTCTCGAGCTTGGGATACAACTCTAGCCTGACCATAAACTGTTGGTCTATCAAAAACATTAACCAGTGTCTTAGGTCTAGGTTTAAATTCCTAATCCCTAATCATCATGGCACACTTCTTGGCCATCAATAAAAGAGTGAAATAAATAAGACTATAGAAATCAATATAGATACCATGTATGAAAATGAACAAAAAAGGAGATATTTTCCTAAGAATATCCTATATCATCGTAAAGATAAGGTTCAAACATCATCAAACCAATTCGTAGTATTTTAGAAGATACTTTTTCGTGCATCAATAATATCGGTTAACATAGGCTCTAATACCAAATTTTCATGACCCAATTTCTTAATCATGATGGCACCTATTATAACCCACTAATCGGTATGCCGATCCATAGCCCGAAATGACAAGTAGCAGGCTAACCAGTTGAACATATGAAAATAAAGGATAAAAATATGTGATGAAAACATAAAGAAACTAAAAGCAGTACTACATAAATATGAACATACTATAGAATAGAAGGAAGATTACAAAATATACAAAATAAGTATCCCCTATAACTTTGTAAGGTTGGTACAAAAGCCACTAAACTAAAATAAAGACTAGACAATGCCAAATATACAAAATAGTCTCACAATATATAAAAAGACTATCAAAGAATGGAAGGAGGAGGCAAATCAACTCTATACTCTAAAAGCTTACCCTAGCTCTAAATAACACCATAACCCGAGGATAATGTTAGTGGTGATGATTCATACCTAGCTCAATATTACAGAAAAGTGCATAAATATTTATGAAAAATAAATAATGGGTACTTAGTAGGCATCATTGGTCAATTAAGCTAAATTATAGTAAAAGCATAAATAAAGTGAATGAATATAAGCTAAAGCTAGCTATAAATAGGTGGAAACAGGAATGGTAGAAATAAAAGGAGTAGGGCACGACAGTGCAGAGGATTGATTAGCTGGATTTGTAATTAGAGATTGAAGGTCTATTAGTTCTAAGTGCCACTATGGTATATAAGACTATTGATGCTTTTTAGGTGTATTTTTTGATATTTTTTGGTATGATAATTTTCACAATTGACTGTAAAAAAAATAGGTAGAAATAAAGTATGGCTATAACCTAATTGATCCCTTATAAGGCCAGAATGTACAAACAAGAAGAAAGTAACCCAATCGAGCCCATAAGACCAGTGGATATAAATAATGAGTGTCATTCTTATAAAAATAGAATAACAATAATAATACATGTAAAATGATCCCATAGGTGTCAAAGAGTATCTGAAACTTCTCTCCGATCATAATCCAATGTCATACAAATTTTAACTATTTTCCAAATCACAAACCAATATCCATATAGATTATAAATGTTGAAATATAAAAAAAAATAGAGAATATTATTAATATTATAAAATACAGGAATCAATCCAAATATTATATAATAATAAGGAAGCTAGATGTTGGAATAAAACTGGAATTATTTTTTTTGGTTTAATTTGTATTTTATTAATAATCAAATAAGAACAAAAACAAGAATAGGCTAACCAATCCCAAAATTCGCACAAGAGAAAAACAAAATAAAAAAGTAGGGTCCATAAGACCAGCCCAGGACAAAAATATATAAATAAAAGTGGGGTTTCCTAAAGAGATAAGAAGCTCAATTCAGTACTCTTCGCCTCTTAACCTTCTTCTTTTTTCCTCATGGCATTCTTCTTCAATCAGCAGCTCGATCTTCTATTTGTTTGGGTGGTGAATGTTGTTCCTTAGTTCGTTGGAAATATTTGGTAACAAATCCAGCTTCAAAAGTAAGTCACCTTTTCTTTTTAACATAAATTGATTGATGTTCTTACTTAGCCACCTCTTCTTCTTAACATAAATTAATTGATGTTCTTGCTTAGCACCTTCATTTCATCTTTATTTTCCATCAATAGTTGAGATCTCTGGTACTGAGGTGTGGTTTTTTGTGCTCAAAATAGGGTCTAGTCCGCTTAGTCTGGGACATCATTCTAGGTATGCTTACAAGATCTTCTGTGCTAAGATTATATATCTTGCTCAATGTTAATCTTCCTTTTGAATTAGATCTTGAAAGGAGGAAGATAAATGGATGCTTGGACACACTGGATCTTTGATGATGCCATAAACCTAAGCTGCATGTTGTCCTAAACTGGAATTGATAAATAAAGTAAAAAGTAATAATAATCAAGGATTATAACTCTAACAAAGTCTAACTAACCATAATTACTAAGGTAAGGCAATTAGTTATTAAAGGCAATACAAGCCCTAAACACTAAGCCAAAAGTGTGATTTATGACCACAAACTACCCCACCTAGGATAACAAATCCAAAATAGGGATCATGAAAATAGCTAAATAACCATAAACTCAAAAATCAGCCTAGGTAAGGAATAGAGGTCATATAGGTCAACAAGGATCTATTATAGGATTTTTTCCTAAAAAATATAATGGTGGGCCCCACTTCTAATCCCAAAATCCAACCTATCCTTGTATTAACCTTTTCAATACTATCCCAAGGCTCTATCTATCCTAAAATAAGACCTAAGGTCTAATCATACTCTAATATAAGGAAAGACATGGTCGATTCAATCAAACAAAGCCACTAACAAGCTAATTTAGTCAATAATTGCATAAACAAAAATCGATCCATAATTACCCACCTATATATATCATAATACTACACTAATACTATAATAAAGAATGGTCATAAAGAAATGTAAGCCTAGCCTTCCTAGATGCCATCAAAAACCCATATAATTCTCTACTCTAGTGTTTTTCCCATCCAATAAACCTCCAACCACTACCACGCTATCAAAACAAGGTTTTACATGTAAAGATAAAAATATCAATATCGTTATTGCATATTTTTGGTTTGGATTAAAAATTGTACTAAACTCATATGGGTCTCATTTGTGAAATCACAAAATTAAAATGTCACGGCCAGAGACTACCTCCTAGTCGTAACACAATGATTGGGACCATAAGTGATCCCAATCTATCCCAGGAATTGGCATACTATTGAGAAACTAATTAAATATGTAAAACAAAACTTCATTTGTAGAGCGGAAGTATACTCATGAATAGTCTTAATAAAGTTAATGCTGATACAGTTTACATCATGATAAAACTGAAGAAAGAAACTCAAATTACATGACTAACTCTTACTGACATCTATGAAGCCTTGACTATACTGACTATAGATAGCTGGGACATGCCTCCAACTACCACTAACCAATATATATGGAAACTCAAAAATATAGTACATGATCTAAAACTATTTGGAGTTCTAGAAATAAGAGAACTTATCACATGCTGGTTGAAAACTGCAAACTGTCTGACCCTAGTGTAAGAGCTACCTATGCTACCTACATTATAAAGCATGTAGCCATAAACATATATATGTGGTCAATACATTATAATGTACTGATTATATGGAGACATACACTAAGTCATGAAAATATTTCAAATATGCTGTAAAACTTAGGATATAAGTTATTCACTCAAATATAACATTAAAATATGAGTATACATGAAAACTAAAAATCATAGAGAATTTATAAATCATGAGCTAAAAAAATTGATTAGCTAGGAGGCGGTAGAAACATAATACTATAAGCCATTCCCTTGTGGGGCTAAATATTATGTAGAAACTATACTGAGGATGACATATGAATACTGGGTCTGACACCATATCAGTGGGAACTGGCTTAACTCATGGATCTAAATATGCAAACACACTGAGCCTGAATCAATAAACTTACAAAACCAACATAACATATATTAAGTAGAATTGATTAACTAAATAACTGATGCCTGTATGACCGAACAACTGAAATCTAAGAAAAGGGATAACTAACATCAGTATGTTGAGTAGCAGATATATGAATACTTATCATGTAAAATTAAACTGTACTTAGTCTGAATAAATGGATTGAAACTGTAGGGTACTCTGCATATGAGATAAGGACTAACTGAAAAACATGAGATAACTAGGCTTGAATGAATAAAATATTGTAATATCTTATAATACAAGACAAAGCATAAGAATATTTTTAAAATAATCTATAAAATAAAAGATTGAAATTTATATAACTAAATAACTATAAATTTGTATGCTTTGGTCAAGCAAACTTGAACTGAATATATATTGAATGTTGTACTAAGACTGTGAGGGCTATCATGTAACCAAGATAAACCATATGAGATATGATGGAGTTCAATGTTTGACCCATGTGAGGAGGGTTCTTCTAACCTAGCCATCGGAGTAGAACCTAAACTGTAGTGATCACTAAATTGATGCCCTAAAGGACTAAAGAGTCACCATCTACTTATAGGTTCTCTCATGAGATATGTTTAAACCCTCAACTAGAAGAAAGATATGTCAAGCCTACGTTGGCTACGTAGTTCTTGAACACAGGGATTGCTACTAAAGGTCATACCCTCTACTGACAGGTGAGCCCCTATCCCTAGGTCCACTCGTGTTAAATCCTACTCCTAATTGAAAGACACTGAAATACTAAATAGTGCGTACACTGATAACTTATAAGCTCATGTAATGGTATTCAAAAAATAATAGTGCATACGGATTCTATGGTAATTATTAATATATAAGCTGATACTGCTCAAATTGATCATGGTGTTCTGAATATGATATTAAAAATCAAGTCTGACTAACTCATTACTTGAAAATAGAAATCATGTAAAAATACATAGGTATCTGTTGGTCATAACCCACCAGTACTAAATGAATATTAAAACATGACATTTAAACTAAAACTGTAGAATTGATTCATGATTCAATTGAAAACCTAGGCATTTCATCAAATATGGGGAAAATATTAATTTAAAACATACGATTGTTGCTTATAATCATGAGTTTAGGATCTATCATGGAAATCACCTGAATAAAGCATGGGAAACTTAAGTTCATAGCATGAGGAAATCAAAATCTTGCATGGGATCATACATGGGTTAAATTGAATTAAAATCACCATGAAAACCTAAAATTTAATCTTTTTTGAACATATAAAATATCATAATGATAGAAAATTCACTCTTTAATTTTGAAGAAAGGGGTCTTTAGGCTCCATGGGTAAAAGGGATCCATGAATGAATAACCCACATACCTTAAGTTTCTTATTTTTGGAAGGAAACACTATTCTTGAAGATTTCTTGAATATTCTTGAACTTGGGAAACTTGGGTTCTTGATTCCTTGGGGGAAAAGAAATTGAATTTGTTCTTGGTGAAAGCGAAGGGTTTATCTTATGAGGGATTTGGAGAAGAAGGGTCCATAATGACCTAAAAGATACCCCAATTTGTGTCATGGATGATTAGGTTAAGGGGAAAAAAAACTCAATTTACCCTCAATTATTTAAATAAAAAAACTAGATGCAACTATGTCACCATGACGTGGTCTTATCGCTGTAGCTTACTAGTTCTGATGCAAATGATCATAACTTTTTGTTCAGGTATCTAATTAAGGATAAATTGGTATAGTTGGAAAGCTAATTCAAATATCTACAATTTGATTGGTATTGAGCCAAAAAATTCCACATATATAATTAGTTATACATATTCAAAGTTGACCCTTGTAGAATCGAATACCAAAATTTGGCAGAATCAAAGGTTCTTAGCTCAACTCTGTTCTAAGTGATTCATATGAACATTTTTCACCTCATAAGCACTTCACACACTAGGATAAGTATCATGAAATATGTATTCAATTATAAACCAAGAACTAGACACAACTACTTCACCACAATACGGTCAGCATGCGTTCGGGACTAATGTTGCATGACGGGCCTATCTTGGTGAATCACTCATTTCATGATCCAAAGATGTCCCAAACTTTGTATGGAAAAAATTTTAAACTCCTCTTATACATTCCTCTTATATTCCCGAACATGAATTAACTCAAAATCTAATGTCTCAGGGTTGGAAAGACCAAAATAAAAATCTTCAATGTTTAAGGGTCTTAAAGATTACTAAGTCCCTAACACTTAGTGAAACTTTCAAGACTTAAGCCCTTTAAGCACACAACTAAGACTTGAATCAAGCTAAGATTAGTAGGTGGTATTAAATAAAACCTTCACATTATCTATCTATCAGTTCAAGGATTAATTGCCAAAAAATTAATACAAAATTTGAGTCTGAATTAATTATAAAACAACCCCAAACATAATCACAAAATTAAGAATTTATTGAATAATTAAACTAGAAATTATGTGGTGACTTATGGGAATAATGATAAGGAAATGATCATCACGATGCCCCCAATCGAATCTCAGCTTCAGATATTAAATTTCCCAAATATTTTGTATATACATTATGGTGATTTGGACCTAGGAAATGAGATGAAAACAAATGCATCACCTTTAAATACAAGTATGGAACCTTCTTTGTAAAAGAGGGACCACTATATCAAACGAGGTAATTGGATCAGATAGAACTTTGTGAACCCGGATGATTCACCGCTATTGTGAAGAAGAAGGTTGGACTGTCTAGTCCAACCTCCTACTTTCGAAGGCAAAGGTTGGACCATGAATGTGGAGGCCAAAATATTTTACCATGCGAAAGCGAAGGCCATTTTTACCCTACACCAACATCCATATTTTTTTTAAGTTTCCAAATTTCCAAATGGTCCCTTGATATTTTTTTGGAATCTCAAGAACAAAAAAAAACTCAGCTACTGTACATAATTCATCATTCAAAACTAAACAACACCCTCTAATGATCGCTCCACAGTCAATTTAATAAAAAATAGGACTCGCATCCAAGGTTTCATTTTAGCCAAAATCTTTCAAATGATCAAAAATGAGTTTAGAAGCCTCGAGATCTAGACCAAGGGTCTCTTCATCCTAAAATCAATATTTTGGTGATAATGAAACTGTAAAAATTGGTATCTGAGATTATTTACTTAAAGTTTAAGCCCGAAATCCTATTCTTAATAGCAAAATCTCCAACATGTAAAAATAGCTCGAAAAACCTAACAATGTTCCCATAATGATATTGTCATTCTCAATATGCCATAAATAACTTTAGACAGCTATAACAAAGATCTAAATACAAAAAATCATAAAAATACATAAAAAGACTTGTAGGGTCATTACATTTTATTATTTGTATAATGATGATAAAATAAATATTAAAATGATATGATATTATTTATTTTTTAATTAATTAATGTTTTATTATAATTTATTATAAGGATAACATGGTAATCCAATTATGTACTTTGGAAATTTTTACTTGTAGTATAATATGATGATATGATTTATCTTTACATTAATATCTTTTAGTATTGTACAACAATAACAGACCCAATATATTCCCACAAAGTGAGGTTTGTGTAGGATAAAATGTACGCAGTCCGTACCACTACCTCTGAGAATGTAGAGATGTTGTTTTTGATTGACCCTCGGCTCAAGATAGAGAAATATCTGAGTATTGTACATGTCAATACATCTTATTAACAAAAAATCAAGCTCAAACACATAAAGTATATCGATAAACAATTATTATAACATTATCATTTCTTTTATTTTAAGTTTAGTATATTATGCTTGAGAATAAGACAAAATGGTAGTCATAGAAAAAACTAAAAATCACAACAAGCTCTCTCCTTTTTATGTAGTAATGCAAACACATTATTGAATTATTTAAGCCATTTTAAAATATTATATGCATATTGACATCGGCGCACGTGTAAAACACATCTCCAGAAACTAATTGTACTAAAAGTGGAAAATATCAACGTGCAAATTTAGATTAGAATTTTACGTTTAAACTAACACAAATATCTAACTAATTAAATATTAAAATTTAAATAAACAAATATAGAATATAATACAATTAACAACAAAATTTCAAAAATTCTGTAATTTCATATTTGAATTAGTTTACAACTATGTCTTTTGCAATACATCTCCACAAATTTGGCATATAATACTAATAAGATGTAATGACATGTCCCATTGTTACTTAAGTCACCTCATCACAAGTCACAGAGTGTTGGAAATTCTTAAAAATATGGATCAAACTAGTGTTTATAGAATTTGTTAGAAATATTAGGATTTGAAATTTTGGATCAGGCTAACTGTATCCCTCTAAATAAAAAAGTTTCTTCTATATCGGCATTGTTGTAGCGGTATGACAAACGCTATATGGGGAAGAAGATTACCCAAAATAAGTCTTTGTTTTATTATTTTCTTTTCTCCACTTCAGTTGTAGATAGGATGAGGTCTAGTTTTAAAATCCCCCAAGAGTTTCCTCATGGTTGAAGTAATGGAGATGGAGAAATACACTTGAACAAGGAAAAACCTATTATGTTATCATGGACTTTACGCATGAAATCATTAGCCCGGAGTTAGAAGTTCATGTACATACCTCTGCACCAGTTGCTTGGTGTTCAGGTAAGCTAGGTTTAATTCAGTAGTGTACAACAAAGTTAGAAAACATAGGCATTACATATATTGATGAGAGACTTTATGTTTAGAAATACGGACATGGTGTTTGGATAGATAAAATAATAATTTTAGAACTCTTAAGCATGACTTGTTGTGTGCAGTATTGAGACTGTGGCATGACCTCTGGAAATTATATTTGATGTTAAAACCAATTTGGGTGATTTTAATGTTATTATACTAAGGAAATTATGTTAGAATCTAATGAAAGGCGAATTATAGGTGATTGGTAAACTGGTGAAAGTAGTATAAGGATGCTAGGTGGAAAAGTACACTTGATATAAAAATATGGTTAAGATAGAAGGTTGGATGTAATAAGGTGTGAAAAATTTAGGGATGTTTATCATAAATATTGAAAGTCCTAGTTAAACTATCACAACCTATTTTACGAGTCATGATGGCACCTATTTTATCCCGTTAGTAGATAAGCCAAATTGTATCCCACAGATACACACAATCAGCTTATTTGGTCGAAAATGGACCAAAAGATGGAAATCAACTTAAAAATACTTAATATAGTAATAAAATAGTCTAATAGATACAAAAAAAGAGCAACACCCATCCTAAGACTAATTAATGTTAGTACAGTAGTGTAACACCCATAATTTTTTGCCTCTAAAATTTTTGAGTTTTAAGCTTATAGCCCTAGCTATGAGTAGAACCTCACGAGTCTTAAGATGTGGTTATGAGTTATAGACATTGGTTTTGGCTATGGTTGGGGGCATGTGCTAATCAGATATTGTTTTACTTTCAGTTAGATGCTTTGTGTAACTACTATGGGTTGGTATGGGCGGTGCCAGTATTGGTATCAACCTTAGTATTGATATTTGTATTGGGGCTTATACTATTTAACTATATATATGAGTGTTCCATCCTCTTATGTTATGGACTCGTATTAAACTATTATTTTTATTTTGGAATGGTTATTGGTTTGGTATTGGATGGTTAGACTTGTTTGGGCTGGTCAAGGTTATGGACCATCCTCGAGTTTAGAAAAGTAATAAAATACTATCTTGTTGTATATTTGAAATTCATCTGAATCAGGGTATGAATTTGGATGGTTGGGTTGGGTATCTGTGGTGGTCCACAGTCTTTATGGGGCTTAGGATGCTTATTCTAACAAGGCCCCAGTTTGGATCTTGTCAATTACCGCTAGTTGAATAAGATGTTAGTGAAGAATAAGTATCTGCTTCCTAGGATTGATGATATCTTGGATCATCCTAAGAGTGCTAAGAACTTTTCCAAGATTGATCTTCAGTCGGGTTATGTTAAGCTGAAGATTAGGAAAGTGGATATCCCTAAAAAATCCTTTCAAACCTGGTGTGGTCATTTTATGTTTTTAGTGATGTCCTTTGGTATAACTAACGCCCTAATAGAATTATGGATCTTATGAGTCAGATATTCTATTAGTTCTTGGATTTGTTTATAATTGTGTTTGTTGATTATATTTTGGTGTATCCCAAAAGTGAGGTTGAATATGTTGATCACCTATTCCTTGTTTTGCAAACCTTAAATGATCAGTAGTTGTATGCGATGTTCTCAAAGTTTGAGTTCTGGTTAATCATTATAACCTATCTTGTTCATATTTTTTCTTATGACGGGATTATGGTGGATCCCAAAAAGGTTGTTGTGGTTAATACATGGCCTTAACCCTCGACTTCAACATACATATGGAGCTTCATGCGTTTATCCTGTTATTACATGGGGTTTATGGAAAACTTCTCTTTTATTGCTACCCTATTGAGAAAGACGACTCAAAAGATGGTGAACTTTTTGTTGTCATATGCTTGTAAAGGTAGTTTTAAGAAGTTGAAAGAAAATTTAACCTTGGTTCTAGTTTTTACTCTACTCGAGGGTACACATAGTTTTTTCTATTCTGATGCATCCCTTGTGGGACTGGGTTGTGTGTTGCTGCGATATGGAAAGGTGGTTCCTTATGCTTTTAGGCAGCTAAAGGTGCATGGAAAAACTATCCAACTCATGATTTGGAGTTATTAGTTTTGGCCTTTGCTTTGAATATTTTGCACCATTGTTGGTATGGGGTTATGTCGACATCTTTTGAGACTATAAGAGTTTGCTATATGTGTTCACCTAGAAGGATTTTAATCTCAGGTAAAAGGGATAGCTTGGGTTTCTCAAGGACTACACCATGAGTCTGTATTATCATTAAGGTAAAGCTAATGTGGTTGTTGATGCTCTAAGAAGGTTGTCCATTAGAAGCTTATCTTTTCTAGATGAGCAAAAGTAAGGATTGGTGAAGGATATCTATCACTTGGATAATCTTGAATTTCATCTCTTGGACTTTAAAGATGGTGGTTTTAATGTACAAGAGGTGGCAAAGTCATCCCTTGGTTCTATGTTGAAGGATAAATAGGTCTTGGACTATATCGAGATATAGATCAAGGATGATGTGGGTCACTAGAAGATGATGACTTTCGATACTAGTGGTGATGGTATCTTGAGGTACAAAGGCAGGTTATGCATTTCAGCTATTAATACGCTGCGAGAGAGCATTTTGGTTGAAGGTCATGGTTGAGGTACATTGTTCATCCTAATTCGACGAAGATGTATCATGACTTACGAGAAATTTTTTGGTGGAATAACTTAAAGAGGGATGTGTCCAATTTTGAGGCTAAGTGTTTGGTTTGCCAACAAGTAAAGGTTGAGCACTTAAGGCTTGGTGGTTTTTCTCAAGAGATTGAGTTTCCTGTGTGGCAATGGGAAGTGATTAATATCGATTTCATAACTGGTCTTCCATGTTGCTGTCATCCGTCTAATTTAATTTGTGTCATCGTGTATAGGATGACTAAGTTCTGACACTTTTTTCTAGTGAGGACTAATTTTTCAGTGGAGAATTACACTAAGTTCTTCATTGATGAGATCATGAAGCATCATGGTTCTCCAATTTCCATCATATCTGATATAGGTATCAAGTTCTTATTTTACTTTTAGCATTTCTTTTAGTGAGATTTGGGCATTAAGGTGAACCTTAGTACCACTTTAAACCCTCAGACAGATGGACATGTGAAGTGGATGACATAGACGTTGGAAGTTATGCTAAGGTTTAGTGTGATTAATTTTGTTGGTAGTTTGGTTGACCATTTTTCTCTCGCTGAGTTTGCATTTAATAATGGTTATCAGACGAGTATTGGTATGAACCCATTTGATGTTTTTAATAACACGTGGTATAGGTCTCTTATTGGGTGATTCGAGGTTTGTTAGATTAAGTTGTATGGCCCTGATATATTTCACCAAGTGATGGAAAAGGTGAAGGTAATTCAAGATAGGCTTAAGACCGTCCATAGTTGACAATGGTCATATGTGGATGTAAGGAGAAGGGACTTGGAGTTTAATATGGAAGATTTGGTGTTCATAAAGGTGTATCCCGTGAAGGGAGTGATGCAATTTGAAAAAAGGGAAGCTCAGTCCAAGGTATGTTTACCCCATTCATACTTTGAGGAGATTAGGAAAAGTGGCCTATAAGTTGGAATTTCCTATGAGTTTGGGTTCTATTCATCCAGTCTTCTATGTGTCGATGATAAAGAAGTGTGTAAGCTATGCTTCCTTTGTCATTTCTTTTAACTGTGCTGGTGTCTCAAACTTCTTGTCCTATAAGGAAGTTCCAATTAAGATTTTGGATCAGCAAGTTCAATAATTACGAGCAATGGACGTGGCTTCGGAAAAGGTTTTATGGAGGAACTAAAGGCGTGAAGAAGCTACTTGGGAAACCAAGGAGGACATGAATTCCAAGTACCTTTTCTTGTTTCCCCCTTCAGAAAATCATGCATACGATATATGTATTCCTTACCATCTTTGTTTTCTGCCTTTATTAAAGGTAAGTGTGGTTTTGTTTTGTGTCAAATCATGTTAATGAATGCCATGTTGCATAATTCCCACATGAATCATCCTAAGGAGGGAGAATGTCACACCCCATATGGTTGGTCCTTAAAAATTTCTAAAATTTTATCTTCACTGTAGTGAGTATGACTCCTATTGTGAATCGTAGGGAGTCTTCACAAGTTCTTAAACTTGAATCATATCCTAACCAATGTGTGTGGCAATTTTTTTTGTTATTATTATGAGTCTCTCCAAAACCAATCTTATAGACTAATTACAAGTTATGATATCTCAACCGCAGTCAAACCACTGTGTGTACCAAATGTTGCTTTCCTGGTGACAACTAGGACCCAACAACTTCTAAGGACCCCTAACGAGTTGTATAATGTAAGTTGTGTGGCTAATGACACTGTCATTGATATACATCACAGAGATGAGTCGTAATATACTGTTAGAAGTTGCATTGTGAGCCGTAGTCACTGACGATAATTTTTCATGGTTTAAGTTTAAGGAACTTTGGACAATTTAATTATTACACATTTAAAAACTGCACGTCCATAAAGCATTAATAGGGGTTATTTCTCATTCCTAATGTTATAAAAATACTCTCTCTTCTCTCTAAATTCCCTTAAGCAAAGAACATAGCGTTTCCAAGAAGTAGGTCATCTAAGGGCTCAAGGGTTGATTTCTCTCAATAAAATATGGTGCTTCAGGCATGTTACTCTTCCCTAATTATTACTTTACTTGAAGTATGTCTTTTAAAGTAATATTCATATGGTTTTGATGTTGGTTTTAGAACATGGGCTGAGGGTTTTGAATGTTTGTGTTTGTACATTGGTTTCCCATGGTTTACATATGATTTTTCCTGCTTTAATTATGGTTTTGAACTTATAGGTTGCATGGGTATGTTGAATAAACTAGGGAATTATGATTTTCCTCAATTTGTAAATATTTACAATTGAAGTGGTAATGATCTCAACCCCATATTGTTAAATTGGATTTGAATATGAAAAGTATGTATATTGAACTATTCTTGAACTATTGAATAATGTGAAAAAAAACAAATGAAGCATATTGATTTTAAATTGAACCAAGAGGGTCTTGAATTTCCCCAAGTGATGATAATTAGTTTGGCATGTTGATGTTACCTTGTAAGTGTAATTGTAATGACGATACCAACAATGTATTCCTAAATGTGTATTATTTTTCAATGAATGAAAATGTGTGATAAATGATTTAATTGGTATTTAATAAGGATTCCGTAGTTTAGTTATAAAAGTGGAGGTCCCGAGGGACCAACACTTGAAACCATGATTGTCAATGCGGGGTCTAAATGACCGGGTGGTTTGAGTCCCCTTTATTATTATTATTATATGATTGAGAGGTTCGAGTTCCCCATATTATGTCACATGATTTGGTGCTTCTGTCGGCTTAGTATGCCGGGAGGTTCGAGTCCCCCATAGTGCATACGTATATTATATTCTCTAGTTCGTACAACTACACATACTGGGGCCCTTCTATATCAGGAAGAGCTAAACCCATATAGCCTATGGATGCCTTCTAATGACAGTTGAGCTACATAAATCAAAGCAAAAGTTTTAAAGTGCATGATAATCCTTGTTCCCTTTTGCAGCATATTATTTATGTATGTATAAGATGATGTTCACATGGTTTTTAATCAGATTTGACTTGGCTTATTTTATCCCTTATCTATGAGTTCTATGCTAGTTCTCAACCTACTAACAATCTTTGGACGTTGCATCCTTATGCGATGCAACCACCGTAGATAATTCTACTTTTCTCGCATAGTGTTAGGTCGATCAGATCGGTTTGTCAGCCGTTGGTGGTGAAGTGGTTAGCTTACATTCTTGGGAAGACTTGGACATTTCATAATTTTCCATTTATAGAATAGAATTGAGAGTTCACATTATAATTAATATTTTTATTTTCATTGTCAGGGTCTAGGGAATGTCCCGACTTTTTATTCATTTCAGTTTTGTTAGAAGGCTTTCTAGATTACTGTAGAATTAGGTGACTTTGTTTGGTTATCAATTATATACATGTCTTAAATTCTTTGATTTTATCGGATGCTCTCTTGTTATATGTATAGAATTCAACCGGCATTAGGGGTATGGTATTCTATTAGGTTAGGTGCAGGGGTGGTATCCTATCCTTGTTTATACCAAGCCTTGGTTTGGGTCGTGACTTAGTACTTCTTATTTTTAAGATTTTACCACTAGAGGAGGAGGGAGGAAATAAGTCAGACCACGCCTCAAACAATGTTATGGATAACACAGAGATAAAAGGGTTCTTTGAGAAGGCGGGATAGATTTGGACCTAGGTGAATTCATAAGTAGCTACACAAACTGACTAGTAGATGATTGAGGATTCTATACCTGTTGCCACCATGGAGAAGTCAGTTTGTGAGACAACATACATTGGGACCCCCAGTTCAGTTGCTGACACTATGCTAGATCCTTCTCTACAAACAGATATAATTGAGCAGGGCACTAATACCTAGAGAGTAGCTATCCAATAAACTAGTCGATTCCTTTGGCTTAGATATATTCAGGGGGACCATCACACCCTTTCTCCTTCTCTTTAAGTTAGACTTATTATATTAAGGACAATGTGTACTCTCTCTCTTTCTCATTTATTTAGTCTTATTATATTGAGGACAATGCATACATATTCATTGAGGGTAGGGTGTTTTACAGATATTTTAATTTTGTACTATAATATTAATTCCTGGATGTATATTGGTTCCTATATTTATCATTTTGTTCTATATATACGGTTATTTTTACTTTTTTATTCCTTTTATGTTGGGCTTATACAGGTCTTAATATCTAGATGATGTTTCCTTAGATTCTTATTTTATTTGTTGGTGATTTGGATTTGAATTGACTCATAATGTATGGTTCTCGTGCTCTTTCCTTTCTTTCTTATTTGATTTTATTAATATTTTTCCATTTATAAATAAATTCTATTTATCATGCATTTTCAAGAGGCAATTATACTAGCAATAGAATACTTTGACTCAAATGTTGTACATGGGTAGATATTTCATACATCCTGTTATTACATTCAACCTTCATAGTGATATTTATCAAAACATGCACATTTTTAAAATTTTGTCCATTTTTCTAGTTAAGCTAGTTAGGATCTAATTTTGGTGAAAAATCTTATCCCATTTATGCTACTTTGATACTCTTCTTGATATGTTTAAGAACATGGGACAAAAATCTAGATAGGGTGTCTCGAGTATGCAATTGAGTTCCATGTGGGAAAGGTTTTGATTTGATCTTGTGCATTGTATCCACCAAGAATTTTCTTGGTTCTCCATTTTAAAAACCATGTGGGACTCTCTATATCCTATGTTGCAGTAGAGTCACTAAAACATAAACAAGTACTACCCTAAACATGACCTATGCTACAAACCAAGCTAACACATAGGTGATCTCTGAAATTGCATGTTTCAAAATTATGAGGTGGAGATTATGGGCAAGCCTATAGTGTGGTACTTTTGTCGTTGATCCTCCTTCAGGGAGTGAGCGACTTGCTATAGTCCCTAGAATGGTTGTTAATAGTACATTCAAATAAGGGACTTCATTGTGTGAGGGAGATCAATTTTCATTATTGAGAGAAATTAAATCTTTGTTTCCATCAACGAGCACGTACTTGGCTTGGTAACATTTAGCTAATGTTGGATGCTTGTTATTAGCCAATTGAATAGCTTGATAGATCAAGTATGGAACTTGGTTTTCTAATGTTTAAGGACAAAATGATTTCCTCAAAGAGATAAGTTTTTAGGCTCCTAAGTTGTACTATTTGTTGGCATTGGTATTTTGGTTGTAAGTTCATTGCTTTACTCGAGGGCGGGAAAAATTTTATGTCGGGGTGTAGATGAGTTGGCTAATTTCTACTCTATTTTCTTTTAAAATAAAAAGAAAATCTTATCTGCAATGCTCAATTGAAGAAATTTAATGTTGATCATATTCATTCTCAAGGTGAAGGCCTAGAAGTCATGAAGATATACAAAGGAACAAAAAGAGGTAAAATTGGAAGAAGGATGAAAATATTGAACAAATTGAGGGAAAAGGTAATTTGGCCTGACACTAAAGCTAAGAGTGAAATGCCAACCCTGACTCTTCATCGCCAAAATTGATTTAAAATGGCCTAAAGAAACTAGACAAAATAGTGATGACATTTATGATTTGCTGCATCGCTGGTCAAATCAGCACACTAGGTCAAGCATCATCGAAATGAACAGAAGCCAACCCAAGTAGTTGAGCAAGATAATGAAAGAATAAGAAAGGAGCGAATCAGCACATCATCTATTTACTGGATGATGTAATATGCACAACTGATTTGTCACGTGGTGGATTTTTTTATAAATTTAATGGCCCAATTTCCCAGATGCTGCATAAGTTGTTTGGTCTATATAATACCTAGTTTTTATAGATTTAAGAGACTCGAAGTTTATAGTTTGTATTCTATTATGAGAATTTAGCTATTTAATCTATCAATTTGGAATTATTTCTTAAGGTAATCATAATCTATGACTCATATGGAAGAAGGATATGGTATATTTTGTTCTTGTTTGTTCATGAATAGCTAAATTTCTATCCTTAGGCTTATGTATATGAGAGTGTTGATTGGTGTAAGGGTAGTTTTGATTACAATACTAATTGATTGTTTATTATGATGTTAAAATGATCATCATGTATTCATCCATGGGTTGGTATTGTAAACCCAACCCATTCTTAGATCCCTTATTTTTGTTGAAACTGGAAGTGAGACTGATAAGGTTTGGTTAACACAACTTAAGTCACTAACTCATATGTTAGTGATGCTAGAAATAGAACATTTTGTGTTGAGGAAATAGTTTTGTTACTATCAAGACATGTTTTTTTGAAAGAAACACTTATGAAATTTTGCAATAGATGGAAAAATTATTTTTCATATGCATACATTGCCTAATCATAGATAACTTTTAGATCTATAGAAATCACAACCTACCCATTCATGAAATTGACCTCATAGAAGCAAAACCTCAAGTACCCTCGCATTTATTTATTACAAGCTTAGCTATTAATCAAAAATGGACTTGTACTCCAAACCCCAAATTTACTTTAATTGCATTATTTTTAACATATAACGCATAACTTAAAGTTGCTTAGAACCCTTCCAGGTGAACTACAATTTTATTCCATTAGGAATCGACCTTGACTATTGTTGGGTAACAATACTTGACAACATCTTCTATAATAAATTATAGTGTAAATTGAGCGTTATTACAAATATGTTTGGTTCGTACATGCGATAGTAGGTAATAACAAGAGGCCACAAAAATAATGTATGACATCTTAATACCACTATAAACACTCCTTGACAAACCATAATCAACACTAGAACGGCCCTATCATATCATACCTGATGTTGGACTTCAACAAGAACTCATAGTAACCATATTGTAACCTAAAACAAAAGTCATGTAAAAATGTATAAGAAAAAGTGTTAACAAAGCATATTCTAGTCTCAAATGAAAAATAAAATCCATTTATGAAAATATAACCATACCTAGACAATGGGAAGAACTTCAAGGTTTTTAAGTCAGTTTCCAAACCATAGGGTCGTAAATACTGATCTCGGGAAAATAAGTACACTAAGGTAAGGTGTGTCCCCTAATTACTAGGTAAAAGAAGAGAGGTCTAGGTCAAATCCTATACTACTTGAAGAAAAAGGGGAAAAAGAGTCCAGAAATCATGTAAAGGTCAAACACAACCCAAGGTAAAATCCTACATTGGTAATCAAGACTCTAATAGCATAAAGAGTCTTCAAGCCAATTTTACTAGCTAAAGAGGTTAGTGGGGCCCACTACAGGGACCCATAAACAAAATATAGGCTAAAACCTAACCTAGTCTAGCCTAAGGCTTTCCAATCCCATTTCAAGGTATAAATAGTACTAATTGATGCCCAAATGGATGATACTACAATGTTTTTTGGGATAAAGAGCTCAAAATCTATTAAAATAAGGACCTAATTGGATATAGAAGGCATAAAATACTAACCAATATTGGGCAAAATTACCTACCCAAGATTAGCAAAATAGTACACTAATATCGTAAATAAGATTAATCTAAATATGGGATAAGCCTATCCTACTTGGACACTACCCAACATTCATCCACTCTTCTAAGCTGGATCATTCCCCTTTTAAGATGCCTCCAAGAGTTACCATGCTGGCAAAACAATAATCTAATAAACAAGAATAGGAAAAATATAAATATATTTCATTTAAATGCTTCAAGTCTTAAATTAGACTAAAAATTTCATGCAGGCTCTGCTAGCTGAATTACAAAAATTGAAATCGTCACAACATAGCTCAAGGATCAAATGCCACAAAAATATACCTAAATCTGGGCTTAAATTAGGCTCGATTTAGTACTAATAATAATTGACAAATGAATAATTAAAATGGAGAATCAAGCAAGAAATTAAGAGAAAGTTTATGGGAATTTGAATGTATCGGGCAAACGATTGCATTCACCAGTTAATCCTAGCTCAAATAATCAATTCCCACATAAATTTTAAGCTTATACAGGTATCTAATTGTTGATTCTCTTATATAAATGTATTGTAGAAGAAATAGAATGAAATATACATAGTACCAACGATGGTGGCATAAGCAGATAAATGACCACTTAAGCGATCACCTATTAAGCACCCAAGGTTCGCTAAAGTGACCCTACCCTAGCTAGTCATGTTCACCAAAGTTGTCAAGGGCCACTTAAGCAGCTACCACTAAAGTGCCCAAGGGGCAACTAAAGAATCAAGGACAAGGATATACATCCCCACTAATGAGGTATAGGGCCACTAAAGATGTCATCACTTAAGAGATCCCCTGGCTGCTTAAGAAGCTACATCGGATATTTGGTACTAACCAAGATTAGCTAGTCCTAATGGACCCCGCTGGGTCCTAGCTATTGGTTTAGAATCTTGTGCCCACAAATTAAAAATATTACCATACCAAATTTGATATTCTAGAATCAATGGCTCCATCTAAATTTCCATCCCCAGTCATCAGATTAAAATTTTTTTCCTACAATCTAAGGAGCCAGTCTTACCAATTTTCACCTAATAGACTAAATATTTTCAGAAGCCTCGAAACCTAGTCCAAGACTCCTCCTGGACTAAAATTGATGTTTTAGAGTTGTTGAGTCTGTTAGAAATGGCATATAAGACCTTTTTATTGAGGTTTAGGCCTAAGACCCATATTTTATATTTACAAGCTTCTAAATAGGGAAAATGCTTCACAAACTACATAAACTACCCAATAATAGAACTATTAGTCCCAATATGTCACAGATTACTTAGGGTGGCTATAGGAAAGCTATTAACATATAAGATGTATGAAACAAAGGGAATTTCTTGTAGGGTCATTACCTTATACATATTATAAATCATACACTTATGATTTATGTGCTCCATTCAGATCTCTTAAACAAGTTTGTTTTTCTTATATATTCCTCCTCTGGGCTTAGTGGAGACTCAAAATTTTGGAAATACATAGGTCAATATTTCTTACTATTGCTTTTATTCTAGGTACTCGTGCACTAATATGTTGTGACCCTTCTCATCTTTTGATATTGATATTAATGGCATTTGATTCACTGACTTGAATAACTTATTTATATACCTATTCCAAGGGGTTCGTTATTTTTTTCATGCTATTTATGAATTTAAATGAGTCCTTACTCCAAGTATTAAATCAATCCCAACCATAGGATATATCCATATTCAGAATTCCGTATCATGTTATTAATCCAGCTTCAAAAGTCAGCCAGATAATACTAGTAAGTTCCCTCATTTTTAGACCATTCCATGTTTTAGTTGGACATTCATTTATAATGTCAGTAGTCATCTGTTAGAATTCAATGATAGAGATTACATATCTTTCCCTAACCTTTTAGAACACTCTATTTTCATTCAGGGAGGAATGACCATAAAAGGGAGTTATTGTAACACCCCAAAACTACAAGTGTCATGAACCAATTTCTCAAGCCATGATGGCGCCTACTATAACCTACTAGTTGGAAAGCCAAACACATAGTCCAGAACTACAAGTAACGGACTTCCAAGAGAATAAAGGAAAGAATGCATAATAGATGTAATAAAAGACTAACATATAAGATAATCACAAAACCTTATGGAATTAGTAAAAGAGTTTCTAACATAAAAAGAGTACAAAGTGAAGTAAAAATAAATATATCGATACAACCAATCTCTAAATACAACAAAGAGACAAGTCTAGTACATAAGAGGGAGAAAAGTAATACATTGAATGCCAGGATCTCGCCCTACATCTCCTAACCATAGTTGCTCCTCACAATGCATTAACAAAGGATGATATCCCATACGATGATCTACAAGTTGTTCTAGTGTAGTATGAGTACCAACATGTGATACCCTGTAGGCAACTGCCGGCTAAGCTCTAAAGATAATTCAAATAGGTATAAAATGTTTGCAGAACTGTAAAATACACAAAACTATCCAATAACTGCATAATAAAGCTAATGAGATAACACAAATAAACTATCTTATTCATGACACAACCCATCCCGAGGACTTATCGTAATGGGCGTCCCAAGAAGGACTGTGACCGGAGACCACCCCTGTTATCCATCCCAACCTTCAGCCACCTGCCTTAAGTTGGCTGAATTTTTAACATATAGTAAGATAGTGTAACTATCTAGATTATAAAATCTAGGATAGGTCTATTCCCGAGACCAACCCAATTGAGTCCGATTGTCCCATACCAACCGTCCAACATTAAAAAGACAAACCAGATCATAGATCCAACCATAACCAAATAAGTTCCATTAATGATTAAATATATATTCCGTAAATAAAATATGATGGAACAGTGAGAAATTTTGTCCAATGAGGTTATCCCTAATACCAATACCAATAATAAGGCTGACACCAATACTGATCCTGTCTATTCAAACACATAGTAGTACCATAAAAATATCTAACCAAATTAATATAAATATCCGATCAGGACATTCCACCAACCATAGCCAAAACCAATATCCATAAATAATCTAGTGTCTAATATAAAATCCATAAAATAAACCCTTCTAAATAGATAGAAGTTTACCACTTCAATCCAACAGTTGTCTTCGAATATCTGAATTTTAAGCAGGAGTAGTAAAACGTCCGGTTCCTTTATCACGTGGCAATATGGATCCCAAAGATGGGTTAGTGAGTGAACGCTAGCATGAACTCAGGATAAGAATAAAATAATGCCAATTATAAAACAAGGTAAAAACCATCTATATGCACAAAACCATACACATATATATAACTATACCGGGAGAAGGGACCAAGTTTATTATCCCATTAAAACTTTACCTAGGCTGTGTAGCTTTGTCGTCCTAAACCACCCATGGGCTATATGGATTCAGCTCCCCCTACTAAAGGGCCACTGTGCGTGAAGCCGAATGACTAGGGAAGAAAACCTATGATGACTAGTACATGCCAAAAAAATATAATGTGTAACATATCTCACACGGTCGCTAGGGCCAAACCTCACATTGGCAAATTTGAGTTTCCAGTTTTGATTCCCATAAGACCTCTACCTTCCACGGCTTTGATTTACATCCCTCTTTTAAGCCTAATTAAAACCATTTTCCAACCAAACCATTATTTTTTATTATTAACCAAGGCAATTAGTAATGGTATCGCCATGCCAACAATAACTTGCAAGTATTTTCCTTAGCCAATCCTTAGGGGATTTCCATACACCCTACATAATATCCAATTAACCAAAACCATGGCCACCAAGGCCTTTCAAATCCATTATAAAGCATTTAAACCATTCATATCATTTGGGGTCCCATTACCAAGTTCAAACCATGCATAAGCTCCACTGAAAAAACAATATTATAATAAAAACATTGCTATAGGCATTTTATCAAACACATTGGGGGAATAGTAGTTCCAAAATGAAAGTATATTATCAAAGAACCATTCCCATGCAGCTAAAACCACCATTAATGAATATTAAAGCATACATAAAACATGGGAAAACCATAACCTTTCATTTTTAACCAAAACCCCCAAATCATAGTTGAAAATCCAAAATAATACAACATTAAGCTCATCAAAACATTATATAAAACCATGCCTTTATTAGGAACGAACTATGAGAGAAAAGAACATGTCTTAAACTATGATGATGATGGAAAGAATCACCAAGACAAGCCTCAATGTACTCTTTAAGATAAAACGCTAGCTTCCTTTTCCCAAGAACTCTAAAAAGGATTTAAGAGTGTTTTCTAATTGTTTAAGAATAGAATAATATGGAAAAAAAACTTCAAAATTCAATATAAGTCATGGGACTATAATAGGATATATGGGGAAATGTCAAGAGTGCCCTCGCTTAAACTGTAATAAATTCACGTCATAGGGTACGACTGACCCTTATGAGTCATATCCATCCTGTATGAGTGGTACCCACCTCTCGTACCATTGGTTTTCCCCTGTGGACCAAACACTTTCAAAGATACGAAACACCTAAACCTAAGTTGCATTCAAGTTTATGTCTAGTACCCATAAACTGTACCCCTAGCAAAAAAATATCCAGGAGGTTTGAACAATGACCACTACACAAGACTTGGCTATTATTCGTACCCTGGCTTAAGGTTCATGGTGAGCCACTCGTACTTAGATCTAACTTATGTTACCAAGTGTAAGGTTAAGTGATGGAACCAAACAACCCGTATCCACCAGTATGACTCATACCACTAATCTTACCCATTCCAGTTACCAAATCCATCCCACCAACCAATATTGGTCAGCATACGACTAGACCATACAACTTGTACCCATAACTCATTCCTCTATGTCGTATCTTGCCAGATACCCAAATTAAAGGAAATTTTCTAAGGTATAGGAACCAGGGCATTTCATTCTCCCCCACTAGGAATAATTGTCCCCGAATAATGGACAAGGTAGGAGTAATCACTCATATGAGCCATTTACATTATCAAGTATATTTCCAATCATTAACAAAGTTTTAAAACAAAGAGGCAAAGATATTAATCTTTCCTTTAACAAACTCAGAAAATTAAGTTATGTTGAAGTCACTACTTTCTGTAGGAATCCATGGAGAAGAAAATAGATGCGGATACTTGGACTTTATGTCCTCCTCTAATTCTCACGTAGCTTCTTCCAGCTTATAGTTCTGCCACAGAACCTTAACCGAAGCCATATCCTGTGTTCACAACCACCAAACCTATCTATCGAAGATCCCAATGGGAGATCTTCATAAGACTGAGAGTCTAAGATACTCAACCCCCCCAATTAAACAATCAAAGAAGAATTGCCAAGACACTTCCTCAACATAGAAACATGAAATACCGGATGAATGGATTCCAAACTAGAAGGCAACTCCAATTGATAAGCAATATTACAAACATTTGCAAAACCACATAAGGATAAATATACTAAAGACCGAGCTTCTCTTTTATGCCTAACTGCATCACTCCCTTCATGGGAGGTACCTTGAGGAACACCTTCTCACTAACTTCAAACACCAATCTCTATGCCTTATATCCGAATAGGAATTTGGTAACTTTGGGAAGCCTTAAGCCTTTCCTGAATCACCTTCAACCATAGTTTGATGGACCAAATTCGGAAAGAACATAGCCATCTCACCAAGCTCGAACCAACCAATAGGAGATCTACACCTCCTACTATACAATGCCTCAAAAGGGGCCATACTAATACTAGAATGATAGTTATTGTTTTAAGAAAACTCTATTAAAGGCAGATGCTCAACCCAACTATAACCACAATCAAACACACATACCTAAAGCATATCCACCAAAGTCTAAATAGCTTTTTCTATTTGGATATCTATCTAAGGATTAAAAGTAGTACTCAGACTCACCTTATTAACTAATCCTTTTTTAAAAGACCACCAAAAATGAGAGGAAAATTGTGTACTATAATAAGAGATAGTCGAAATAGGTACCCTATGCAGCTTCATAATCTCTTGAAGATATAACTTCACATAATCTTCGGCCGAAAAGGTAGTCCACACTAGATAGAATTGAGCAGATTTTTTCATCCTATGTGTGATGACCCAAATTGAATCATATTCATTCTGAGAACAAGGAAGACCAGTAATGAAGTCCATATTGATTACCTCCTATTTCTATTCTGGAAAAATAGTCTATTCGTATAACCCACCTGGTCTCATATGCTCAACTTTAACTTGTTGAGACACCACACACTTAGCCATAAAATATGCCACATCCCTTTTCTTACCATTCCAAAAATACATATGCTTGAGATTATGATACATCTTCAATGATCCAGGATATACAACGTTATACAATACATACACCTCGACCAAGATCCTTTGTTACAACCCATTGATATCAGGAACTCACAACTTCCTTTGGTACTGTAAAGTAGCATCACTGCAGATCTCTAAGACTATTACCTTCTGTATACCCATATTACTCTTTATTTTCATCAAGATAGGATCTAGTACTTGATTCTCCTTAATCTCTACAAAAAGAGATGATCAAACCACTTCATGTGCCATCACCCTACTCTCCTCGAACTTTAAAAGATAAACTCTAAGATTTCCTAAGCAGTTAATATCTTTCACTAATTTCAGTTTTCCTCCCTTCACATTAGCCAAACTCCAAATGGATAACTTACTAAGAGCATCAACAACTATGTTAGCCTTACCTATGTGATAGTGGAGACTGATGTCATAGTCTTTGAGAAGTTTCAACCATCTTATTTGCTTGAGATTTAGCTCCTTCTAAGTGAACATATACTGTATACTCTTATGATAAGAAAAGATATCTACGTGCACCCCAGAAAGATAATGCCACAAGAATTTTAAATAAAAAACCACTGCCAACAACTCCAAATTATGAGTAGGATAATTTCTCTCATGCACCTTTAACTTCCTAAAAACATAGGGAATCACCTTCTTATGCTACATCAAAACACAACCAAGTCCCATCCTAGATGCATCATAATAAACCATAAACCTTTCACTAACCCCAGGCAATGTCGAGACTAGACCCGAAGTTAGCTTATCTTTTAACATCTCAAAACTCTCCTTGCAAATATCTGATCAAGAAAACTTCACCTTCTTCTGAGTCATCATAGTCACAGGAGTAGCAATCATACAAAACTCTCTTTAAACTGCCATAATACCCAGCTAAAATCAAGAAGTTCCAAACATAAGTAGGAGTCGTGGGTCTATTATACCCTTTAACCATAACCATATTTTGTGGATACACCATGATCCCCTCGCTAGAGATAACATGATAAAGAAAAGTCACAATGTTCAACCAAAACTCATATGTGGAGAACTTGGCATACAATTGTTGTTCCTTCAAGGTCTGCAATACCTTATTGAGGTGATTAGTATGATCCACCTAACTTTTTGAATAAAACAGAATGTCATCAATAAATACAATGATGTAGTCCATAAATATTAACAGGGCATCAGTCAAACCAAATGACTTCACCGAGAATTCAAAGTTCCCATACCAAGTACAAAAAATCACCTTAGGGATATCCTCCTCCCTAATCTTAAGATAATGATACCAAGACTAATGATCTATCTTAGAAAAGAATTTGGCACCTTAGAACTGATCAAACAAGACATTTATCCTTGAAAGAGGATGCCTATTGTGAAACTTACCTTATTCAACTGCCGATAGTCAATGCACATATGAAGGTATTTATCCTTCTTACGCACGAACAATACTAGTGCACCCCACAGGGATAAACTAGGATGAATAAACCCCTTACTAGAAGATCCTTAAGTTTTTACTTGTGTTGTCTCAACCTAGCCAGAGCAATTTAATAAGGAGGAATATATATTGAATGAGTTTTAGGAATGAAATCAACACCAAACTCGATTTCCCTATCTAAAGAAACACCAGGAATATTATCTGGAAAGACCTCATGAAACTAACTTACCACTGAAACTAAATAAAAAAAATACCTTCCGAGTTAGAATCTTTAACCTTAACCAAGTGATAAAGATAGCCTTTAGAGATAAACCTTAGAGCTCTATGCTATGAAATTAACCTCCCCCTAGGATCTAGGGAACTACCCTCCTTCTCTATAATCGGTTCACCAAGGAACCTAAAGACAACATTATGGGTCCAACAATCCAAGGATTCGTAACAAGAGTGTAGAAAATCGATCCTCAGAATTATATCAAAATCCACCATATCAAGTTCAAAAAAATCCACCAAAGTCTGTATATCATCAACAGATACAACAGACTCTCTATAAACTCTCTTAGCAATAACCGACTCACCTATTAGGGTAGAAATAAAAAAAAGATCCAAAATAACCTCAAGATCAAAACCAATTCGTAAAGCCATATATGAGGTCATATAGGAAAGAGTGGTCCTCGAAACAAGCAGTGATACAATAGTAATCTGTGAACATGAGAAGCAAAAAATACTAATGAATTGATGAAATTAAAGATACGAGAAATAAATGGATAAAAGGATAGATGATAGAAAGATAGACACATGAAGATAACAAAAGTTCAACCAAAGAGTATATCAAACCAGGGTATATCAAACCCAAAGACCTCAATTATTGATTACCTATGAGCACCTAGCTCTTACATGACTGTAAAGGGGATTGAATCTGCCTTACAACCAATGTTTCTAAACAAAGTTCAACATTGGCTTTTCCAAGAACTCAACACTACCAATGTAGTTTTCATGAAATCATCATCATAATAAAAAGCAAGCTAAGAATGAAAGACCTAAAATCATCTATTTATAGTCCAACACTAAGCTTATTACATTAAGGCCAAAAAGTGACCCGAAATGCAAAAAAAGACCTACTAGGGGCTGTTTTGACCCTCTCTTGAAATGCTAGAGTAGATCAAAGGCGAATCCAAAGCGCCTTGTGAGCATGTCCCTTCCAAGGGCTTTTGATCCCTATTTTGCACTACTTCAACCTCTTAGAAGCCTTTTGACCTTCCATAATGATAATATTCATTCATGTGGCATCCTTTAATAGGACTAAGGAATCATCAAGCACCTCAAGAATCATATGTATCCCATCCAAAGATCCAGAGGCAATTTGGGTTTTATCACCCTCCCCTTCTTGAAAAGGATTCAACCTCAAACCCAAACCTTGAAAAACAAAGAAATGATAAAACAAATAGACATCCTTATGACATGAGGGTTAGAGTTAGCGAAAATAATTGTAGAATCATGCCAAGGTTGCACGTACTTAATATATAATCAAGGATCCTTCATGGTAAACATTAGAACCTTTTTGAAAAATGCACAAAAATTTGGCTATGGAAATCATCAATAGGTAAGGAAGCCACAAAGGTAATAGTGGCATCACTAATTCCAAAATGTAAGGCCACCTTCACCTTAGGATCCTTAGGGCACAATTGATTCATTACCTCTTTAAGAAACCACATCAAGAGTGGTGTCTCAATTAGATTTAAAGTCCACAAGATCCATATAGCATTATCACTCAAACAAGTAGACCAACAAACAAGTTTCCTACCTCTACTTAAATCAAATCCAAGACTAGCATGGATATTATTATAAGTATAGAGGTTGTATAAAATAAATCAGGTGTAAAGGCATCATCTTTACACACGTATTGAAGAAGGGTATCACATAAAGGGAATTCATCCAAAGTAGTCTCAAGAGAAGACTCTCTCCTTGACCTACAAGTATTGAAACCTTGGTCAAGAGTGGAAACACGCAATGGTGAACTCCCTTCGATTATCTCATTGCTCCTTATCATTAAAGATATCTCTTCTCTGCTTAAGACCTTTCCCTTGCATAATATTAGTCCCTCCAATAGATTATGAATCCCCAAGAAAGTCTTTCCATCATAGGAAAGGATACCAATATCTTTATTCAAACTTTTCTTGTCAAGTAGACCAAGCAAAAAGTTGGGTGTACCAAAACTTCCATATCAACATTTGGCACCGGCGTCAATGGGAAAGAGTATCCATGGGCATGGTTCTAGACAACACTAATTTTCCTCAAAGACTTTTCCCAAACTAAATGATACATTCTCCACATTAAAATACCCATCATAAGATGCAAATAGAGGGTAGGGAAAAGTATCAATCAAGTTAATTTCAACTAAGGTGTCCTCATGTATGTACTCATTATTAGATTCATGATTATCACCGTGAGTATTCTCTTAAACAAGATAACACAAAGTAGAAGAAGAAGCAATTTCAAAATAATTGATAATTTCTCTTTCAAGGGAAGAATACCCACGTAGACACATACCACCACTAAAATAAAAGTGATTATTACTTAATTCTTCAAAAGAAACAAACAATTCATCCTTTTATTCATCAAACAAGGGTGGGGTATCACAACCACAAGTATTATTGTAGGAACAATTACTAATTGGGTTTCTTAAGTATTTAAGTGAATTTAAGTATTCATCACCTAATGGTTTATTCCCTTCCAAGACTTCACATTCCTTTCCCTTAAGAGTACTCTTATCTTTAAAGAAGATTGAGGAGGAAAGTTTTCATACCATAGTGGGATGTCATATAGAATATAGCCTTCAAGATAAGCTATTTCAACTATGCTACCCATACCACTAGGTAATTCACTAGGACTGATTTCATCATCCTCAAAAAAGATATTATTCTTAAAGAGAGAAAGATCTATCCATGAATAGGAGGATGTAGAACATGCAAGTCCAATGTATAAAAGACCATTATCAAGTATCAAAGATGTTTTAAACACATGATTAACCCTATGAGCAAGACAATCCTTTGAATCTTCTTTAGAAAACATGCTCAAAGGGTAACTCCTATCTTCTTGACCAATATTTTTAATTTCTTTACACTCTTGAGGTCCATTAATTACATCACACACATCCTGAAGTGATGGACTAGTTTCTCAAGCATGCTTATCAACACTATTTTTACAAGATAATGTACTATCTTTCAACAAAATGGCTTCAACACTAGCTGGACACAAATTGATCTTATAAGAAGAGTCAACTTGGTCATCAATAGGATCAACTAGTATATCCATACTCACAACATGTACATCATCATCAAGAGGAAAAGAATTAATAGACTCACATAAAGGTAAGATACTAATAACACTCAATGGGGTACTAGCCACACATTTATCATTTTCATGCACAAGAGCATAAAAGTTAGCTATTTTACCTTGAAGTTCTTGAGCACATTCTTCTTTACCTTGGTCTGAAGTTCCACCACAAGCTTTTGATTTAATTAAGATTTCCCTTATCAAGTCTTCAATGTGAATCATCTATTTTAGTACTTGTTCTCTTCTGCTTGCCATTTTGGTACCTACACATATGTCCTTATTAAAAGAAGGACAAACAACGTTAGCTCTGATTGGTGGCAACCCCCTCACGTCACTCCTCACAACCTCTATTTTTTGCCCTCTTAGGTTGCCACCTTAAGCCCCTTTACTCCTCTTAATCTTTTGTCTCTTAATTTATTTTGGCTTAGAGTAAGTGACTATATTTCTGTGTGATTTGGGAAGGGTAGGGGAAAGAGATGGTTTCCTTATTGATCCAATACAATTTGAGTCCAATTTAGCATATTTGGAATCTTATATTCTACAAACCAATCTACACCCAAGCATGTGTCAGCATTCCAAGGGCATAGTGTCATACCACACCTCCTCAAATTACCCATCTCTAGTGAAGAAAACCTTTATACTCTTAAAGACTCTATAGCCTTCCAAGAAATATGGGAAATGCTTGACACTAGAGGTACCCCTAGATAACCAACCATAACAGGAGTTATTTAGTTTACGTAAAACCAATAATCAAGAATAAGAACACATCTTAGAACTCCACAAATCTCTACCCATCTTGAACAAATTTGTCTTGTTGGATCACTATTATAAAGTTTTGTGTAACCTCACGGTACATAGATTGACCTCAATAACTCTTTCAAGGAAACCCATGTTTTAGTAGGACTCCTTGCAAGTGTACACCATCATAAGGTCAGACATTGAATGTTCTTAAGAAAATATATATCTTGTTCGGCTTCGCTAATAGCATAATTCTTAAAGACTCTTTCACATTGCCATTCCCAATCTAGGTAAACTTCGGGATCTCATTCACTTTTAAAAGATAGATAGAGTAGGAATACCATGACTCCTACTATACCCGCTCGTTCTATCTTTGTTCCTGCTTACACATATTTGGGCATCAAAACAAGATACTTGAGATATAATATACCTAGGCTCTGGAGATGCACATGTCTTTAGTCCCATGGAGCAACCCTTACTATAGTAAGTATAACTATTCATACCACTTTGACTTTGACAAGAAGCACTACAAGGTGAGGAATATGAATCTTCATAATCCTCATGTATATCATCTCATCATCCAAATTAGATTTGTAAATGAATGAGTTATACCTTACATCACCTATAGACTCAGAGTGGGAAGTGTAATACTCCTCACATGCCCTATATTCCTCATAAAAACCATCACAAGGCTCTTTATCATTTGTATACTCACTGTAAAAACTAGGATCATAATTCTTCTCACATTCTTCTTCAGAATAGTAGCCCTCATTTTAATTCAACTCTTGATCATGACTATATTCATAGACCCTATTATATCTATATTATTTGTACCGATATCATTCTTCACCACAATCTAAGTCTCTTATGTCGTAGTCAAAATCATACGAGGCTATCAAAGACATGTTCCCCTTATATCTCCTTGTACCTACAAAATGAACATATGAGATTAGTAGTAAAGCTCCTCACAAACAATCATATGAAATTACCTTTCTGATCCTCACAATTGGAATGGCGAATGTTGAAAGTTGATTATACACCAATGGGCAATAAGGTGTCAATCTATACTTTGTGGTCAGAGTGGATTCTTGTTTGATTGGCTCAAAGTAATAAAAATCTACTTACTGGAGTTGAAACAAAAATGTAGAAAGAATTAAAACTTGAAAAGCACACAAAGAAATAGGACAACAAAAGAATTCAGACTCAAGAACTAATCGATAAACTTAGTAGACAAATTACTAGTTGATGAGTAGTTTAAGAATCAAAGAAGAGATTAGGAATAATGAAATTGAAACTAGGAATAAAATCGTGAACAATGGATCTTTTGGAATGTTGTGATATGTTTTAAAAGTTTAATTAATGCTGGATTTGGGTTGTTAGAGTTGATTCACGCCCAAAGGAGGTGATTTGCGATGGGTTTTGATGGTCTTCATTGGGGAAGCCTGGTCAAGCAGTTGGGATGCAAGTGCAAGGCACCTGGGGAGTAGCTTGGCCCTCCCTTAATTCCTTGAGGTGTGTTTGTGGTGTGTCCACATCCTGGGTGGAGTTTGGGCACAAATTGGGAGCAAGTGGCCTGCCCCTTGCTTTGTGTTTTGCTAAAATTGCCCTTCCAGTGGTCCCCTTTTGTATTTTCTTGTGAGATATCCTTAGAATCTTCTTAGATGTCTTAGTAAAAACACCTTTTCACAACTTTTATTCCATCCGTTTCTAGTAAACACCACCTTTTGATAAGAATTAAAGATGAAGATTTGAATATTCCTTAAGAACACTAAGAATTCAAAATTCTCTTAACTTTTGAACCAATGATCGAAATGCGTTGAAATTTTGAAACAGGGATCTATTAAACCTTATAAACACATTACAAACATCATTTTGTTAAAATTCACAACCAAAATTTCCTGATTTTCAATTCACATCAAGCTTCTTCTACCCAAGCTTCCAAAAAGGATAAAACACTCAAATAACCTCCGATTTGGCTCAAATTTGATTTATAGACTCATATAGTGTTAGAGAACACACATCTAACACTATAAATACAAGAAAACATAAAATCAAAAACTCAAAATTTGACCTAAGAACAAAAAATGTGAATAGTGAATTTTTTGGGATTTTTTATTTTTGACACTTCTTTTTATTGATTTTCATATAACAAACCCAAGATTAACTTCGTAGGAATGAAATCAAGCTCGGATGAGATACCAAATGATACAATAGTAATCTTTGAACATGAGAAGAGAACACAAACATTGATGAATAGATGAAATTGAAGATACGAGAACTAAATGGATAAAAGGATAGATGAAAGAATGATAGACACAAGAAGATAACAAAAGAGCAACCAAAGGGTATATCAAACCCAAAGACCTCCCTTATTGATAACCTACGAGCACTTTATCTTACGTGACCTCAAATGGGATTAAATCTTCCTTACAACCAATATTTCAAAACAAAGTTCATCATTGGTTTTTCCAAGAACATCATCATAATAAAAAACAAGCTAAGGAAGAAAGACCTAAAATCATATATTTATAGCCCAAGACTAAGCTTATTACATTAAGGCCCGAAAGTGACCCAAAATGCAAGAAAAGACCCAATATGGGCTATTTTGACCAGCTCTTGAAATTCTAGAGTGGATCAAAGGCGGATCCAAAGTGTCTTGGGAGAATGTCCCTTCCAAGGGCTTCTGATCCTTCTTTTGCACTCTTTTGACCTCATCAAATTCATTTAACCCTACATAATGATAATATTCATTCATGTGGCATCTTTTAATATCGCTAAGGATTCATCAAGCACCTCAACCATCATATGTATCCCATCCAAAGGTCCGGAGGCAATTTGGCTTGTATCAAGCAGATAGTACACGTTATGAGAAAAGAGTTGTAATATACCAGTAATGACATTAGGTAATACCTCATATTCCTACAGAGATGAAAAAGCATACAACCTATTCCAAACAGTGTCAGTACCAGAAGTAGAAGCAAAGACCAAATTCGTACAACTAGGCACAAGAGCAAAAGATGAACCAATTGGAGCTTTGGCCTCTCCCAAAGCTTCCTTACCAACCGAATAATTGTTGAGCATATGGATAGACTGGCCATATTTAAAAAACTTGTACCTTTCTTTGTCATAATATCCCTAAGAAGGATGACCACAGAAATAACAAGGAGGGAATGAAGAAGCTGACTGACCCCTACTCACCTGACATTGGGCACCCTGTGCTCATAAATAATCACCAAATTATTAATGTCTATCACCCGACTTCCTCAGGTAAGGAGTGTTATTAATAGTGAAAGCACCAGAACTCCCTCACTTCTTTTTTGGCCATTTACCTCCATATCAACCACCTTGCGACTGAGCACCTCCCTATTCCAAAAAATTGCTCCTCTTACCTTGCCTATCTCTGAACTCTACCTACTTCTTCTTCTCGTCCTCTACCTACTGTATGTGGATAACACCTCAAAATTTCCATATCCTTGATCATCAAAAAGGTCTTGCTTTCTAAGATCAAATTCTAAGATAGTCCAAAAGCAAACTTTCTCATCCTCACTCCCATGTCAGCCACTAAATCTTGAGCATAGCTAGATAGCTAATGAAATATTAAGGCCTATTCCTTGATAGATATTATCCCTCTCTTAAGATTCATAAACTCCTCCATATTTTCTTTCTTCAGCTAATGAGTAATGAAACTATCTAGAAAAGAACCAAAAAAATCATCCCACAAGAAAGACTTCTCTACATCACCTCTATCCATATCCTACTCTACGTACCATTGGTATGCAATACCCTTGAACTAATAGGATGAAAAGATTACACTTTCCACACAAGTAGACTGTGTCACCCTAAATATTTTCTCCATTTTGTCAAACAAATTCTGAGGATCATTGTAACGCCCTGAATTTGGTACCTGGAATGCTACACAGTTCTCGTGACCCCGAAAGAGAACAAGCTAACCCATGATGGATATTTGCACCTTAACACTGCATAATAGACTATATAAATACGGAGTAAAAGGATGAAAGGCCATAAGGTTCAAATATCTGATAAAACACAACATCTGAAAATATGGTATATCAATACCAAAATAACTTAAATAACTGTCTAAACATTTTATAGTGTATAAGCCTCTAACACTGTACTATCTAAATAAGGATTTTATGGGATATGTCCCCAACTAACTCCAACTAATGAAATAAACTAAGTACTGTAGAAGTGAAGTAATCAAATCATAACATCCTCAAATGATAAGGACTCACTGCTGACTCTGACTGCGGAACCTAGAATCCTACTGATGTTCTGGAGCACGTACTACTAAACCTATAATATAAAACACCATAGCACAAATGTGTCAGTACGATTGAATATATTGGTATGCTAGTGAGGTAGGCTAAATATAAAGAGTTCATATGCATGAACAATACTAACTGACTGTATAACATGAATGTGAGAATATATGAATGAATAAGTAACTATAAATGAATTCATGATAATACTGACTACTGAGTCTGAATACTGATATCATGAGTTACTGATAACTAATGTAACTAATAATGAGTGACTGTATCCGACAATCTAGATTCTAATAGAACTATATAAGTTTAGTGTTTTACTAGGTAACTGTATTTGACAGTCCTAATTTCTCTTGAACTATCTTAGTTCTATTATCAATACCTGAGACTGAGACTGTGGGAAGTAGTTCTTTAATCGATATGCCCCTAATAAGATATTGTAGTTGAGTTGGGGTCTAATATGTAACTCCACTTAGAAAGGTGTCAATACCGCACCACAGGAAAGGACAAGCTATGAGTGACCCTAATCTAACTGGTACTCTAATGAGAATGGTGGGACCCTCATCTAACAGGTTAACCCACCTCATCCACCCTCATCTATTAGGTTTGATATCCCAACATACACTGGCTATGTAATTCTAGAGTGCAAGGATTGCTTCTAAGAATCACACCCTCTACTTGCAGGTGAGTTCCCATCCTTGGGCTCACTCATTGCTAAATTCTACTCCCATCTGAATAGACACTGAACTGAATATACTGGACTGAACTGGACTGTGTTTTATTGAATTTTGTTAACTGATGAAATATTACTGAGATCTAATAACTGACAAAGATTATGGAGATTACTGAGATTACTGGACTGATACCGAATTTACTGACTTTTCCTGAGTTATGTAACTGACTGAATTCTACTGATCATGGCTTGATTTAGATTATCATGAAAATGACACTGGCTCTAGGCACACAGATAAATTGCCGGCTATAAGTACCCCCAGGTTTTGATTGCATGAAATTAACAAGACATGACATTTCTTAAACACATGACCATAATCAATAATTCATAATACAATCATTTGGGAATTTCATGAAGCACTTGGTTCTTATACTCTTGTACATGAATAGGAATGCATTAAAATATATCATGTTTAAACAATTCTAGTCTCATGGGCATTCCATCAAACAATATCAACGCATCAGAATAGCATGGGAGTTATTTTGAAATATAAGGATAAAGCATGGATTCATCATTTAGGACCTATTGAGTCAATAAGCATAAATCTTACTCTCTTAGGCATTCTATCAAACATCTACTATGCATAACTTAGGGCAGAAGCATGAACATTAAATTTATACATCATGTTCCTTTATTCAACTTAATTTCATGAATTTCAATCCATACATTAACAAAATTTCATGAAAACATATTAAATTTTCCAACTTGGAAGTCGAAAAACAACATAAACATGATTTTAATCAATCTACAATATGGGTTTCTCAATTCATAATTTAAAAATAGGATTCTTGAGCTTCGTGGGTGAAAGAAACCCATGAATCAGCACTAAATATAACTCAAAAGCTTAGATCTTGAAAGATAACTAACGTTTCTTGAATATTCTTGGATTGGGAAAGACAGATCTTCATGTTTTCTTGATGGTTCCTGAAATTGAAGAACTTGAATTTCTTAGTTTCTTGAAGAAGGGTTTAGATCTTGTTTTTGTCGATTGATCTTTGAGAGGAATCCTAATTTGGTATTGTAGGTGAATAATGAAATTATGAGCTCTAGTCTGGTATAATTAGGGATTAAAACTGGTGTAAAAAAAAACTAAATACCCTTTTAAAAATGTCTTAAAATCACTGATCGAAAGTGGCGATGGTTTGGGCAACGGTCCGTCAGCCCTGACCATCACACTTAGCCAGAAGAAAGGTTCAGTGCCTTAGTGGCAACGGTTTGGGCGATGGTCCATCGCTAGCTCGATAGTCCGTCAGCCTGATCGTCACTTCTGGGCAGTTCAGACAATTCTCTGTAAAATGTCCATAACTTTTTACTCTGATACCAGATTTGGATGAAATTCTATCTGATTTAAACATTAATCATTTAGGAAGTGATCATTAACTCTTCTGGAGACTAGATTTTACTTAAACAAAGTTTGGGGTAATACCATCCTCCTCTAAATTTACACTATTAAAAGTAGAAGGATTCAATTTCATAAACTGACCAAACCTTGTAGCCTCAACAGATAACCCACCAGATGTATCCCGCTCAGCCAGAGTAGCAACTAATTGAGCAATAGTATGAATAGACTAGCAAAATTCCATACTAGTCACATCACCCTATGGAGGAGGAGTAGAAACTAAAAAAACTCCAGAACTATTAGGGATAGGACCCTGAGATCTAAAACGAACTCCAAACGTTGGACATACCCTATCAATATTATCCGTAGATAATATTAAAGAGTTTTCTTGTGTTCTTGATCATCAAGACATAATCTGAAAAGTGAACAGGCAAGGATTAGAGGAGAATTCCAGGACATAGACTCTAAGCTTAAAAATAGAATACGAAGAAAGTTAAACATTTCTAAATGCCTTTTAGACTCTCTCTTATGAGTGTGGTGCACTACACACCTTTAAAAGAGATTCCACTAGACAAAGTTTTGTGGACTCCTAATTGAACATGAACCTAAAGCTCTCATGCCAACTTGACACAACTCGACAAAGGGCCTTATCGTACTAGGAATCCCAAGTCCGATAAAGACCGAAGACTACCCCTATTCTCTAACCCAAACTTCAGCAACCTTTCTTAAGTTTGCTTAATTTTAAACATACAACAAGATAGTGTAAAAATCCAGATTATAGACTTTAGGATAGGTATATTTTCACCCCTTAAATCCTATTGGGGTGGAGAGGTACTCGTAGCCATAAAGGACTGAGAGAACCAATTCATAACCTTGTACTTATCATGCATGTAACTATTACAACCAAAGGTTTTGACAAATTTGATATTATGTATCGATGAGAATAACTACGTAAGAAAGCACAAAATTATATATACAACACTTGGCCGTTAAAGCCACAACATCTAAAAGACAAGACACTACCATGTTTAACTTTATATTATTCTATAAAACCTCTAAAAGATACATAGACTTAGTTAAGGTCGGTACAAACCCTCTCCCTACCCTTGACTACTGCACAATACCAAAATATATGG
>JAPEIP010000006.1:124304314-124328971 GCA_026120095.1 Capsicum chinense
CTGGACTGATACCGAATTTACTGACTTTTCCTGAGTTATGTAACTGACTGAATTCTACTGATCATGGCTTGATTTAGATTATCATGAAAATGACACTGGCTCTAGGCACACAGATAAATTGCCGGCTATAAGTACCCCCAGGTTTTGATTGCATGAAATTAACAAGACATGACATTTCTTAAACACATGACCATAATCAATAATTCATAATACAATCATTTGGGAATTTCATGAAGCACTTGGTTCTTATACTCTTGTACATGAATAGGAATGCATTAAAATATATCATGTTTAAACAATTCTAGTCTCATGGGCATTCCATCAAACAATATCAACGCATCAGAATAGCATGGGAGTTATTTTGAAATATAAGGATAAAGCATGGATTCATCATTTAGGACCTATTGAGTCAATAAGCATAAATCTTACTCTCTTAGGCATTCTATCAAACATCTACTATGCATAACTTAGGGCAGAAGCATGAACATTAAATTTATACATCATGTTCCTTTATTCAACTTAATTTCATGAATTTCAATCCATACATTAACAAAATTTCATGAAAACATATTAAATTTTCCAACTTGGAAGTCGAAAAACAACATAAACATGATTTTAATCAATCTACAATATGGGTTTCTCAATTCATAATTTAAAAATAGGATTCTTGAGCTTCGTGGGTGAAAGAAACCCATGAATCAGCACTAAATATAACTCAAAAGCTTAGATCTTGAAAGATAACTAACGTTTCTTGAATATTCTTGGATTGGGAAAGACAGATCTTCATGTTTTCTTGATGGTTCCTGAAATTGAAGAACTTGAATTTCTTAGTTTCTTGAAGAAGGGTTTAGATCTTGTTTTTGTCGATTGATCTTTGAGAGGAATCCTAATTTGGTATTGTAGGTGAATAATGAAATTATGAGCTCTAGTCTGGTATAATTAGGGATTAAAACTGGTGTAAAAAAAAACTAAATACCCTTTTAAAAATGTCTTAAAATCACTGATCGAAAGTGGCGATGGTTTGGGCAACGGTCCGTCAGCCCTGACCATCACACTTAGCCAGAAGAAAGGTTCAGTGCCTTAGTGGCAACGGTTTGGGCGATGGTCCATCGCTAGCTCGATAGTCCGTCAGCCTGATCGTCACTTCTGGGCAGTTCAGACAATTCTCTGTAAAATGTCCATAACTTTTTACTCTGATACCAGATTTGGATGAAATTCTATCTGATTTAAACATTAATCATTTAGGAAGTGATCATTAACTCTTCTGGAGACTAGATTTTACTTAAACAAAGTTTGGGGTAATACCATCCTCCTCTAAATTTACACTATTAAAAGTAGAAGGATTCAATTTCATAAACTGACCAAACCTTGTAGCCTCAACAGATAACCCACCAGATGTATCCCGCTCAGCCAGAGTAGCAACTAATTGAGCAATAGTATGAATAGACTAGCAAAATTCCATACTAGTCACATCACCCTATGGAGGAGGAGTAGAAACTAAAAAAACTCCAGAACTATTAGGGATAGGACCCTGAGATCTAAAACGAACTCCAAACGTTGGACATACCCTATCAATATTATCCGTAGATAATATTAAAGAGTTTTCTTGTGTTCTTGATCATCAAGACATAATCTGAAAAGTGAACAGGCAAGGATTAGAGGAGAATTCCAGGACATAGACTCTAAGCTTAAAAATAGAATACGAAGAAAGTTAAACATTTCTAAATGCCTTTTAGACTCTCTCTTATGAGTGTGGTGCACTACACACCTTTAAAAGAGATTCCACTAGACAAAGTTTTGTGGACTCCTAATTGAACATGAACCTAAAGCTCTCATGCCAACTTGACACAACTCGACAAAGGGCCTTATCGTACTAGGAATCCCAAGTCCGATAAAGACCGAAGACTACCCCTATTCTCTAACCCAAACTTCAGCAACCTTTCTTAAGTTTGCTTAATTTTAAACATACAACAAGATAGTGTAAAAATCCAGATTATAGACTTTAGGATAGGTATATTTTCACCCCTTAAATCCTATTGGGGTGGAGAGGTACTCGTAGCCATAAAGGACTGAGAGAACCAATTCATAACCTTGTACTTATCATGCATGTAACTATTACAACCAAAGGTTTTGACAAATTTGATATTATGTATCGATGAGAATAACTACGTAAGAAAGCACAAAATTATATATACAACACTTGGCCGTTAAAGCCACAACATCTAAAAGACAAGACACTACCATGTTTAACTTTATATTATTCTATAAAACCTCTAAAAGATACATAGACTTAGTTAAGGTCGGTACAAACCCTCTCCCTACCCTTGACTACTGCACAATACCAAAATATATGGAATAGATAAGGAAAGCCCCAAATCAACCTGGATCTCACCAATGCTAACTGAATATCCTGTTATCCTACAAGTGAGGTGCATTAGCTGAAGCCCCTGTGCCTACAGCATGAATTACAGGTCCCCTGTGAGGGATGTTAGTATGAAAATATTTATTGAATATGTAAGGCTGAAGGTAACAACACATGATATTAGAGTTCAATAAAAATCATATACAAGTGTATAAGTAGTACTAGTAGACCACCTTTATATATACTTGTAGGACTACGTACATTACATTCTTTTCTTTATAATTACCTTTCTTACTTAATAAGATTTGTAAGCCATATAATGCAAATGACCAGCTGATCAATGGTAAATACATAAATTAGGATCGACCTATACTAGGCTTACGCCCTGAGCTGCCACCCACATATGAAAATTGGGATCAGCACATGCTAAGCTTATGCCCCTGATCTGCCACCCATAATAAAGGTATTAAGATCGCCCCATTCTCTGCTTATGCCCCTGAGCTGCCGCTCGTTTTACAGATTTGTGTTACATAGTTTATTTAGCCTTTGAGATTATTACTTTGGTGGTTATAACATTATGGTACCTTAAAAAAATAATCTACTAATAAGAGACATATAAATGGGCACTTAATGCAACATCAATTAGGTGGGGAGATGTTGGCACACAAATGATGTGTTTAGGAGCTAAAAATAACACATGGTTCTTATTTGAGTAAATGGAGAACCCCTGAAGTTTTCTAGTGAAAATAGATATGCATGCTTAATAATAAGTATGGGTTAAGGTGTTTTAACACGTTAGAGAGTAGGAACAAGGTCATTGGTAACATAGGATAACCTTGGAAGCGTACTTGATGGAATAAATGTTCGATTTCATGCCAAAGAGTACAAAATAGAGTATGCGTTACATACCTAGTTATATAATTCCAAAACTAACCAATCTTGACTTCTCATATTTTAGATTACTTATCTACAATATAATATATGGTAAACTAATATTAGCAATCAACCGACACATTTGGGCTATTTAACTTTACCAAAACAGTAACCGGATAGTAACCTCTAAATCCATCAATGAATGATGTTATTTTAACCCTTTTCTCATCCAATTACACCCACACACCATACATGTTATTATAAGATTAACCGAAACCTCCTTGGTCTCATTACACCCTCTAAATAAAATGCAAAATAGATTGGGTAGTAAACATATGCAACAATTAGTTCGGTGGTGTACCACCACACCTTTTTTCTATATTTCAATTCAAACTAGTCACACCTTTCTCAAACAACAACCTGGCAACCCAAAACATATACATACAAAATACTCCACAAAACAGTCCCAAATCCATTTTATTATAGCAATCAATTATTGAACTCATCATCCCTTCATTTCTCAATAACAACACATCTACAATTATCTATACAATTCATAGATAAGGAGAACAAAATAGGGTAGTCACCTTACCTCAATTATGTAACTTGTCCTTTAAATTTGAACTCCTCAAGAACTTCAACTTCAACTTTCCTTTATAATTTAAACCAAAGAATAAAAGAGATCTCTTAATAACAAAAAAAAAGTGAGCAAGTAGCTTGTTCTATATTCTGCCATGAATTAATAATTACGTACTTATAGCATGTTTTCCAAATCATCCATGAGATAATTAAGCAAAACCATAAGTGTTTTCACTTACTTTGGCTTGTAATGGTTGGGCTTTCTTCAAGAAACCTAGAAAGGAAAATAGGGTGCTCCTAGTTTCTTAAAAGAAAATTGAGAGAATTTGTGAAGAATAACCTTTTTTGTGACTTAAGAATGAGAGAAAATAACCAGCAACTTATTATTATAAAGGCCCTATTTTTGTCCATCCACATAACTTCATTTTGGGCTTCAAATTTGGTCAATTTTTTCTAAGTAGGTGATGCACCTACTTAAAAAGATTAAGCTGCTCAAAAAGGTAAAAGTAGGTGATGCACCTACTTACATAATTTCTTAGTTGGGCTCAACTATATTTGGGCCTTGGCAGATTTATATGTTGGACCATTTCTCCATTTTCCTACCTATTTTATTTAATTTGGGTCCAAATGAGTACGTTAGTATAGGGCCAAATCTGGTCCATAGCCACGGGTCCAGTAATTTAATCCAAATAGCTTAAGTAGGTGACTCACCTACTAGCTTAATTAAGTCAAGCAAGCACCTCAATATTTTATTCAATTTCCATCTCCTAAACCCTTTAATCTAACCTTCAACTTGTGTACACTTGGTCACTTTAAACTTTAGATTCAAATACCAGCTTACGATTCCAAGTTAAAAAGTTGAATTGATAGTAACTTGATCACGTCACATTAAAATGTATGGGAAGTATCTAGAACTCCATCTATTACTATCAATACTTGCATAAAAAATTTCGTATGTTACCTATACCACAAGGCTATACCAAGTTCCATATAAATAGAACAAGTGCATGCAAAATACGAGGTGTTACATCTATTGTATAGACCAACCTAAACGAATCTGATTGTCCCATACCAACCATCCAACTATACCAATCCAAACCAAACCATAGATCAAACCATAACCAAATAAGTTTCATTAATGATTAAATATATAATCCCAAAATAAAATATGATAGCACAGTGAGAAATTTTATCCAATAAGATCAGTGCTAATTCCAATTCCAATACTAATGCTGACACCAATAATGATCCTACCCATTCATACCCATAGTAGTACCACAAAAACCTCAAACTAAAAGAATACAAATATCAGGTATTGACATGCCCCCAACCATAGGAAAAGCCAGTATCCATAAATAATCTAGAGTATAAGATAACATCCATGAAATGGAGCCTTTCAAATAGATTAAAGCTCGCTACTTAAATCAGACAACTATCCTCGAGTATCCAACTACTAAAAAGAGGGAATAAAATGGTTGGTTCCTTTATTGCACATGGATCATCACTCAAAGACGGGTTAGTGGGTGAACGCTAGTATGAACTCATGATAAAGATAAAATAATTCCATTTATAAAACCAAGTAAAAACCATCCATATACACATAATTATCCACATATATATAAACTTGCTGGGAGAGGGGATCGAGTTTAGCATGCCATTAGAACCTTTACCAGCGTTGTGTAGCTTTGACGTCCTAAACCACCCGCGGGATATATAGGTTCAGTCCCACCTTTTGAAAGGGCCCTAGCGCATGAAACTGCACGACCAGGGAAGAAATCCTGGGATTACTAGTACATTCTCCAATATATAAACTATGACATCATTTACACAGTTGCTAGGACCAAACCTCATATCAGCAAATATGAATTTCTAGTATAGATTCCCAAAGACCTCAACCGTCAATGTGTTTCCTTCATATCTCTCTTTTAATCCCAATTAAAACTATTTTCCAACCAAACCAACATTTCTTTATTATTAACCAAGGCTATTAGTAGTGCTATCGCCATACCAATAAAAACTTGCAAGTATTGTCTTTAGCCTATCCTTAGGGGAGTTTCATGTACCCCACATGATTTAAAATTAAGTAAAACCATGGACACCAAGGTATTTCTAATCCACTTAAAACCATTTCAACTAATGATATTGACACAGCCCAAACTTCAGGCCATATCATATAGGCACTTCGGGCACATGTATTGGAAGTCACCCTGTAACCCAACCTAAATACCCCATCACATCAACATAAACAACCCAAATCATAGGAGTCGAAGGAACTCTAATTCACAAGTTATTATCGTGGAATAATATAATAAGTAACCATTAGATACATTATAATAACTATGCACAAGTTCACAGTTGTTCACAATACCTCTATACATAACCTAAGTCAATAAATGTATGTGTTGGGACAAGCCCCCGACTATAGCCAAATCAAGCCTTAAAGAGACTAATTCTAAAGATAAAGACCAAGAAATGAAGGTCTTCTGGATGTAAGGAAGCTCACCCCTTCAAGATAATGCCCGAACCACTTGATCATTAAATCACTGTGTAGGAAAAGAAAAAGATGCTCCGACGCCTATGTCATGTGGGGACATAGTATCCAGAGATAGTTAGCTATTGGAACGATAGTATGTAACACAAGGATAAGTGATAAGATAACATTATCAATCAACAACAAATCATTTTATCACGTTTTATCATATTAATGAGTTATCCATAAATATACATATACCATGTGACAACCAAAATATGAAGGTTCATCAACATTCTCAAATATTCATTCCTTTGATGTAAAGTGGATGACTATCACCTCCCATGCTTATCGATTCACCATGCTTAATACACAAGGGCTTTAGCCTAATTGACATTATCATTATATAGGAGACTTCACACAGGTATGTATATTTATTCTATTATTGAATTTAGCCATTGACTTTAGCCACACACACCATCATTCAAATAAGGGACTTTAACCATACACATTCATCTAGGTGAAGGACTCCAACCTTATACACATGTGTTAGATGAGGGACTCTAGCGACTTGTCATATTTGGACTTTACCACAAGCCTCTTCATGAGGAGAGGTACTTTGAACTCAAGAGCTCTTCTTAAGCAATAGACTTTACATTGCATTCACATTGGGTGAAGGACTTTAACTCTAAGTTATATCATGTGGCTAGGGACTTTGATCTCAAGCCATCACATAAGGCAAGGGACTTTTACCTCAAGCCATCACATAAGGCAAGGGACTTTGACCTCAAGCCATCACAACCTTCATTAGTTGACCTTAGGGACATTACCCTATTTTCTATTCATCAACACACATTCAATACAACATTTAACGACTTTAGCCATTTAGCCAATAAAACACTATACTAGACCTCATGTCATTATGGGAGCCTTCATTGCTCAACCATATCAATAGGTCAATGACTTCATTCAATTCATAATATCATTATTTTTATGGTCCTCAAGACCCTCATGATACATTCACATTTTAATAGCATTTTCATACTATACCTTAGTTCAACGCACTATTCAAGATCATATTCATATTAAGGGACTTCAATTCCCTATTTATAGTTTAGAACCACATGGTTATCATCACACCTTGCATGAATCACCACAATTAGATCATAATATATATCAAACATTCATACTCATTGGGATATTTCCCTATTTCAACACATCACCAACAATTGACTAGTAATTCACTTAGACATTTTCAAAAGCACCTTTTGTGCATACTCATAACAATGTCATTTTTATGGTAGATATCATCAAGACTAGTGTTACTCAAGACCCTTATGTTACAAAGCATACAAAAATCGCCCACATAAGTAATCCACCATCAATAATATGTATCAACACAAATATAAACAAGAATGATCATCATTCATTGCTAGATAGTAAAACCCTTTTCATTTGATTACAAAACCACCATGTACACTTACTAATTCAAGTGTGAAATACTTGGGTTTAGTGTTATTTAAAGAGAGAAAGATATACATGCATTAAAAAACTTGAATCAGCAACAAACTTGACCTCTTCCTTGACACTAGATGAACATCTCCGTATCGTAGCCTCTAATCATTCTTTCAAAAGCCTTTAGAGTGTTTAGGATGGTCTAGTCTTATAAATTGAAGACTTAGAAGGATACAATACATTATATAAGGAGAGGGTTTAGGGTTTTTAGCATGAGAAATGACAAAAAGTTCCTTGGTTAAAAACATAAAACTCCACATGTGCAGGGGTACGAATCCCCCTTATAGATCACTTGGAAATCATGACCTAAGGTACGAGTGGTACCCTAACTAATACCTTAGGATCCTCCTAGGTAAAACATGGTATTTTGGGTATTAAAGTCCACATTTTAGACGTAACCAAAGGGTACGAATTAACACCTAACTCGTAAGTTCCATTCATTACAAAAATAATCCACTCTAGGTTAGGTTTTCAATCCCTAGGGTTGAGTAGAATACAACTCATAAACATGGATACGACCAATAGATGGCTTTGTATTATTATGGACAGTATATTAACCTTACATACTTCCTAAGATACGAAAGGGAAAGGGTAGAGGGGTAGGAATTGTGACCTAGGGTACGACTAAATCACCCCAAACCTTATCCACTCCAGAGACACAAAAAGGTTATTGTTTACCATACTGTCCAAGGTGTAGGTGTTTCAATTCTCTTCCACTTTGATAGGTAATTATAGATACAAGTTAAAACCTCAACATAAACCAAGGAAACCTTTTGACAAGTTAGAAACAACAAACTACAAGGATGCAACATAACTCACCTATCATGATCACTACCAATCAACCAAAAAATTTTGCAACGCCGCATTCCCAGGTGTTTCATTATCCCCAACTTACGATCATTTGTCTGCGAATGAAGGGTAGGGCAAGCATAAATACAAGTTATCACATCCACATATATCAAACCAACCGTTACACAAGTACTTCTACCTCCCAAGTAGCTTCCCCAAACCTTGTGTTCCTCCATTGAACCTTCACATAATCCATTTATTTCATTCTCACTCAACGAACTTGCCGATCCAAGATCCTCACCGGGACCCCTCTTAGGTCAAAGAGTCCAAGATACCAACATCTTCCAAGGGAATAACCAAGGAAAGATCACCCACACATTTCAGCAACATACACACATGTAAAACCGGGTGAATGGAGTTCATACTAGAAAGCAACTCAAACTCATAGGCAACATTATCAACCCTCTTCAGAATCAATTAGCTACAAACATAAAGGGGACTAAGCTATCCTTTTTTGCCAAACTGCATCACTCCCTTCATGGGTGATACTTTTGAGAATACCTAATCACCTACACTAAACTCTATGTCCCTATTCCTTATATCCACATAGGGATTTTGAAACTTTGAGCAGTTTCCAACCTATCACAAATAAATAAGTTACCCTCGCCTATTTTGTACAACCCAATAGAAGATCAACACCTTCTACCGTATAATGCTTTGAAAGACGCCATGCCAATACTATAGTGGTAACTATTATAAGCTAATTCAACCAAAGAAAAGTGGTCATACAAACTACCTCCATAATCAATTACACAAGCCTACAAGATATCCTCCAAAGTTTGGATAGTTCTATCTGCTTGACCATCCATTTGTTGGGGGAGATGTACTAAGGCATATTCTAGTACCCAACCCATTTTGTAGTGACTTCCAAAAGTAGGACAAACTTTGAGGACCATGATCCGAGAAAATAGATACTAAAGCATAGTGCAACATTACGATCTCTTCAAGATACAACTTAGCATATTCTTTCACCGAGTAATTTGTCCTCATAGGCAAGAAATGAGTGGACTTGGTCATTTTATCAATAATGACCTAAATAAAATCACATTGGTTCTAGGTTCTAGGATAGCCGGTAATGAAATCTATATTAATCTACTCCCACTTCCACTCGGGCAACGAAATCTCTTTTTGTAAGCCACTGGGCCTCAAGTGCTCAACCTTTACTTGTAGGTACACCATACACTTAGCCACATGGCTAGAAACATCATTCTTCATATTATTCCACCAATATTAATCTCTAAGTTCATGATACATCTTGGTAGAACTGGGATGAATAGTATAACGGGCTCCATGAGCCTCGTCCACTACCCTTCTCCTCAATCCACTGATGTAGAGAATACATAGACTAGTTTTGTACCTCAAGATACCATCAGCACTAATCACAAAGTCCGTAACCTTATTTTTACCCACATTACTCTTGATTTTCATTAATTCGGTGTCAAAGACGTGCTTTTCCTTTACCTCAATAACAAGAGATGATTGAGATACCAGATGTACAAATATACCACCATCTTTGGTGTCTGCAAGTCAAATTCCAAAATTTGCCAAACGATGAATATCCCTTACCAATTCCTGCTTATCCTCATAAACATAGGCCAAACTTTCCATAAATAATCTACTAAGAGCATCAACGACTACTTTCAGCTTACCTAGATGGTGATGAAGACTCATATAATCTTTTAACAACTCAAGCCATCTTCTTTGCCTGAGATTTAACTCTTTTTGGGTAAACACATATTGAAGGCTCTTATGATCAGAAAGGATATCAACATAAACACTATAGAGATAATGTAGCCAAATTTTCAAAGAAAAAACCACGACTAATAATTCTAAGTCTTGGGTGGGGTAGTTCTTTTTTTGAACTTTAAATAGCCTAAAAGCATTGGCCACCACTCTGCCATGTTGTATCAACACGCAACCATGACCGACTCAAGAAGCATCACAATAAACACAAAACTATCACTACCTCAGGCAAGGTCAACACTAGAGCCAAAATCAATTTATCTTTCAACTTCTCAAAACTACCCTCACACAGATCTGACCATACAAACTTAACCTTCTTTTGGGTTAATTTGGTCAATAGGGAAACTATAGTGGAAAAACACTCCAAAAACCACCTATTATTACCAGCTAGACCAAAGAAGCTCAGAATATCAATTGGAGTAATAGGTCTAGGCCACTTCTGAACCGTCGTAATCTTTTGGGGATCCACTATGATCCCTTCACTAAAGATGACATGCCCATGAAAAGCTATGTCTTTCTACTAAAACTCACCATTGGAGAACTTGGCATACAAATGATGATCCTTAAAAGTATGTAGTACGACATAAAGGTGATTTTCATGATCTACCTCACTCTTAGAATACACTAAGATATCAACAATAAAGATAATGAAAAATGTGTCCAAGAATGGATGAAAGACCCTATTCATCATATACATGAATGATGCCGAGGCATTGGTCAACCAAAAGGACTTGACAAGAAACTCATAGTGACCATACGAGATTCTAAAGGCAGTCTTAGGGATATTCGCATCCCTTACTTTTAGTTTATGATTACATAATGTACTATCAATCATAAAAAATAATACTTTGCACCCTGAAGTTGATCAAAAAAATCATCGATGCTAGGAAGAGGGTATTTGTTCTTTATGGTTAGTTTGTTTAACTGACGGTAATCAATGTACATATAAAGGGAACAATATTTATTGCGCACAAATAATATGGGAGTACCCAAATGAGACACACTAGGCCAGATAAAACCTTTATCTAAATAATCTATCAATTTCTCCAAATGTACTTTCAACTCTGCCAAGCCATTCTATAAGAAGGGATAGAGATTGGATGAGTGTTTGGGACAAGATCGATCCCAAAATTAATTTCTCTATCAGGAGGAATACAGTGAAGATTATTTAAAAACACCTCAGGAAACTCATTTACCACAGAAACAAACTCTAGAGAAGGCTCTTTCGAGTTATAATCTTTAACTCAGACCAAATGACACAAACACCTCTTTTGAAATCAACCTTCAGGCTTTGAGATAAGAAATAAACCTTTTCTTAGGTACTAAAGGACCACCTTCCCATACAATGATCGGCTCATTATGGAATTTAGATATAACCCTATGGGTCTAACAATCTAAGAAATCATCGCAAGAGTGTTATCAATCCATTCCCAAGATGACATCAAAATCAACCATGTCTAACTCTATTAGGTTAATAAGGCTATATCTACCACCACAGATATCACACATCCCCTGTAGACTCATTTAACAACCACAGAGTCTCCAACTGAGGTAGAAATAGAAAAAGGAATCAACAAACAATCGAGACCACAATTAAGATGCACAGCGATATATAGGGTCTATAAGAAAGAGTAAACCCTAGATTGAGAAAACAATACATATCACGGAAGAAAAGTCTCAACGTACCAGTGACAACATCAGGGGATACCTAAGAATCCTAGAGAGTAGGAAGTGCATACAAGTGGTTCCTACAAACACTGATGCCAAAAGTTAAAGTAGAAGTGGATATAGCACCCTCTGGTGTGGGAGTAGATAGAGTAAAAACAGGGGCCCTATTAGCCCAAGAAGTTGCTAGAATGGGGCACTCGCAATACATGGGCCCAAGCTGACCACAATGAAAATATTTACCTCTCTATTTCTTACACTCACCATGATGACTCTAACCAAAGAATCTGCACAGACAGTAGGGTGGAGCCGACTGAGCACCACAAGTCTAAAACTAGGCACCTTGGGAATGGGACCCACCACTAAACTAAGATTGGCAACTACCCAAGAACTTCAGGTAAAGAGAGTGAACACTAGCTGAGGAGAACAAACCCAAACTCCTCCACTTCTTTTGTGGCCACTTCCTACTATTTCCACCACTACCCTCAAAAGGCCTAATTTTTCTTCCTTGCTTCTGACTAAGCTCAACTTGCTTCTTCTTCTCATATTCCACTTGTTACATATACATAATCAATTTAGATATATCCATGTTCTCAATAAATAAGGCCGCGTTGATTTTGAGAACTAACTCACGGGACAATCTTGAGACAAACTTGCTCATTCTAGCCCTCATGCTAGAAACCATCTCGGGACCATATCTTGACAACTGATGAAATTTCAAGAAATACTCCTGAAGGTTCATCATCCTTTACTTCAATTTCACAAACACTTTTGCCTTTGCCTTCCTCAACTCATGAGGAAAGAAGAGGTGAAGGAAAGCCTCAAAAAAATGCACCCAAGAATCTGAACTAGCATTAATACCCATAGACAACACCCACCCTTTGTACCACTGGTACGCTATATGTTTTAATTGGTATGAAGAAAGTTCAACACCCTCAATTTATGAAGCATGAATGATTTAGAAAATGTTCTCCGTTTCATTGACAAAACCTTGAGGATCTTTCTTAACATTTGTACCAGAGAACATAGGAGGGCTCAACCTCATTAATTGGCCGATTCTTGTGGCCTCAGAAGAAAGGGTAGTAGAGGCACCATTCTCCACTTTAGTGGCTGCCAACTGAGTCAAGATTTTAATAGAGCAATGAAACTCTGCATCAATAGCATCCCTTTAAGAAGATCGAGGAGGAATGCCACTCTCATGAATAGGGTTGGTGGGTGGAACCCCTAGAATATTCACCAAAGCCGCTTTTTTCATTTGCAACCGGCGAACTTGCTGATCTAAGATCCTCATTGAGATCTCCTCATAGGATAAAGAGTCTAAAATGCCAACATCCTCCAAGGGAATAACCAAAGAAGGATCAGCCACACATCTTCACAACATAGAGACATGGAAATCGGAGAAATGGAGTTCAATCTAGAAGGCAACTCCAACTTGTGGGAAACATTGCCAATCCTTTCCAAAATAAAATGGGAACCAATATAACGGGGACTAAGCTTCCCCTTCTTATAAAATTGCATCACTCTCTTCATGGGATATACCTTCAAGAATACCCAATCGCCAACACTAAACTCTAAATCTCTTCGCCTCACGCCCGCATAGGACTTTTGGCGACTATAAGCAGTTTTTAACTCTTACAATCACCTTCACCTTTTCTAAGGATTGGTGAACTAAATTAGGGTAGAGCAACTTACCCTCACCAACTTCCTACCACCCACTACGAGAACGACATCTCCTACCATATAATGCCTCAAAAGGTGCCATACCAATGCTAGAGAGCAAGTTCGATTCAACTTATAACTTCCCAGAGACACACCACTATGAGTGCTTGAGTCTATCTATGCACCACCACTTTCATGTTCAAGCCTATTCAAAGCTAAAAAGAGTAAACTTAAGCCCCCAGGCTCTACTCCTTACATCCATCCCGAACACTACTCTGCTCTGTTACCATTATCATATGCAAACTATAAGTAGATGTCATAGGAAAACTATAACCAACTATTATAGCCAAAATCACCAACATAGGATTGAAAATCCAAAACCATAACACAACTATGCCATAAAATAATGCATACACATGCCTTCCCAAACCTCTTAAGCACCTAACATGACTATTGGTATATCTACCAACCGCAACACTCAATTTTACCACTTTTATACCCGCGGTATGATCTATCCTTCCTAAGATCTAGCATCCTCTATCATTTTTATGAAGGTTTTCACCATCCACTCCTTTCTAAATGCTTAGTTCTAGAAGTCTCCCTAAAATATCCCCTACTAAAGGGCTTTTATATTTCCCCATTTTAAAACATCACCATGTTCCCTGAGCCACTATCACCCCATCATAAGAAGGGTCACGGAGGAACTAAAGCATAGGAACCGCTTATGCCACTCAAGGCAAGAACCACAAAAGAGACACGGCACCATAGGCATAAAGAGTTTCATAGCAACCACCTAGGTTGTAAATGAGACCTATCCCGATACAACATACCAAACAAAGAGTCCTTAGGATAGGACACCAAATAACACACCACCACATATACCATTGGTAACGAAATGTAAGGTCAAGACTCATATTTGGGGAACCAAACATATGCAAGATATGAACCTTTGGCCTAAGTGCTAACAAAATGCATTCCACACTAGTAGAGCATCCTCTCGATCGAGATAAGAGAGAATCATTAGAGTACGCAACCCAACCTTTCTTTGGGGACCATTGCTAGAAGAAAATTTAGGATCAACCTTCGAATTTTCTTCTATTACTCCAAAGATCATAACACTCCACTCTAATGGGTATCATCAAGGAGGTACACTAGGGACATTTGGTATTTCTATACCAAAATATTCTATAAAGGAGGAATAATAGTTTAAAAAGCATTTGAAACAAGACCAATCCCACACTCAACCTCACTATTCATTAAATTAAAGAATAACACAGGGGCATTGGTTAACCAAAAAGACATGACTAAGAACTCACAGTGACCATACCGAGTTCTAAAGGCGGCCTTAGGAGTATCCGCTTCCCCAATCTCAAGTTGATGATAACCCAACCTAAGATCAATTTCAGAGGAATACTTTGAAACTTGAATTTGATCAAACAAATCATCGATCCTAGGGAGAGGATACTTATTTCTTATAGTCTCTTTGTCCCACAGATAATAATCAGTGCACATACAAAGAAAGCCATCCTTTTTGCATATGAACAACACGGGAGCACTTCAAGGAGACACACTAGGATGAGTTTCTAGAATAATATCAACCCCAAAATTGATTTCCCTATCGGGAGGAATACTAAAAGGATTATCGAGGAAAATATTAGGAAATTTATTGACCACGGGAATGCGATCTAGGGAAGAACCTTATGAGTTAGAACCTTTAACTTAGACCAAACAATATAAACTCCCTTTTGAGATTAACCTATGGACTCTAAGATACAAAATGAATCTCCCCTTAGGCACTAAATAACTACCTTCCCATGCAATGATCGGCTTATTAGGGAATATGATCATGACCATACATGTCCGACAATCTCAGGAAGCATAACACGAATTTAGACAATCCATCCCCAGGACAACATCAAAATCAACCACGCCTAACTCTATCGAGTGTACAAGAACTTTCTACCACTAACAGATACCACACACCCCCTATAAACCCTCTTAACAACCACAGGGTCTCTAATCGAGGTAGAATAAAAACAAAGGAACTGAGAGACTTTCAGGACCAAAAACCAAGATGCACAATCACATATAGGGTCACATAAAAAAATCTTGGTTCAAGAAAATAATACACATCACAAGAGACAAGTTTCAACATACCTGCATCAGTATTAGAAGGTTCCTCAAGCTCCCGAGGGATAGTAAGAGTATTAAGATGGTCCCGATGAATGTCAGAGCTAGAAGTAGAATCCCTAGGTGCAAGATCTAGAGAAGTGGCAATCGGTATCTTTTTTTCCCAAGCAGCAATTATTATGGGACATTCCCATTTTATATGACCCAATTGACCATATTTAAAACACTAATTCTTTCCTACCTTCCAACAACCTTGGTGTGATCGATCATAAAACTGACAACGAGGCTAGGTGAGTGAGGATTGAGCCCCTCTGACCTGATGTTGGGCATCTTGTGCCCAATAAGCATTACCAATTTAAAAATACCTACCTTCCAATAGGTTTGGGTAGGAAGCACTAGCCGCAGAATAGAATCTAGGACCCACCTAATACTTTTTTTAGACCACTTTCCACCAACTTGAGCCTATAAAGTAAAGGAGTAATAGAACTCAGCATTTTGAGGTAAATGGGGAGAAGTGTAAACCTCAAAAGTAGGGTTAGTGGCAATAGGTGAAACCCCTCGAGGATAGTCAGATACCATGACCCTTGACCCGGTCTGAATCCTAAAAATTGGATGAGTTTTGTCTATATTGCCCTCAGTTGGGATAAAAGATCTCGCTTGAATATCAGATCTTTTTGGATACATGATCTGAAAGATGAGCAATCAAAAATTAGAAGAATCTAAGACCTTAGACTCTATATAGCTTGAGATTGAAACACAAGAAAGGGAAACATTCATAAAAGTCTCATAGCCCCTCTTTTATAAGTATGACGAGCTACACATCTATAAAAGAGACTCTACTTGACACGGATTTATGGACTCCTAAATGACAATGAACCTAGGATCTAATACCAACTTGATATGCCCCAAAATCAGGCATGTTGTGTGGGCATATCAAGCCTAACTTGGATCGGAGATTGCCCCATCAAGCCAACCTAACCATCTATTCAATTCATAAGTATTGGATAAACTCTGATAAAATATCAAAGTAGAGGAAAATAAAGCAAATAGTCAATACATAGATAATATCTAACATTTCATTAATGACAATAATCTAGCCAATATACCCAAGTCCACAGTTATCTATAAAACCTCTACAAATCTGATGTCTAAAAATGTTAGGACATGCCCCCGACAATAGCCAACATTAAGTCAAAATAAATCAAGTCTATGACTTAAAGTAAAAGACTATGAAATGTATGCCTTCTAGAGAATGGAAGATCACCACTTTAATTTCAACACATGGTTTACTCGAACACTTGGTTAGTGCATAGAAAAAGATGAAGAAGCACCAAAACCTATGTCATATGGGGACATAGCATCCGGTGATGATTAGTAGTTGGAGCGCTGGCATGTATCTCAAGGATAAGGATAAATTAGCACATTAGTTCAATCCAAGTCAAACCATCATATGAAATCACATTTATATGAGCATAGGCATATATGAATATCCATATACATATGTTTATATATAGCATACCAAGTCATGGAAACAATCATAGAAATTATTCTTAAAATATTCATTCATCAGATAAGGAGTAAAGAACTTTTAACCTTTCACCTTACAAATTTTAGAACCTTAAACTTCTTCGTTACACTAGTCAAGGGGATTCAAACTTCAAACTAACTCAACTAATTTAGCGAATTCAAGTGGCTCATAGGCAAGGGACTCAAAACATAATCCATCTTATACATTAAGGGACTCGAACCACAAGTCATTTAATTGGACAAAGGACTCAAACCACTAGTTATTTCATTAGGCAAGGGACTCGAACCATAAGCCATTTCATTAGACTAGGAACTCAAGCCCCTAGTCATTTCATTAGATGAGGGAATCGAACCACAATACATTTCATTGGAGTAAGGACCTAAACCACTAGTCATTCCATTAGGAAAGGGACCCAGACCACAAGTTATTTCATAGGGCGAGGAAATTGAACCACAACCTATTTTATTGGGTGAGGGACTCAAACCACAACCCATTTCATTGTCATTGCTAGTCGATATTTGAGCTCTTAACCCCCTTTGTTCATGCCTTAACATCCAAACCATTCATTTTAACACTTAAGGACTTGGACCATTTATCCAAAGGACAACCATATGGGACCATAAGGTCTTCATGGGAACTAATTCCTTAACTTAAGTCATTATTTAATTCATTCGGTGCTCATCAAGACCCTTACTAAACTAATCATTCTTCATTAGTATTTCTATACCACACTTTAATTCTACACACAATTCAAGTTCATAATTAGGAGGTTGAACCCCTTACTTAGCCATCAAACCAAAATGGTCTTAATTTAACTAATTATATGCCTAACAATATCCTTACAATACCATTTTTCAACCATTCATACTTATTGGTCCATCACACCATCTAAAGTCATAAATTAATCAATTATATAATTAACAGGATTCTTACCAACTATTTACCAAATATTCACATTTATCATGAATCAATACATGGTCAAAAAGGACCTTACCAATCATTTACTAAGTACTCACATGCATTTTAACAATATCTTATCTCATTCATATTCTTTAGACCAACACCCTAGTTTATCACACCATTAACATGTGACTAGATAATTCATTTAGACATTTTTATAAACACCTTATGTGCATACCTTTATCAAGGCCAAATTCATGGTGGAATTCATCATTATTAGGGTTATTCAAGACCCATATGTTATACCACATACAATAAGTACCCACACATGCAATCCATCACTAATAACATGTATAATCATAAACTCAAGCAAAAACAAACATTATTCATCATTGACAACAAAACCCTTTTTTTTTTTAAAATCACCATGTACACTTACTAATCCAAGTGTGAAATACATGGTTTTTGATTTATTTAAAAAGTTAGAGAGTTAAATGCCTTATAAAACATGATTCACCAAGAATCTTGATTTCACCTTGCTCCTAGATGCACACCCTTAAAACCCTAGCCTCTAATTCTTCACAAATAAGTTAGAGAGAGTATTTTGGATGTTTGATCAATCAAAATAGATGTTTAGAAGGATACAAAAACTTATATTATGAAGGGAATTAGGGTTTTGGGTATGGTAAATAACCATAAGGTCCTCAACTAAAAGTTAGAAAATGAGCCCGTCCTTGGGTACGACTCACTTAAGGGAACTATACCCTAGGGTACGATTAGTACCATAACTCATACCCTAGGCTTCTCCTAGGTCATCTATACTGGTTGTGGTATGACTACCCATCATTGAGTTGTATCCAAAGGGTATGAATTATGCTCGAACTCGTACACTTCACTCGTACTAAAAACTGTCCATTTTTTATCAAGACACGCTCTACACAGTTTGGTTGTGTATGACTTTTGTACTTAGCTATGATTGGAGGGTGGATGGCTTATACCTAGGATAGGTATTTACCCTTAACACACTACCTAGGCTATGACAAAGGTGGGGAAGAAGGATACAACTTATATCCAAGGAGTACGACTCATGCCCTTAGTCATACCTAGCCTAGTGATATCAAATGAAGAAACTTTTCTCATGGTTACAAGCCTAGGTATTTCAACCAACATCAGCAACTCTATCACCATCATAAATACCACTACCAACATCATCACCACCACCATCACTAGTACCTAAATCTATTATAGTATCACTAAAAACCTTAACAATATGCTCAGCAAGAACAAACTAACCTTCTTTAGCTATTTCTCTTTTGATGGATATTGCTCCAATAAATTCTTTAATTATTAAGTCCACCTTTGGGACTTGTTTTGTTTCAAAAATACTTAGAGTAAGAAAATAAGGCATCTGTAACTTTTGCTCAGTTGATACAAGACAAGAATGCACAACCTATAAATAAAAGTAGATATATTAAAATCAAATAATAATTTGTAAGATATTTGCAATAGATAAGTCATCTATTGCAATAGATTACCTATCTGTTGCATTAGTTTACAGTATATTGGGTAATATATTAATAAGTTCAGAGAACCTATGTAATAGATAGACTATCTGTTGTAACAGATTATCCATTTGCTGTATTAGTTTATAGTAGATTGGGTACTATTAACAAGTTCAAAAAATCTATGCAATATATGAGTAATCAGTTGCAATAAATGAGTCATCTGTCACAATAGATGGGCCATTTGTTCATTTATTGCCATAGATTACCCATATATTGTAGTAGTATACAGTAGATTGGGTAATCTATTAACAAGTTTAGAGAACCTATGTAATAGACAAACCATCTATTACAATAGATGACTTGTCTATTGCAATAGATGACTCATCTATTACTACATATTATATATATATACATATATATTATATTAGCTATAGTAGATGAGAAATCAGTAGAGATAAGCTATAATTGGTAAACCATTTATAGCAACAGATGACACATCTGTTGCGATGAGTTAATTTGAGTAAGATTATTATATTTAAAAGATGACTTATTACATCATCAGAAGGGCTAAAGAGATCAAGGTGATTCATCTTTGAGTTATTATTGGCAAACAACCCCTAAGGATCCTTAGACGAGAAATCTCATTCGAGTAGGCCTTGTCCAGCTGTTGGAGATAAGGAATGACTTCAAATGTCCAAGCCTAAAAATATAAACATAATGAAAAAAAAGTTAGAACAATTATTCAATAGCATAAATAAATGAAAAACTAAAGAAATAGTGATAAAATTTAACATGAAAGTCCAAGGAAAGCCATATAAGCTGATCTTCTTTGGGAGATAACTTTGTTAATAAATATTTGAAAGTCAAGAAATAGCTTTCATATCCCTATGGATAATTGTTAAATGCCTCCTAATTCTAAGCCAGCACCAACAATTCAGCTTCTATGATATTGTTGATGTCTCTAACCATAAAGTGAAATATACATATCAAACTCTCTAACCATAAAGTGAAATGCACAAATCAAACTAGCACAGTAGCTCCTTGTGCTTCTCCAATTACTTTTTATTTTGGAGATCACCTATCAACTATCTGGGCTTTGTATATAGGTCCAACAATGGCCAACAACTCATTTTGTTTGCCTTTGTTGATTTTGTTGGGTGGTTTGGTTAATGTCTTTCCTTTCTTTGATGCTGATTTTGGTGTCCTCTTGCCTTTGACTTTTTAAAGTGTGTTTTTGGGAAGAAATTCAAATAGAGAATGGCAACTCAGGCCAGTCACTATGAAAAATTCTTGCAGGTCAAAATAAACTGGCATGTCACAGTAGTTTATCCAGATTTCATTCATCTTCTTGTCTTCATCCTTCAATTCTTTATCATCACCCTTATACTTGATCGTGCACTTGAGAATACCATATACCATGGTGATTTAAAAGCATGCACTGTTGTCCTTCATCTAATCAAGAAAGTATCCAAAGCAGCTGGACTTAAAATAATCCTCCAACTTTTCATCCCTCAAAATCTTCCTAAACACATCAATTTTTTTTACCTATAATAGATTTAACTAAGAAATCACCAGTCAAATTTGTAGGGTTATCTATAAGCGTTTAACTTGGAACTTGTCAATACTAAAAATTTTGACAAGATCATGCTGATTTTTCGATCTACCTTCATATATAACAAGATCATCATCAACATCATCATCATCTCTTTGCTATCCATCCTCTCTTTTTTATTTTCTTTTTTAGATCTATCTTCTTAGTCCTCAGCTCCTTCCTCACTTTCTTTTTCCTCTTTATCCTCACCTTCATCCCATCTCCTTCATGACTTTATTTATTATCTCCATCCTCACTATTTTTGCATTCTTTCTTATTTTTATTTTTATCTTCCCCCTTCATAACCTCTTCTTTATCTCCCTCAACTTTCTTTTCTACTTTATTTCCTTTAGTTGATTGTGAAAAAATTATCTCTTTCCACATCTTTATTTTCTACAGATGGCAATACTTCATCCATTTGTGAAAGATTTTGTATAGCAATCTCTACTAATGTTGTTTTTAATTTAGCCTTTTTTGTTGCTTTGTCAGAAGTTGGTCCACTTTTTTTTAGAAATAATTTTTTATCTACAAACAAGAAAAAAACAAAAAAGATTACAATTGATTTATGCATCTATAAAAAAAATAACAACAAAATTAATAAATACAATACCTTATAAAAATAGTTTCAACAGATGAATCATCTGTTGCAACAGATTACTCATTTATTACAACAGCTGGGTCATATGTTGGAAGAAAATGAAATAGTCTATCTACTGATTTGATTTCTTCAAACAGATGACCCATCTATTATAATAGGTGGGTCATCAGTTGGAAGATATGTTTTGATTTCTTCTAATAAATGACTCATCTGTTGCAACAGATGGGTCATTTATTGGAAGAAATCAAATCAGTAGATAGATTGTTTTGCTTTCTTCCAATAGATGACCTATCTGTTGCAACAGGTGAGTCATCTGTTGGAAGACCTGTTTTGATTTCTTTAAATAGATAATCCATCTATTAAAACAAATTGTTCGTCTATTGGAATAATTCAGGCAGTTAACCAACAGATATATAGTTATTTCTAACACATTATACATCTGTTGGGCAACATTATATATCAAGAAGAACAACAACAATAAGAAGAAGAAAAAGCTACTATATCACCACACACACACATATATTTTAACAACACCAATGTTTTTATCAATACATCAACACAACCAAAAACAACACCAACACCAACAAAACAAAACATACCTAGAAGAAAAACAAAACCAACAAAATAAAAAAACAACACCTACCAAATTTCACCAAAACTACTAACAAATACCAAGTGAAGTGATTCAATACAACAACAGAAATAACAAGATAAAATTGTCACAACAAATATCTCTAAAAAATGTCAAAGTTCAAGTTTGTACTATTTTTATAGCAATTTTTTAGAACAAGAACAACAAGAAGAAGAATCATGTTTCACTCACAAAAGGTACCTCATTTACATAAATCACCATATTAAGAGAACAACTACCACAAACTAATATTTTCTCGAGATCTTCTTACATTTTTTAATATCAAAATGCAAAATTATTAATCTATACTTGAAGATAATAGAACTAAAATTCATTTTCTCCATTAACTTAAAAATCCTAATTTTTAGAAAAACAACAAATATAGAACTCTTACCTGCAAAGAAAGAGAAAATGATGGCTACAAAGAAGAAAAAGGTCAAAAATGACAAATGATGTAGTCGAAAAGGGAACAAAATTGATTTGTTGTGACGGGTTTGAGACAATCTATTGAAACAAAGAATTGAGTACTTGAGACAGATATTTTTTTAAAAATGATTGGACTTGTATTTTATTACACATTAATTAGAATTGTGAATTGATTTATCTTTTGAAAAGATTAACAAATTTTTAAAATATTAATTCTTGGAAATGTTTATCTTGGTTCAATGTGAGAAAATTTGGCTAAGAAGCCTCTTCAAGTTTCTAATTAGCAAAATGGCCTACTTTTAATTCCTTATTTTAAAATAAAATAAAAAAATAACTTTAACGAAGAATTGGACTACAATAACTTATTAAAAACTATGGGAGATATTTACATATATACTTAAAACATAAAACCCTAACTCATTTTTTCAATTTCAATTACTTTTTTCCTCCCTCCCTAACTTTTTTCTCCTCAATTCTTACTAAAAACTCATTGTTTCTTCAATTTTTCAATTTCAAATTACTTTTTTCCCTCTCTCTAACTTTTTCCTCCTCCATTCTTACTAAAATTCATTATTTCTTCAACGTTCTCCTTTTTTAAGCTAGTATTTTATTCCTAAATGTTTTGTCTCCTAAATTTGTAAGTTTTTCACTCTCCTTTAATTTTAGTCTATTTTTTTTTCAAAAATAAAAATATTTGTGTATATATATGTAATCGATCAGATCAATAATCGATCTGTACGTATATTGGTCGGATCGATAAGCAATCAGTCCATATATCATTTAGATTTATAATTGATCCGTACATATATCAATCAAATTGATAATCGATCTGTCAAATTGATAATAGATCTTTTTATATATAGGTTGGATTGATAATTGATCTGTCTATCGTAAATTAGGTTTTGGACTAATTTGTAAAATGTGTAAAAGAATTGATAAGAGGGGTTTTGTTTAAATTATGTAAGTTGGTGATTTGCGGACTAATTTGTAACTTCTAAAACTTGTAAATAATTTTTAAATCACAAATAAATTAAAATTTTCAAAAGTGGTTTATTTTCCTAAAAAAAACTTGTAGTCTATTTAATTAAAAAGAAGAATTGAAAAGGTCATTTAACAAAGAATCTTGTTTAATGGGAATAACTTAGTTCTTATTAAAAGGCTTCTTCTGACCGAATCTTTTCCCTTTTCTTAACTTCAGTCCACTAGTATTGGTAGTTGTATTTACATTAAGGTATTAATGGTTCGGGATTCTTTGTTAAATGATCTTTTCAAGTCTTTTTTTCAATTAAATAGACTGTAATTTTTTTTAGGGAAATGACCTACTTTTAAAAATTTTAATTTGTTTGTGATTTAAAAATTATTTACAAGTTTTAAAAGTTACAAATTAGTCCATAAATCATCAACTTACAGAATTTAAACAAAACCCCTCCCACCAAATCTTTTACACATTTTACAAATTAGTTCAAAATGTTATTTGCGATGGACAGATCTATTATCAATCTGACCTATATATGGACAGATCAATTATCAATCCAATTGATATATGGACAGATCGATTGTCGATCCGACATATCGATTATCAATCTGAACGATATATGGACGGATTGATTATTTATCTGATCGATAATATATA
>JAPEIP010000006.1:124333037-124344748 GCA_026120095.1 Capsicum chinense
CATCTTAACTCTAGGTGACTTTGGAACCTTGAGAATGGGCAATGAGATTGTTTCTAAGGTGGTTTGTATTGGTACAATTTGTTTGGAAACTAGTACTAGATCTAAACTAGTTTTAAATAATGTAAAACATGCACCCAATGTTTGCTTACACTTGATTTTTGTTGGCATGTTGGATGATGAGGGATATGTTAGTACCAATGGTAGTGGAAAATAGAAACTCATTAAGGGTTCTTTGGTTGTGGCTCATGGAGATAAACGGCGTAGTATATATTAGACAACGGCTTCTAATTATGTTAACATGGTGAATACAGTTAAAAATGCTAGCTCTTCAACATTATGGCACAAGATGCTAGCCATTTTAGAGATAAAAGACTTAATGTTCTAGCCTAGAAGAAATTACTGTAGATTTTGAAAGTGCAAAATTAGGAAAATGTGAGCACTGTTTGGATGGAAAACAAAATAGAGTTTCCTAAAATCTCATCCTCCTTTAAAAAAGATAGAGTTACTTGAGCCAGTGCATTCAGATCTATGTGGTCCAATGAAGACAAAGGCTTTTGGTGGTGCACTTTACTTTGTCACTTTCATTGATGATTGCTCAATAAAACTTTAGGTCTATGTCTTAAAGACTAAATACCAAGTGTTGGGAGTCTTTAAGTAGTTTTAAGCTTTTATTGAAAGAGAAATAGGAAAGAAACTGAAGTGTATTTGTACTAATAATGGTGGTGAATATTGTGGACAATTTGATGAATACTGCAAGCAATAAGGTATCAGACACAAAAATACTCCTCCTAATATGCCTTAACTTAATGATTTAGCAGAAAGGATGAACAGAACCTTGATGGAAAGAGTTGGATATTTGCTTTCTGAAGCAAAATTGTCGAACTCCTTTTGGGGTGAGGCTTTATTGACCGCTGCATATGTTATTAACCTATCTCCTACTGTTACTTTGTAAAGTGATGTACCAAATAAAGTTTGGTATGGTAAAGATGTTTTCTATGACCGTTAGAGAGTATTTGGTTGCAAAGCTTTTGTATATGTGCCCGAAGATGAGCGGTCAAAGTTAGATGCCAAGACAAGGCAATGCGTCTTCATTGGTTATGGCGTTGATGAGTTTGGTTACAGGCTATAGATCCAATTGAGAAGAAGCTTGTAAGAAGTCGTGATATTGTACTCATGGAGAATCAAACCATTGAAGACATTGAAAAAGTGAAAAAGCTAGAATCTTCAAGTTCTGATAGTGTGGTTAGTCTTAATCAATTTCCTCATACTAGTGTGCACGATGTTGGAGGGCTAGATAACCATGGTGATTCCTAGAACCATGTTTCAAATCAGCATGTTGGTGTTTATAATGACAATGATGTTATTGTTGACAATTCTCTAGTTCAAGAAGCTATGGATGAGTTAAATACTCCACTAAGAAGGTTTCTAAGACAATGTATTTCTTCTTCTCATTATTCTCCTAATGAGTATGTGTTACTCACTGATGGGAGAGAACTTGAATGTTATGAGGAGGCCATAGAAGATGAATATAAGGATCAATGGATTGAAGCCATGCAAGAAGAGATAAAATATCTGCATGAGAACCACACTTATGAGTTGGTGAAATTTCCTAAGGGCATGAGAGCTTTGAAAAATAAGTGGGTGTTCAAAGTAAAGTTTGAAGAACATAGTTTAAAGCCCAGATACAAAGACAGATTGGTTGTCAAAGGATTTGGTCAAAGGAAGTGTATTGACTTTGACAAAATATTTTCTCATGTTGTCAAAATAACCTCTATTCGTACAGTTCTTGGTTTGGCTGCTAGTCTTGATTTAGAGATTGAGTAGATGGATGTGAAGATGACTTTTCTTCATGGTGATCTCAAAAAGGAGATTTATATAGAACAACCTGAGGACTTCAAGGTAAAAGGTAAAGAAAACTATGTGTGCAAACTTAAGAAGAGTCTCTGTGGCTTGAAGCAAGCTCCCAGACAGTGGTATAAGAAGTTTGAATTTGTCATGGGAGAGCAAGGCTACAAGAAGACTTCTTCAGATCACTGTGTATTTGTACAAAGTTTTTTTAATGATTATTTGATCATCCTCTTGCTGTATGTGGATGATATATTGATTATGGGCAAGAATGCTTTCAAAATTGACAAGTTGAAAAAAACAATTATGCAAGTTTTTTGCTATGGAAGACTTGGGTCGTGCTAAGAACATTTTGGGAATAAGGATCACTCATCTCAAAGATGAAATGGAGCTTTACTTATCATTGGAGAAGTATGTTGAATGTGTAGCACTTCAACATGAAGGATGCTAAGGTTGTTAATACACCTATTGCTGGTCATATAAAATTGACCAAGAAAATATGTCCTACAACGAAGGAGAAAAAAGAGAGTATCGCTAAAGTTCCATATTCCTCCATTGTTGAAAGTTCAATATATGCAATGGTGTGTACCAGACTCGATATTGCTCAAGCAGTTGATATTGTCAGCAAGTTTCTTGAAAATTCAGGAAAGAAGCACTGAGAAACAGTCAAATGAGTACTGAGGTACCTAAAAGGAACCTCAGCTGATTGTTTGTGTTTTATTGGGATTTGATCCAATCTTGAAAGGCTATACAGATGCTGATATAGCAGATGGCGTTGATAACAGAAAATCTACTACTAGATGTTTGTTTACGTTTACAGGGGAAGCTATATCATGGCAGTCGACATTGTATAAGTGCATCGCACTTTCTACAACTGAAGCTGAGTATATTGTGGCTACTGAAGCTGGCAAGGAAATGATATGGCTCAAGCAATTTCTTCAAGAACTTGGATTACATCAAATAGAGTATGTTGTCTATTATGACAGTCAAAATGCAATAGACTTGAGCAAGAACTCCATGTACCATGCAAGAACAAAACACATTGATGTAAGGTACCATTGGATTTGTGAACAAATGGAGAACAACTTGTTCCATGTTAAGAAGAATCATACGAGCAAAAATCTCGCGAAAATGATGACGAAGGTGGTGCCAAAAGACAAGTTTGAACTGTGCAAAGAACTTGTAGGCATGAGCTCTCTTTGAGAAGAACGAGGATACCTCCTTCAGATACATGGGACTGGAGGGGGAGATTTGTGGAGTCCAGCCCATTGTGGGGTCCAGCCCATAAATGGAACTATTGAAAAACTTTCTCTTTGGTTTGCTTTCTTCAAACTTTGTGGAGAAAGGATATCAAAAAATATATTGTAGTTGACAATTGTAACACTTTTATGTCATCAATGACATATACACACTCGTTCTTTTCACTATAAATAGGAGATCTTTCAGCTCATTTTAGACACACCAAACAGAGAAAAAAATAATACATAGAGAGAGTAATGAGGTATTCCATGGACTGTGATAAAAAATAGTCTGTGAAGGAAAAATTAGAGTGAGCGATATTTTTGTAAGGTGGGAGTCAAAAGAGAGTTATTTCTTTTGAGTGTGCAGTAATCACTTTGAGTATTGTACTTGTGACTACGTTGTAAAACTTTCTTATGTAGTAATATCAGTTACTACTCTTGGTTCGTGGTTTTTCCCTTATTTAGAAGGGTTTCCACGATACATTCTTGGTGTCATTATTTTTATATTTTTTTCTATTATTTTACCGTAAATACTTTTTTTGTTATTCTGCATTACCCAACAGCAAGATATTATAACTGTATTATTTCATTGGAACATTATTACTCTCAGTGAACATAGGTATTTGCAAATTCTAATCTCATTGTAAATTTCTTTATCCCAAGCATTGGTAATGACCTTGTAAGTTGAGCTTGCTGCACATAATCAGTTATATTTTCTTTTTCTGTGAAGAATCTGCACTTTTCTTGAGAAGGTAAATTTGTATTAAAAGCAAAAAGGCTATGTAGTCCATAATTTACAAAGAGAGAACCAAAAGTATACAGAAAAACTCTATCATCCTACTGAGAACCTAGAGCATCTATTATAATTTTAGAGATCTATGAGTATTCATGTTTACATCAAAAATGAAATAGAATTAGATGATTTATCTTTATTCTGAATTGTGTTGGCATTATCTTCAAATTTCTTCCTATTTGTCCTAGGCCTGGTGCTAGTAAATAGAGTTATGTGATATGCAATAGCAATACCTATTGCTGGTAGGAGGTGGTAGGTATTTCATGAAATTAATTAAGGTTCTTGCAACCTGGCTCGGACATCTTGATTATCAAAAATAAATCTTGAGTTCTTTTCTTTCCAAACAGTCCACTATATGCAAGCAGAGATCAAATCCCGACTAATTTTTTAAGCTACAGGTCTTTTCTCTTTGTTCTAGAATGACAGTATATCCTTAGTTATTTGGCATGACCCAATATGTCTCTGTTAGTGCTAGAAAAATACTCTAACCCTGGACGTCACTGTACAGTGAAGGAACAAATGATCGATAATTCCAGCCTCTCTACCACACAGGTGACATCTATAACATAGTCATAAAAATGACTGATAGTTTCAGCTTCTTAACCACATAGGGTAGTATCTAGAACATTGTTGTACTCCCTTCTTCATTGAATTTTCCTAAGTGAAGCTGGCATTCCTCGCTACCAACCAAAGAAAGTAAGCCACTTTGTACGGGACTTTCACTTTCCAAATATGTTTCAAGGACCAAAGATCACTGGTTTAACTTATCATCTGATAGGAAGCTTTAACAGAAAATCTACCTGAGGTGTGAACTAACCACCATATCTTATCATCATTCTGAATAAAAATTAAAACCTATGGAACTAATTGAGTGATTGTAGAATTCAAAAAATCTAATGGTTTCCCAATCATTTTGTTGAGAGTAAGCAATAAAAAAAGGGTAGTTTAGTAATTGTCTCAATTATACAGTCACTATATTAGTAGTTAGTTAATGGGTTGATCAAGATTAGTTAAGGCAGTTAGAAGTAGTTACTCATTGAACTAATGTATAAATACCTACCAAGTGTACAGTTCAATCAAGATAATCAATACATTCTACATGATTTCTCTTAATTCTCTTCTTCTCTACTATTTCCTACTATACTTTCTTCATCAGTTATCCCTATAGGGAGTACATAATCTATATATTACACATATTACAACATAGTATCAGAGCCTACTAGGCCAAGATAGTCGATTCTGCTTAATTATTTTTTGTGATGCTGCTACTGATTCTTTCCATCTTTTCTCTTCTCTGAAGCTTTCTTGAAAATTCTAGATGATAATAATGGTGCCTCCTAGAGTCACAAATGCCTCACATTTCAATAGTGATCAAGCCTCTACCATGGATCAAGCCTCTATCGTGTATTACAATCACCCACTATTCCTTCAATCCTTAGATATAAGTGGCTCTCAGATAATTTTATTTCAATTAACTGGGGTTGAGAATTATGCAATGTGGTATAGATCTATAAGAATTGCATTATAGGGTAGAAACAAACTAGCGTTGGTGGATGGTTCATGCCCAAAAGAAAGATTTCCAAAATTGGGAAATCATTAGGAAAGGGTAAATGACATAGTTCTATCTTGGCTTATGAATTCTATGTCAAAGGTTTAGTTAGGAGGTATAATGTATGCTTCAAATGCTCAATCAGTCTGGGAAGAATTGAATAAGAGGTTTCACAAGGTTGATGGGGCAAGAACTTTTAACATTCATAAAGAAATAGCTACCTTGAGTCAAAGAACTACTTCCGTGACTGTGTATTATTCAAGGCTGAAGGATCTTTGGGAAGAATTTGAGTCTCTAGTTCCTTCTCCTGCCTGTAATTGTGAAAAGTCAAAAGAATATGTGCAACACATGCAAAAGTTAAAATTGTTCCAATTTTTTATGGGGCTAAGTGATTTCTATATTCAGGATAGAAGTCAAATCTTATTAATGAACCTTATGCCATCAGTTAACCAGGCTTACTCTATAATCATCAGTGATGAGAGTCAAAAAACCATGAGTGCTAGTTCTGGGATATTAGGTTCTAATCCTGTTGTAATTCAAAGGTCTTATGATGTTGTCATGTAATCAAGAACTAGAACTAGTGTTAATCACTACACCAAGAGGAATTATAATCTGGTGTGTGATTTCTGTAAAATGAAAGGGTATACCAAGGAATTCTCAAGATTCAAGAAATAAAAGGAAGAAGTCATCTAATACAGGCTATAGTGCTCAAACCGGGGAGCCTGAACTTGAAATTCTGAAGAGACAAAATTGGTCTAGTGGTAGTCAGGCTGCAGAAAAAGCTAGTACACTCACACAAGGCTCTCAACTGACTCAAAATCAGCAACACCAACGGGATAACTGCACTATTTCTAATGATCAGTATCAGCAATTCTTCCAGTTCTTGAATCACATAAACAAATCAAAAGATAACTCATGTTCAGTAAATACTATAGGTATTTGCACTGCATCAATAGCATGTAACACCACCAAGAAGTGGATAGTGGACATAAGAGCCACTAACCACATGGTGTCTGAGTTGAGTATGCTTGACGCTCAGTCAATCTCAAAATCTAATCATCCAAGAAAGGTGTTTCTTCCAAATGGAGATATATCCTTAGTAACACATACAGGAGCAAGAACTTTAAATACATGACATACCATCACTAATGTTTTGCATTTACCTTAGTTTAACTGTAACCTACTATCTGTTGCAAAATTAACCAATGAACTCCAATGCTCTGTTTTCTTTTTCCCTAACTTCTTTGTATTTCAGGAGCTCTACAGTGGGAAGGTGAAGATGATTGGTAGACAAAAAGATGGCCTTTACTTCCTAACAAACAACTCTGCTATAGATGACAAAGACTTACATACTGCATCTAATAATTTAGCTGCTAAGTTTTCTAGTTTTGTTACTATTGATTTAGATATAGATACTTGGGATAAAAGGCTTGGTCATGTCTTATCTACTGTTTTGAAGAAAATTCTAGTTGTAAAGACTAATGATTTTGCCAACATACTGAATAAATTCCAAATTTGTCCCTTTGCTAAACAAATTAGACTCCCATTTCCTGCAAGTAGTATTAAAAGTATGTCTGTATTTGATCTTATCCACGTGGATTTGTGGGGACCTTACAAAGAACCTACATTTGATGGAAATAGATTTTTCTTAACTATTGTTGATGATTTTTCAAGAATGACATGGAATTTTCTGCTTAAAGTCAAATCTAATGTATGTGAAGTCCTCAAAAAATTTCTTGTGTATGTTCACACTCAGTTTAACAAAATGGTGAAAGCAATCAGGACTGATAATAGGACTGAATTTGTAAATTTTGTTTGCACCAACTTATTCTCTTATTTGGGAATCATACACCAGAGAACATGTGTTTACACCCATCAGCAAAATGGTGTTGCTGAGAGGAAACACAGACACATTCTTGAACTAACTAGAGCTATAAGGTTTCAAGCATATATTCCTATACAGTTTTGGGGTTGTTGTTTACAAGTTGTAACCTATATTATAAATAGATTACCTAGTTCTGTTATCAACAATAAAACTCTTTTTGAAATATTATATGATAGAAAACCTTCTATAAGTCATCTCAGGGTTATAGGATTTCCATGCTATGCTAAAATAGTTCAAGAACTAGATAGGCTTAAGTCTAGAGCAAAGCCTGTTGTACTTATGGCATAATCAGAAGTACAAAAGGGCTACATTCCTTATGATATTAAAACTAACTCTTTCCTTATCAATAGAGATATTATTTTCAAGAAAGATGTGTTTCCATTCACACTAGTGAAAAAAGATGTTGATCCACGCATATTTCAACAAGTTGAATTGAGCTATGAGGAATTGGAAGCTAGTGGAGGATTAAATCCACCTCTATCATATACAATTCCTCCACTATATCCCCCAGAAGTTGATCATCAAAGAAATGGTCATTCAATACCTCACACTGACCATATGGATAATATTCAGGAGCATAGAAGATTAGAAAGGGAAAGGAGGCCACCCCTGTGGATGAAAGATTTTGTGTCACTAAGTGTTCAAGATGGGTCCTATGCTATGGCCAACTACATAGCATATGATCAGTTATCTACTTTCTATCAGACATATTTAGCTAATATGTCCAATATGACTGAACCGGAAACTTTCAATAAGGCGGTTGCTGATCTAAGATGGATGAAAGCCATACAGTCAGAAGTTTTTACACTTGAAGGTAATTAGACCTGGGAAATTATGAAACTATCTGAAGGGAAAAAGCCTATAGGATATAAGTGGATTTATAAGATTAAATACAAGTCAACAGGTGAAATTTAAAGACTAAAGGCTAGACTAGTAGCTAAGGGGTATAGTCAAATAAAGGGATTGACTATCAAAAGCGTTTTCCCTAGTAGTTAAGATGAAAACTATTAGGACAATCTTAACCATTGTTGCTCAAAATTAGTGGCATATACTTCAGATGGATGTATTTAATTGCTTTCTTCAGGGTGATTTGTTTGATGAGATTTATATAGAGATGCCTTAAGGATTTCAAAGTCAGGGACAGAAGACAGTGTGCAGACTCAGAAAATCCCTTTATGGTCTCAAACAAGCCCTAAGACAATGGATTGCTAAGCTGTCGGAAGCTTTGATCAATCTTCAGTTCAAACAAAGTGAGTTTGATCACTCTTTATTCATTAAGAAATCAAAAGTTGGGATTGTGATAGTTCTCATATATGTTGATGATATGCTCATAACTGGAGACAGTATCAATGTCATAGAAGAGACTAAAGTAGATTTAAAGAAGGTGTTCAAGATAAAGGATCTAGGAGAGTTAAAACACTTTCTAGGAATTGAATTTGCTAGATCTAAGCATGGAATCTTAATGCACCAAAGGAAATATTCCTTGGAACTCATTGCAGAAACAGGAGTAGGTGGTGTAAAACCTGCAGCAGCTCCTTCAAATACAAACACAAAGCTGATAACCAAAGAGTTTGATGACTATATATAAAACACTGAATCTTCTGTAGTAAATGATTCTTTAGCTGACCAAGGAAAGTATCAAAGGTTAATAGGTAAACTTCTATATCTTACCACGATAAGACCTGATATAGCTTTTGTAGTACAAACTCTAAGTCAGTACTTACAACAGCCAAAATAGTCTCACATGGAAGCTGCTATGAGAGTTGTGAGGTACATTAAGAATCATCCAGGTCAAGGTGTACTTTTATCCTTTAAGAGAAACACTGATATCCCAACATACTGTGATGCTGATTGGGCAATATGTCCTTATACTAGAAAGTCAATTTTAGGCTACTTTGTGAAACTAGGTGACTTACTGGTGTCATGGAAATCAAAGAAACAAAACACAGTGTCTAGAAGCTCTGCAAAATCTGAATACAGGAGCATGGCTACAACAGTAACTGAATTAGTTTGGATCTTGGGATTGATGAAAAAGCTTGGCATTGAGGTAAAGCAACCTGTTCAAATAGTCATAGACAGTAAAGAAGCAATGCAAATAGCAGCCAATCCATTTTACCATGAAAAAACCAAACACATTGAAATGGATTGCCATTACATTGGGGAGAAGATTAATCAAGGAATGGTGACAACCAGATATGTTTGAACAAGGGATCAGCCAGCTAACTTACTAACCAAAGGACTTACAAAAGTTCAACACCACTATCTTAGCTCTAAGCTTGGACTGCAGGAAATCTTCACTACTCCTAGATTGAGGGGGAGTGTTGAGAGTAGTAAGCAACAAGCAAGGCTAGTTTAGTAATTGTCTTAATTATATAGTCAATGTATTAGTAGTTAGTTAAGGGGTTGATCAAGATTAGTTAAGGCAGTTAGAAGTAGTTACTCATTGAACTAGTGTATAAATACCTACCAAGTGTACAGTTCAATCAATATAATCAATACATTTTACATGATTTCTCTTAATTCTCTTCTTCTTCACTATTTTCTACTATAGTTTCTTCATCAGTAATCCCTATGGGGAGTACATAATCTGCAGATTACACAGATTACAACATTTTGGAATCTTCTATAGCTAAGGTTCCACCCTTGGGCTAACCAGACTTCATAGATGATAGCCTTCTGTTGTTGATTTATAGAGAAAAGTTCAAGAAAACTCGTCTTCAGAGGCTTTGGCCCAGCCAGTTGTCTTCCCAAAAAAAGGAGTTTTCTGACCATTGCCCAATCTGTAGCTGCTATTGTCAATGGAGATTTGTCAGGTAGTTTTGATCAATTTCCAAGCATTTACCCCATATGTAGTGAAAATTACCTTTGTTTTCCAGGACCCCTCCTCTCTATATTTGTCTTTCATTACCATCTTCCATAAGTAGTGTTCATCATTTGTATATCTCCACAACTATTTCATGAAAAGACTTTGGTTTCATTGCTCAGGTTCTTTATCCCCATGCCTTCCTACTTCTTGCTAAGTGTGACAGTTTTTTATTTTACTAAATGACCTCTTTTATTCCTTTTTACCTTGCCATAGAAAGTTCCTCCGTATGGCATCCATTTTCCTGTCTATTCTAGGTGGTATAGGTAACAATGACATCATAACTTCCAATACAATATTAGTGAGCACTAGCCTGCCTCCTAGAGAGAGGTATTGACTGTTCCTCCTAAAGTGAAAAATCTGCACTTTTTGCTGAAAAAGTTCTCTTGACTAGAAAATACACATGCCATTCTAACGATTTCTCACATTATAGGCTAAATAGAACTTTCGAAAAGACCAAAGTTAATCATTTATCTTTTTTTCCCTCAAGTACAAGTTGTTTTTTTTTTACCGACCCCTCACCAGTTATTTGACACGGTTTTATTTTTGGTATCCTATGTGTACAGGAGAAAACAGGTGGGAAAATTATCTATAGTAAAGATGGTTTGATATACCGTTCCCGTGGTTGAAACTACAATTACAAGACTCGGCCACGCTTTCTTCTCACGTTATGACAGCCGGTAACTCCTATCTACCCAAGGTTGGGTCAATGAGTTCCAGAGGGTCTAACTTTAGAGGAAGCAACTGAAATGCACAAAAAAGGACTTAATCTGGTACCTATCTGCAAGCTTGATCTGTTCCCTTTATGCTATTCGTGGTTAACTTGACAAGAAATTTCTCTGATAATGTCTTAAATGTTTTGCAGCGAAAAAGTTTCGAATCTTCAAAAATGTCGATGGGTGCGTATCAGATCCTCCAAAAATAGTGTATTTTTTAAGGATCCAACACAGGCGCTGGAATATTTTTGGAGAGTCAAACCAACTTAGATTTCCAGTACTAGTAAATGATATAGTATTCACACACAAATTACTTTTAGGAAAGAAAAAGGAAATGGATAAAATTATATGACGTTATTGTTTGTTGCTTTCTCCAAACTGTAGAATCTTGTCTAGGGGTGTCAAACGGGCCAGGCCGGGCCAACCCGAAATCGGCCCTTCCATTTTAACCGGGTTGAGGGCCCGTTAAGGGCAGGGTTTGACGTTAACCGGGCCGGGCTGGGCAAGGACAAACAATAAAAAAACTAAAACCCACCCTAACCCGGCCCACTTAACCCAACCCGATCAAACCCACCAAAATCCAGTCAAACCCGATTAAAAACCGGTTGAACCCGTTTAAAAAATAAATAAAAAATCTAATATACACTATATACACTCTAATATACACTCCAATATACAATATATATTTTTAAAAAAATATATAAACAATTACACATATATACGTACCATTCAATATATAATTATATATGTCTATACGTACTACTTTAAATAAAACATATGCTATAATAGTATAATATATATATATATATATATATATAT
>JAPEIP010000006.1:124358795-124382319 GCA_026120095.1 Capsicum chinense
AAAAAATAATTTTAAAATTTAAATTTACTAAAATAAATAAGTAAAAAAATAATTTTGAATATAAAAGTCAACTAAAATAAAAAAAAATAATTTTATTTAAATATTTACTTAAAATTAATTAAGATAAAATTATTATATTATTAAATTACTTAAATTTAAAATATTTTAAATTAAATCTATGCAAAGTAGAGGGCAATCTTGTGAATAAATAAAACAAGGTGGATTTTTTTAAGAACATGGTATGTAATTAAATAAAAGTTTGTGGGCATTTTTAAAGTTATTAATAAGGTACAACTAACATAGTACAAAAGTTAAATTCTTTAAGCAGCTTTTCCTTGTGAAAAGACTAAAATACCCTCAAAATTGATTTTAATGTCTGCAGGCAGACATGTTAAAGGTCCCTCTTCTATAATATAATCATTTTATACCTCTTACAAAGTAAGAGTAAGTTTATATATACTTTTTTTTTTCAAACCCACTTATGTAATTATAATAAATATTTTATTATCATAAGAATATATAAAAATTAAATCCAAATTAATATAAGTCCATTCATATTTAACAAAGAAAAACACTACTATAAAAAATTAAATTCGAATTGGCATTATTCCACTTATTTTTATTTATTATTATTAATACTCCAACGAAGAGAAAAACAAACTATAAAAAAGAAGGGAGAGAGAAAATATAAAAATTGGTAAAAGAAGAGAATGAAACAGCGAAGCCAGACCACAAAAGAACCAAGAAAATAATTAGGGAGAGTGCGTTAACATAGAGGCCCACAAAAAAACTCGTCAAAAGTAAAAGGTGCCTCACACAACTAATATTGTTTGTGCCTCAACCATGATAAAATTTTTTGTTAACTTCAACTGTTCTAACAAAAGAAAACGGTTGGCGCTCTTTATGGGCTATATACTTACCTTTCTTTTATGATTTTATTATTCACATGTAATGATGCTTAGGTTGGGGGTATTATGAGATATGTGAAAAGTTATTACTTAGGTGTGTTTGGTACGAAGGGAAAATGTTTTTCAATTCTCTTGGAAAATATTTTCAAATAAACTTATTTTCTTCAAATTGAAGGAAAATGCTTATCTACATAAAATAAGGAAAATATTTTTCAAAACTGTTTTGACATCACCACCCGCCCCAAGACCTAGGATCCGACCTTGATTGGGATATGCCTCTCGATATCGACTTAAGATCAGACCTTGACTCAGTACATGAATTTGACTTTCTGGTTGGGGTAGAAAGTCGAGTCTCAAATTAGGATCGAGTGTGGGGTTTTGGGTCTTGGGTCATAAGTCAAATCTCGGGTGGGGTTGGGGAGTTGAGTCCCTGATCGAGGTTAAGTACCAAGTCATGAGTAGAGTCTTAGGTTAGAGTTGAAAGTCGTGTCTTGACTTGGGGTCAGGATTTGGTCACACATTCTAGGATTTGGACTCGACTGCCTATCTTGACTCGGGACCCGACTTCGAGTCACGATTTGGGACTTGAGTAATGACTCGCATTTGAACTTAGGACCTCGGATCCAACTACTTGATATCTACCTCGACTCCATATTTGATCTCGACTCGCACCTCGATCTAACATCGACCCACTCGGGGTCTGGGTCTGTGTTAATGGATGGAAATTTAAGTCGTTATTATAGTATTTTACTAAGCATCGCCACCATCACTACCTCTGTAAGATGATATGCCACTAGCTGGGATACTTCTAATTTAGGCGCCTAGTACACACCAACTATGTTTTCACTTCCCTCCATTTTACTATATCTAGTAGAGCAGTCGGTGCTCCACTAGTAGAACATCGCCACCACTACTACCTCTGTAAGATGATATGCCACCATCTGGGGATACTTCTAATTTAGGCGCCTAGTACACCCCAACTATGTTCTCACTTTCCTCTATTTTACTTTGATTTAGTGCATTGATGACAGTGTATAGTTTTTATTTGGGTGTGGGAATACCTTGCCGCTGTGGGTTTTTGTTATCATGCTTATTTTTCTATTGGATAGGGTATGGTTTTAGAATTGGCATATCTAGGATAATTTTGTGTCGTATTGTATATACAGCCATCAACATCAGATTAATGCTCTCTCCCAGATCACATAAGGCCTTAGCAAAATTAAAAGACCCGATTATACATGGAATAGTAAATGCTCCAGGGTTGACCTTCTTCTGCACTAAGGATCATGTAGAAATAGCACTACAATGGTGGAGATTATCCTCCAGTGCGTAGCTCATCGCTCTTTTCTTCATCACAAGGTCCTTTATAAATTTAGCACACCCTGGTATTTGCTCGAGTGCCTCCACCAAAGACACATTTATTGTTAGCTGCTTCAACATTTCTATGAATTTACTAAATTTCATGTCGTCAACCTTCTTCTTCAATCTTTGAGAAAAGAGAGGTGGTGGTCTTGGGAGAGTTTTCACCACTACTTCCTTTTTCTTCTCTTTTCCTTATTCCGGAGCATTATCAGAACCATCTAGCTTCCTGGACTCCACTGGACATTCTTCTTTGGGTTCATCATCTACTTCAATCACATCTTCAATCAAAATTTTGACCACAGAAGGGCCAGGTAATATTTTACCACTCCTAGTAGTAATTGCCATACATGAACCATCATTCTGCAGATTCTGAATCGTATTACTAGTTAACGTTCCACTCTTCCTCTGGTTTAGGACTGCGGAGAGTTGGCTCATTTTCTATTCCAACTGTTTGATCAAAGTGGAGTACAGTTTTACCAACTGACTCATAAAGGACAGATCGGTCTTTATAGTAGTCACCCCTGAGTTGGTATCCTCCACTCCCTTTAACAATTTAGCCATTATGTCCTCCAGGGACATCTTTTCAGAACTTTTTATAGCAGCCTCATGATTTTTAGGAGGGACATATAACCCACTCCTATCATTATTGATCTTCCAATTACCTTGCTTCTGGTACTTATAACTAGCCTTGTCGTAATAAGTCCAACCTTAATTTCCTTGGCTATTGCCTCAAAAACCCACCTAATTATTTACATAGTTTGCCTCTTTTTCTGAGTTAGTCTCCACTTTGCTCTGTGATCCCTCAACCTTCACTTTCTCAATTTTACCTGATAGTAAATGCTTGGTTAGCAAGTCCATCTGTGTTTTTAGGTGAGCCATGTCTTGATCATGCTCCTCGTCTCTTCTGCATTATTCCATAGTCATACCAAAAGAAACAGTAGGGCTTGCTACCACAGAGTCCCTGGTATTCCATGCCTAACTTTGTTTGGTCATTCTCTCAAGCATTTTTGAAGCCTTTGGGAATATAAGATCAACAAATGAACCACCAGCAGCATTATCTATAATCGATTTTGTCACAGAGTTAAGGGCCCTATACAAAGTCTCCATCAAAGTGTATGTCTATCATGTTGTGGTTTGGACACTGCGTCAGCTTCTTTTTGAATCTCTCCCAGGTTTCATGCAAGACTTCAGTTGGGAGATGTCTAAAGTTGCTGATCTTATCCCCCAAATGTACCCTCCTGGAAGGTGGAAAGAACCTTTTTAGGAAAGCTCCTTTCAACTGCCTCCACTTGGTTATAGAATCGGGTGTCACCTTATTAAGCCACAATGTTGCCTTCCCAGACAGAGACAATGGAAACAATCTCAAATAGATAGCATTCTGACCCATTCTTGTGTTATCAAAAGATTTTAAAATGGTGACAAAGTTCACCAGATGCAAGTTCGGATCATCCCTAGGAAGGCCACCAAACAAACCCTTCAAATTAAGGAGTTGAATCATAGTACTCGTAATGTTGAATTTCACCCCAGGTGCAATGGTGGATGAATAATTTCACCCATTTCACCTGCTCCATCCATTCTATCATCATCATCATTGAGGTCATACTGGACTGGCTGGTAATCTTTCCTTCCTCAGAATGGATGGTTCCTGTTAGCATTACGTTGTACTGCTATAGCTATTTACTCTGCACGCCTTGGGTTACCAGGGTTTAGCAACTCCTCATCTTCTAAATCATCATCCTCAAGATTTGGATGCCATACTTATTGACCGTCATTTTGTATATTCACCTGAGCTCTAGCTAAGGCTGCTAACCAGTTAGCCTCCTGCTGCTCTACCATTCTGCTGATTAGTTGCGGTTCTGGATTAAATGGTAATAATGGTTCTCCAGAACTTTTGGTTCTTGGCATGAACCATAAAAGTTCTGCATAAAACAAAAACAATAGATAAACGTAAAACTAGGAAACTTGACTAACAGTCAAATAGCGCACATAACTTCAATTTATAACTGTATTCCCCATAAATGGTGCCATTTTTAATATCACTCAAACTATACCTCTCTTATGAAAATGTAAGCGATCGTTGTCAATATATAACCCAACTAGGTTGGGGTTGAATCCCATAGGGAATATGGTGTGAATTTAAGTTATCTGTGGGTTAATCAACTGGTAGTTATCAGTTTTTTGTGAATGAGGTTTTTTTGAAAGGTAACAAATAATTACTTCTCAATTTAGTGTCTGAAATCAATATGATAAGGAAAACTAGAGTTATGTTCACTATGGGTGTTAGGATTTGACAGACGCTAGTAACGTTTCAAGATTCTTGTGGTAGGTGGGAATAGAAGACTATCCTTGTTGAAGTTATATCTAAATGTTTCTCAACCTACTTAGACATTTAACCACCTAATTCTTTAGAACTTAGGGAATTTATATTTCATAACAGGATGTTATCTTAAGTTAATTAATCTAGTTACAACATTAATTATTAAATAGAAGTTTAATACTTTCAAGTCCCTGTTGATAATTCACTTCTTACTAGGGTTGATTTCTTATCTCAAGTAAATCACCAATAAGCAAGGCCTATTGTTTGCAACCAATAGTCAGAGTATCGACTAATCGAATTAACAAGAAGTTTCTACCACCGTTAGAATCTTGAACACTTAGTTACGTTACAAACGCAAAACCATAGATCACACAACTCGGGTTAAGGGAATTTAGCTGCTCATAATAAAATAATCAAGACAACAAATTGAATTCATAGTTTGATATATAAACTTACAGCAAGATGAATAGCAACAAGTGTTTCTCATATTTGATTCACAGTATAAAATCCCAAAACAATTAGACTAATCTCTCCAAAATAATTGTAAAGTTCAAGTCAGAAAACTAGAGAGAAAAGATTCTCAAAACGTCAGTTCCCTCTTTTTATGATTAGAAAATCCTAACATATGCTTTAAATTCTTCAGCCTAATTATGGAAACAAAATCATAGATAACAGTATTTTCTCGGACAGGCGACGACGTGTGTGATGGCTTATCAGGAGTTTGACAATTTATCAGGAATGTCATCAACTCCTCTTCACTTTTGACAATCTTTACCTTAGGTTGACGATGAGACGTGACAGCTTATCAGAGATGTGATAACTTATCAGAATTTTTTTCGCTTCTTTACTTCAAATCCTATTCCCTTTTTAAGACTAATGATGAGATTGATGGCTTATCATACTTCTGACGGTCTATCACAGATGTCGTCATGAATTCTAGCTGAAGCCCATTCTCTTTCTAAGCCTAACAATAATCCCGATGGCTTATCACACTTTTGATGCCCTATCACAGTTGTTGCCATGAGTTCCAGCTGAAACCCATTCTCTGTCTAAGGCTGATAGCAACTTTGATAGCTTATCATAAGGCTAACGACTTATCAGACAAGTTGTCAGCTATACTTCCCTCTCTACTTGCTCAGAAATCAACTCTTTTACCTCTATTATTACTGGTTCTCTTACATCTTGACTTTTACTATAATATCAAATAGAAAACAATCTAAAATGACAAAAGTTGCTTAAGACTTTGCAGTTATTCTTAGTTAAAATCCTCAAATATGTTAGCATCTTCTCACACATTATTATTTTTATAGACTACTTTAACATAGTTATTGTAAGGAGGGGAGGAACTTGTGGTTTAATTATGTTCAATCTAGTCAACTATGGCAAAATTATCCTATATCTAACATTTCCTCTAGAGATAAGAAAGTCCCGGTATCCACTTCTTTAGTTCCTGTACCAAAGTGTGCCACTTCAGGTATCGACAATGGTCAGAATCATCTCTATGTACTTGCTACTTATTAGGAGTCTGACGCATCCCTAAATTTTGTTATTGGTATATTACAACTCTTTTCCTATGATGTTTATTGTTTGCTTGATATGGGTTTATCTTATTTTATGTGGCCCCTTATATGGCTGCATATTTTGGTTTTGGTCCTGAAAGTATTTTCGGACCCTTTTTTTATTTCTACTTCTACGGGTGAGTCTATTGTTGGTAAAAAAATCTATAGAGATTGTGTGGTGTCCATTCTTCATAGGGAGACCTTGGTGTATCTGATAAAACTTGAAATGGTGGATTTTGATGAATTTTAGGGATCAAATGGCTCCATTCATGCTATGTTTCTCTAAATTATAGGACCCGAAAGGTCAGTTTCAATTTTCCTAATAAACTAGTGATTAAATGGGAGAGAAGTTCCTTATTACCCAAAGGGAGGTTTGCTTAGAAGTTCATTTCCAAAGGGTATCAAAATTATCTAGTTTGGGTAAATGATTCAAACTTTGAAAGTCCCTCTTTGCAATATGTCTCTGTTGTTAATGAATTTCCTAAAGTTTTTCCCGATGATCTTTCTAGAATTTCTCCTGATAGGGAGATAAATTTTGGGAATGATTTTCTATCGGATACCCATTTCATTTCCATTCCTACTTATAGGACGACTTCAGCTAAACTAAAAAAATTAAAAGAGCAGTTAAAGAAACTTCTTGATAAGGGTTTCATCCATCATAGTGTTTCTCTGTGGGGTGCTCCTATGTTTTTCCTATGAAAGAAAGATGGGACTCTTCAGATATGTATAGATTATCGTTAGTTGAATAAGTTCATAGTGAAAAATAAGTATCCTCTCCCTAGTATTGATAGCCTATTCGACCAGCTTTAGGGCGCTAGGTGTTTCTCTAAAATTGATCTCCATTCGGGCTATCACCAGTTGAAGATTTAGGAGGTAAATATTCCCAAGACTGCTTTCCAAACTCAGTATGGCCATTATGATTTTTTGGTTATGTCATTTAGGTTGACTAACGATTCGGCTACTTTCATGAACCTTATGAATCGGGTTCTCATGAAGTTTCTAGATTTGTTTGTTATAATCTTCATTGATGACTTCTTGGTATACTCCAAAAGTAAGGAAGATCGCGCCAATCATCTTTGAATTGTATTGCAGACTCTTAAGGACCAAAAATTATATACAAAATTTTCTAAGTGTAAATTTCGGCTAATTGTAGTGACTTTTCTAAGGCATGTTGTTTCTAGTGAGGGGATTAAGGTAGATCAACAGAAGATTAAGGCGGTTGAGAAGTGGCCTAGACCCACAACTCCATTCGACATTAGGAGCTTTTTGGGTTTGGTTAGGTATTATAGGAGGTTTATGGAGAGTTGCTCATCTATTGTTACTCCGCTGACGAAGTTAACCCAAAAAAGGTTAAGCTTTTGTGGTCCTATGCTTGTGGGGGTAATTTTGAGAAGTTAATTGATAAGTTAACTTTTGTGCCTATTTTGACCCTACCTGAGGGTACTAATGGGTTTGTTGTGTATTCTGATGCATCCTATATGGGACTGGTTATGTTTTGATGTAGCATGATAAGGTTGTAGCCTATGCTTCTTGGCAGCTTAAAGTTTATGAGCGGAATTACCCAATTCATGATATAGAGTTAGCGGCAGTGGTCTTTGCTTTGAAGATTTTGTGCCATTATTTGTATGGGGTGCATGTGGATATTTATTCAGACAATGAGAGCTTGCAGTATGTGTTTATACAAAGGAAGTTAAATCTCAGATAGAGGCGGTGGCTCGAGCTACTTAAGGATTATGACATGAGTTTGCGCTACCATCCAAGTAAAGCCAATGTTATTGTTGATACTCTTAGAAGGTTATCCATGGGAGGTTTGTCCAATGTTGATGATGAGAAAAGGGGATTACTGAAGTACATTCATAGGATAGATAACTTAGGAGTGCATATTTTGGACTTTGAGGATGGAGAAATGATTGTTTAGAAAATGGTTAAATCATCTCTTGGTGTTGAGATCAAGGAGAGGCAGGTTTTGGATCCCATACTCATGCAAATCAAGGATGATGTGGATTAGCAAAATGTCATGGCTTTCGAGATTGGGGGAAATAGCATCTTGAGGTTTCAACGAAGTTTGTGTCCCTAATATAGACAGGTTGCAAGAAAGAATTTTGGCTAAGGCTCATGAGTCCAGATATATCGTTCATCTAGATTCGAACAAAATGTATCATAACTTGAAGGAAATCTATTGGTGGGATAATATGAAGAAGAAAGTGAAAAATTTTATTGCTAAGTGTATGGTTTGTCAGCAAGTCAAGGTTCAATATTTGAGGCCTAGTGGCATGTCCCATGAGATAGAATTAGCCATGTGGAAGTCAAAGATAATTTATATGGATTTCATTTTAGGTCTTCCACAGACTCACAATTAGTATGATTGTATTTGGGTCATTGTGGATAGGATAACTAATTCTGCTCACTTCTTGCCTATAAGGACTAATGATAAGTGGTGATTTTACCACTCATTTGCATGAAATATTTGTGCACACTACCATGTTTTGTATAAGAAAATAAGATATCATCATGTTTTAAATGCACTAATATCCACATTTTGTAGATATATAGTTGAGTAGGTGAAAATATATGGATTGGAGCTAAAAAGGGACCAAATAGAAGCAAAAAGAGTACAGCTGGAGACCTGGAGTAGTTCAGCCTTAGTTACTGCAACCACGGTCCTTGGGTCGCGATCACGGTCAGTCAAGATAGTTTACAGAATGCAATCATGGAGCACAATTATGGTTAAGTAGCCACGGTCTCGGTCGAACCTCCATAATCGCGGCTAAGCAAAAGTATGACCCACGATAATTTTGTAATTTCTCTTGGATGAATCCCAAACCTTATATAGGAAAAAACCCTTTCTTCTTTGGGTATTGCTTACCTCATAGACATTTTTGAATTGAAAACAAGAAACCCTAATTGAGAAAGTATGTAACTAAATTTTGAGTCTTGATTTCTTAGTAATTTTGTGAAGAATCAATGCTTTGGATAATCCTTATGGTATATCTCTCTTTACCTTTTTCATAAGTAGCTAAGTAATTTAGTCTTGGGGTTATGTTAAATGAAAGTGTAGTTATGTGTGGGTGTTGTTGTGTTTGCATGAGTTTTAGTTGTTGAGTAACGATTCCACTATTGCTTGAATTTATGAGTTGGAATATGTGGGTGAAAACCCTAAATCTCCAAATGGATTTGATGGGTGAGAACCCCAAACTCTACAAACCCCTTATCATCCTTGAAAGAGGGATGGAGGTGAATATATGGTAACCCATAACATCCTTAAAAATGGGTTATAGGGAGACAAGGCAATGGTGGACAATTAAGTCTGTGGTTTACTACCTTTTGAAATCTTAGAAATAAGTATATTAGAGTGTAAATCATGTCAAGAGCATCATCCTAGAAATAGGGATGCTTGATTGAGGTTTTGGGTGATTACGAATGGTACACTTGTTAGGTGCTCAAAAGAGCTAGTGGGTGAAATCGTTGTGGTTTTATTGAAAGATTGACGACAATGACCTTTGACCTAGTATATACTTTAGTTAACAACTAAGCTTCATGTTAAACCATCATCAACCCACGTGTTTTTACCTTTAGGTAGAATAATTCCAAGATCTCCTCAAATCCTGATTTTGAATAAAAAGTGTCATATTCATGCATTGTTAATAAAAAATTATTACAGACCAATCCCAAACTAATTCCCCCATTTTATTTTACATGTCATGTTTATTATCACTCCGGGTAACCTTTTAGTAATCAGAGCACCCATAGGACTTGAAATTTATAATTCACTCCTTTTGGATTTGACCCCAACTCAAGTTGAGCTATTGACAATGACCGCCTCACCCCTCCAACATGAGAGTGAGTTGAGAGTTATCAACTAACTACTACGGAGATGATTTTGCTAAGTTGTTCATTTAAGACACAGTAAAGTTGCATGGGACACTTGTGTCTATCATTTAAGACTGAGGCACACAATTTTCTTCTCATTTTTGGCATTTATTTTAGAAAGGTTAGGGTACTTAGGTGAACCTTAGCACTATTTTCCACCCTCAAATAGATGGACAGGTAAAATGTACTATTCTAACTTTGGAAGATATGCTAAAGCTCTATGTGATTTATTTTAAAGGTAGTTGGGTTGATCATTTGCCTCTTATTAAGCTTGCTTATAACAAAAGTTATCATTTCAATATTCAAATGGCTCATTTTGTGGCCCTTTATGGAAGAAAGTCTGGGTCTCCTATTAGATGGTTTGAGGTGGGTAAGACTAGGTTGTTTGGTCCTGACTTGGTTCACTGAGCCATGTAGAAGGTAATTACAATTAGGGAAAGACTTAAGACTTCTCAGAGTCTCCAAAAGTCTTATATGGATGTGAGGCATAGGGAGTTAGAGTTTGAAGTTGGAGATTAGGTGTTCTTGAAGGTTTCTTCTATGAAAGAAGTTATGAGATTTAGAAAGAAGGGAAAGCTCAGTCCTTATTACATTGGTCCATATTAGATTTTGAGAAGGATTGGAATATTACTTATGATTTAGAGTTACCAGCAAGCTTGGCTTTGATTCATCCCATTTTCCATATGGCCATGTTTAAGAAGTGTGTGGGTGACCCTCTTTTGACAATGTTTGTTGAGGATGTCTGTATTGCGAATAAGTTGTCTTACGAGGAAGTCTCGATTGAGATATTGGATAGGCAAGTTCATAAATTAAGGATAAAGTATATAGCTTCAGTGAATGCTCTTTAGAGAAATCAAATGGTAGAAGAAGCTACATGGGAATTTGAAGAAGATATGAAATCCAAGTACCCATTCTTGTTCCCCCTGTTGGATAAAAGTTCTTAAGATATGAATTTTAATCCCCTCTTATCCCATTTTGAATTTGTCCTTGGTCTACTGTATCCTTTCTATTATCGTGATAAAAATATCTTAACTACTCATTCGGGGATGAATGATTCAAGAGGGACAGGGATAATCTAAGACCCTATAAAATTTTGATCATTTTATTTTTCATCCTCCCATTTGCATAAGATAAATTTTTAACTTAAATTTTGTTAAGATATGTTAAAAGGGTATCTTGGGAAAGTTTTGGAATTTTTGGAAGGGGTTTGGGGCCATTTTGGGAGCCCAAGGCAATGGTTGTCTGCAGTAATAGCGTGCCCCGCCACTTATGCTCCACGATAGAAGCGTGGAACGGAGGCTAACCTCTGTGATAGTGGTGTGCCATGTTGCTATATATTTTTCATCCAGTTTTTATTTTTTTCACTTGGGATAAGGGACTTTTTGGTCCTTTACCCCTTAAATGAATTTAACACACCAAATTAACCCTTTTTCTTCAATTGTTAAGATCAAATATGATAATTTTCTCTCTTTAACTCCCAAACCAAGAAATTTCAAAGGTCTTATAAGAAATAACTACTCCTGCATTCAAACTTCAATTTCTCATTAAATTCTTAATATTTCAAGCATGTTTCTCTTTCCTTAACTTGAATTTTACATTGTGGTAACAATTTATTGATCATTCTTATGATTTGAGTTGATGGGTTTGAAATTATATTGAGGGTCTTTGGTTGTTATTACTTGAATTAAATTTTCCATAGTTTAAATGGATTATTCGTGCTTTAATGGACGGTTTTAGGACTGAATTGGTGCATTGTGATTATGGTTGAAATGGCTGACATGGGTTTTACCAAAATTGATGAGTTTTTGGCTTGGTAATGTTATCAACCTCAACCCACATTATAAACTTGGTTTTGAATATGGATTTTTACATAATTTAATGTATATTTTTAAAGTATTGCATTGCATTATGGATAAATGGATTTGGAATGCCCTTGATGGCCATGGTTTTTTATTTTAAGTGGAAGTTGGGTGTGTAGTGGTTATATGGACTGGTTTGTCTTAATTGAATTAGCTTTCAAACATATTGGTATGATGATACTATGTTGGAAAATGTCTTAATAAAGACTTCTTAGTTAATGGTTGGGTTTATGTGTAAACTATTTTAATTTGGGCTTAAAGGAAATTGTGTAGCTCACCATAAAGGTATAGTCCCACAGGGACCAATACTGGAAGCAATATTTATCGACATTGGGTGTCTATATGACCACATGTCTGGATACAGATTATATTTTAGATGGCTATCACCTTGGTGTCTTTGGAGATTTCTCATTACATACGGCTAACATGGACTAAGGCCATTCTGGAATAGGGAGCGGACCCATATAGCCCGTGGGTACCTTTAGGATGGAGCAAGCTATGTAGTTTTTGCTAATGGTTTAAACTATCATATTAATGGTCCCTTGTCCCTATCCCGACATCCTATATATGTATATATAAATATTTTTCTAGAGGTTTTGTCTATTTTTTGATAAATGCACTATTTTCTCCATTTTTCTCGAGTTGCATGCCGGTGTTTGCCTCACTGACTGTCCCCTGATGATGCATGATTTCATGATGTAGGTTCAGAGGACTTTACTATTGTTTTTTTCCAATACTAGGTGGTTTTGTATGTGTTTTGGTCTACCGTGAAGTGGTGAGCCTCCATCTTTCGGAAGGCCCAATCATTTTATTGGTTTCATTATTGTCTTAGCATTTCTTTTGGATTCTCTTTATCATAGTCGGGGGAATTTCCCAACTTAGTTTATATTTTTGGTTTAGAGGCTTGTGTTGACAGATTTGGGATGACATATATGTCTTGTTTTAACTCTTATCTTTCTTTTGGATTCATATATCTTTTATAGACTTGTTTGGCTTTCGCTGTTTACATTCATGTGCTTTTGATATAAGGCTAAGGGGGTTGTCTCCGGTCCATGGTGGCTTATGATTACCTGTCACGGTTAGACCCAAGTTTGGGTCATGATAATATCATCTTCATACAATACTAGAAACACCACTTTATCCTTATTCTACTTTTTGTACACACAAGACTCATCAAGACACTACTCAAAACCAAATGTCTTAAACGCATTGTCAAAATAAGTATTCCATGCCCTTGAATCTTGCTTAAATCCATTTATAGATCTCTTAAGCTTGTACAACATGTGTTCTTTCCCTCGTTCAATGAAACCATCTGGCTGCCACATAAAAATGCTCTCATGAAGAGTTTCATTAAGAAAAGTAGTCTTGACATCCATTTTCCAAATCTCATAGTCATGATGAGCAACAATGGATAGGAGAATTCTAATAGACTTAAGGATGGCTACTGGTGAAAAGGTTTCATTATAATTGATCCCTTCTTTGAGTAAATATTTTTGGAACAAGCCTAGCTTTGTGAGTTTGCTGAAACACCCAAGGTGTTGGTCCCTAGAAAATTCTAAGTTATGAGCTTACTGCCCTGACTACGACTCTCTTTGTGAGTCGTAGGGAGTAATTATGGGTTATAGGACCTAGTCATAATATGTCCAGTGATATTTATCTAAGTTACTATTTTGACTATGTTATGTGTCATAAGAACTCTAAATGACTTGTATATTCCTTTCTGTAAGGAAACTAGTTGATGCCAAAAGTATTTTGTCTTGAGTATGAATAGGATGTAATGAATCGTACGAGATCGTTATGAGTTATAAGGTCCTTTTCATAACCAGACTATAGTTAGTGGTCCGAGACATTATCCAGACTACTGCTGAGGAAAAATGAGTCATAGGGTGACCCTATGGGTCGTAAGGTCATTCGTCGCGACTAGCGACTTATTTCCCAGGTTTTTAAGGGTATTTTTGATATTTCCCTCTTATTTCAATAATAAACCACGACCTATAAACATACTTGGGACCCTATTTTCATCCATAATACACATCAAATACACTTTCTTCTCTCTTAAATCCTCTCAAGCATCAATACTTTGGGTTCCCAAAAAGTGGGTCAAGTAGATCTTCAAGGGTCGAATTCTCTCCACAATTTTGGGTATTGAATTCCTTGTGTGAATGTTAATTAAACCTAAGGTTCATGAATTTCCCTCGTGTGATGGTTAATAGATTGTGGCACAATAATGGACTTGTAAGTGGGGTTGGTATGATGATACAAATGGGATGCCTGAATACATAACTAGTTCAATAAATTTGGAATATGTGTTAAATATTTTAATTGGTCTTATTAGCAGGTTGTGTAGTCGGGCTATGAAAGTAGAGGTCTTGAGGGACCAACACCATAAATAGCACTAGCCGACGACAGTGGTCTAAGAGATTGAGAGGTTTTATTCCCCGTTATTATTATTATTATGTGATTGGAGGTTCGAGTCCCCCATGTTATATAAATTATTGCTTAAGTCACCTTGATTTATGCCGGTAGGTTCAAGTCCCCCAATCAGGCATATGATATATGATTATCCTCTGGTTTGTGTGGCTATATAAACTAGAGCCCTTCTAGCCGGGGGAGAGATTTTCCTATTTAGCCCATAGGTGCCTTGATTATGATGGTTGTGTTACATAACCCAATTTAAAGTTGTAAAAGTTTATGCTAAGCCTTGTTCCCCACCTCGATTTGTGATATATATATATATATATATATATATATATATGCACTTGCATTTGATGATGTTCTTTGGATTTGACTGGTTTGAAATTATTACTCATAGCATTATTTTATCCCTTATCCCTGAGTTACATGCTAGCGCTCCAATCGCTAATTATCTCAAGATGTTGTATCCCCATGTGATGTAGGCGCCAGAAATTCTTCTACTTTACTTGCGTAGTGATCAGGTGTTCATGGATAGTTCGTGAGTTGACTTGATGTGGTGAGCTTTCTTCCTTCTGAAGAATTTATTTCATGTTTTGGCTTCTTATGTCTTAGAGTTTGTTTCAGACCTATTTTTGCTATGGTCGGGGGCATGTCTCGACACTTTAGTGGTATTCGGTTTTATTAGAGGCTTTATGGGTACTGTGGACTTGGGTGTTATGTTGGTAGTTGGTATTGGTTATCAATATTGAGTAGTGGTTATTGACATAACTGAGAATCGTTGAACTTATGTTACTCTATCTTTTAATATATTCGGACTTTAATACATGTTAGTGTGTGTTTTGTTCAGTTGACTATAAAATAGGGATGGTCTCCGGTCCTCAGCGGATTTGAGATACCCATCACGGCTAGGCCTTAGTTAGGGTCATGAGATTTGCACTTTTCTATATACTCCTCTCTTTTGTACTTTTTTGTCCACTCCTTTCTTTTTCTTATAGATCCATATTCATCCAATGGGATTGACTCCATCTATAGGTGGTTTTACAAGATCCCAGAATTTATTAGAGTACATGGACTCTATTTTTTAATTCATAGCAATAATTCATTTCTCTGCATCTTTATCCTGCAGTGTTTCATCGTAATTCATGGGCTCGGTATTCAACTCTTTAGGGATTCTTTAAAAAGAATCTCCTAAGAGTAAATATCGAGATGGTTTTCTCATTATTTCCCATAACGATGAGGCACTTTATTTGTAAGGATTTGCATAGAGGCAACTGCACTACTATGATTGTGTGGTTGAACCACATCATTTGCTGAATTTTGGGTCTCTATGTTATCCTCATCACCTTGGGGTGTTGGGATATCAATGACTTCTTCTTCTTGTGCACCCTCACAACTTTGATGCAATGGATTTTCAGGAACTTGTATTTGCAGAACTATATGTCTAGTAACATCTCTCTCACTACTAAAATGCAATGGTATGTTAACTCTGACATCTGGAGTTGGGATTTGGTTTTTATTTTTGTTATAGGTTGATTCATTACCTTTTTACTTAATTCCCATACTAGTTCACTTCTGGAAATATGGTTTGTTATAAAATCTTTTTCTAGAAACTTGGCATTGGTACTTACAATGACTTTCTTCTCTATAAGATTGTAGAAAATACCACCTTTCTTCCTTTAGGGTAACCAATAAAAACACATACTTCTCATCTAGGTTCCAACTACTTTGTCTTTTCTTTTAGCATATATGTTGGACATCCTAAATTCGAACATATTTAAGACTATGGTTATGCCCATTCCATAGTTTTATGGGTGTCATAGGTACCAACTTGAAAGGAATTAAGTTAAGAATATAATTTTAAGTTTCTAATGCATAAACCCAAAATGAAGAAGTCAAATCAGAGTAACTCATCATAGATCTATCCATTTCTAAAAGAGTCCTATTTCTTTTTTCTGCTACACCATTCTGTTGTGGAGTCCTAGATGCAGACATTTGAAACATAATTTTTTTGTTCTGATAAGTAACTATTGAATTCATTTAAGAGGTATTCACCACCACGATCAGATCGTAGGGACTTGATACATCTCTCATGTCATTTCTTAATTTTTTGTCATAAATTCTTTGAAATCTCAAAGCATTCAGACTTGAGGTGCAACAAATAAACATAGCCATATTTTGAGTAATCATCAATGAAAGTCATGAACTACTTATAACCACCTCTTGCTTGAAGGTTCATTGGGCCACACAAATTACAATGAATTAACTCTAATTTATCATTTGCTCTGTTTTCTTTAGAGGGAAAATGTCTCTCAAGTCATTTTTCCTTCTAAATAGGTTGACATATTGGTAGTGCCTCCACTTTTAATGAATCTAAAGGTCCATCCCTAACCAAAAATATGTCTAGATTTATACGACATAGACGCAAGTTCCATAAATAAGTCTCATTAAATTTAGATGAATGTTTTCTTTTACTTAAACGATTAACATTATTTAGCTCAATGGTTTGTTGTAGTTCAGGAGAGACATTAATAATAAAAAGACCATCAATTAATGTACCAGTAATTGGATTTAAAATATGGTTAATCATATGATTTACCATACTTCCCTAAACTATTGCATTGCATAAATGGATAAATGAATAAAAAGTCTTTTAAAGGTCTTGTTAGCCATATTTTTTATTTTAAACTTGATTTAATGAACAAAGGGTGTCGTGGAATTCCCCCAACTAGATTTAATAAACAAAAAGGGTTGTGGTATTCCCCAGGCTAATGGAATTGGTATGGCATAATTATAGGCTTCCAAGCGTAATGGTAAAATGATAACTGTGGTTGATGGCTTAACAAATAATCCATTGGTTAAATGGATGAGTATGTGAAACTTTTTTTAATTGAACTTAGCTTTTCGTGGAAGGTGGAGGTCTCGAAGGGATCGATACTAGAAACCATATTTGCCAGCATGGGTGTCTTTATGACCGTATGCATGTTTCATAGTTATAAATATAATTTTTTGAATTAGCTGGGGTTGAGGTATTTCCTAGTTTATCCTTTTATTTTCCTGGTTCGTGCGGTTAACATGCACTGGGACCCTTTCAGCGGGGAGCGCAACCCATATAGCCCGTAGGTGCCCTTAGAACAATTAGAGCTATACAACCAAGGTTAATGATTTTAAAATTAATGCTAAACTTTATTCCCTATCCCAGTATCGTATATAAATATATATTATCCATGTATGTGAACATATACATTGAGTTTGGACTGGATTTTAAATTGGCATTATTTTATCCTTATCCTAAGTTAAATGATAGCGATCTCTCTGCTAATCGACTCTGGAACCTGTATCCCCATGTAATATAGAGAATGGAGACACTTCTGCTTTTCATGCATAGTGATTAGGTAATTATTGGATCTATCATGAGTCAAATTATGTGGTAAGTTTTCATACTTTAAAAGACACTCATTTTATGTTCTTGTTTTATTTTGTTTTGGACTATCCTTTTGGACTCTTTTTAGCTATGGTCAGAGGCATGTCCCAACATAGGTTGTTCTTGGGTTTTAGAGGCTTTATGGATTACTGTGAATTGGAATGGATGTTAAAGTTCTTATATTCTTTATGAGTTAGTTGAGTTGCCTATCTTGTTTTATGTTCGAAACTCAGCTCAATTTTTATATGTTTAAAATTCATCCGCTGCTAGCTCTATTGTGTTTCAATTGGCTAGGGTACAGGGGGTGGTCTCTAGTCCTCAGTGGACTTGAGATACCCATCATGGCCAGGCCTTGGTTTGGTTTATGACAAAGTTGGTATCAACTAAATTCATGGCCAATTTGGGTGTCCATAAATCCTTGCCAAGTAGAGTCTCTTTTATGGTTGTGTATCATGCCACACTTATAAGGGAGAGACTACTGGTAATTTAGAAACATTTCCCCTTTCTTGTGATCTATTATTGGGATGTAGAATCTAAGGTCTTAAAATCTCCTCTAATTCTTTTTGTTCTCATTTCAGATAATACCTCGCCAAAGATCTACTACTTGTGGAAGCTTCTTTGTCCCACCTGTGGATAATGTGGATGGAACTCATTCTACTTATGGAGTACAGAACCAGTCTAGGTCCCCTGCTCTTGACTGCCTACCTGGAGTTCTACTGGTCATGCCAGTGCTCATCAGGCTTCTCGAGCTAATGATGTTTATGTCCTACTACCCCAAGGTGACATTTTTAATATTGAATTCTATTGATTTATTCATCTGCGTATTCAGTTGGTGACTTATCAGTCTCATCAGCCTGACCATGTTGGTTCTGTTTCTCTATATTTTGATGTCACTAAAGTTGGCCAGTTCATGAGATTGAATCCTTCGACCTTTACAAGCTTTAAGGTTAAAGAAATTTCTAATGGGTTTGTTGATGATATAGAGAAGATATTCAGGGTGATGCATACTACTTATGTGTAGGGTGTGGAGTTTGTCGCATATCAGTTGAAGGATGTTGCATACTAGTGGTACAAGGAGTGGGAGTAGTTGAGAGGTGATGATGCTAAGCAGGCCACATAGGAGGAATTTTTTGGCACTTTTCTTGATCACTTCTTTCCTCAGGAGTTGAGGAAGGCTAAAACTAAGGAATTTATGAACTCAAAGTAGGAAAGAATGACTGTAAAAGAATATGCCTTAAAGTTTCATCAATTGTCTCGCTGTGCTCCAGAGTTGGTATCTATCCTGAGGGCAAGAATAAGGAAGTTTGTTTTGAGTTTATCTCAGGAACTAGTACTAGCATGTAAGGTGGGGATATTGAAAAATAACATAGACATCTCTAGGATGGTGGTGTATATACAGTAGGTTGAAGATTAAAAGAAGAAGCTAGTAAAAATGGAAGAGAAGCAGAATAAGAAGTTTAGGTATTCAGAGTTGGGTAAGGACAACCGAACATTAGTAGAGATGGTAGGCAGTGGGGAAAGAAGAAGGCTTAGGGAAATTCTAGTTCCTATTCTACGGCTAGTGCTCCATATCCTAGCCTGTGGATAATCATCGCTTTTAGGCTGACAGTGGGTTTAAGACCTAGGGTTCCCAAACCTAGGCTAATGGAGCTCATTCAGCTCTATTGTATCCTCCTTGTAGATTCTATGAGTAGTTTCATCGTATTTTTTATGATGAGCATAGAAACAAATGTTTCAGACATGGCTAGCCTGGTCATTTTTAGAGAAACTGTCCGGCAGCAAGTGTTGCTACTGGAGCTAATAAGGTTTTGGTTTTTACTTCTTCATCTACTGCGCCAAAGGGTGCTACTTCTAGTACCGGTACTAGTTGAAATTATCTTTATGCTCTTGCCATCCATTAGGAATATGAGGCAACTCTTGATATTGTTACTGTATGTTACAACTTTTCTCTCATGATGTATATTGTCTACTTGATTGGAGATCAACTCCTTCCTATGTGACCCCTTATATGGCTATTTATTTTAGTTTTGGTCCTAAGAGTATTCCTGATCCCTTCTTTGTGTCTATCCCGGTGGGTGATTTTATTATGGCTAGGAGGTTCTATAGGGGTTTTATAGTATCTTTTAGTGACAAGGAGATATTGGTGGTTCTGATAGAATTAGATATGATAGATTTTAAAGTGATCTTGGGGATAGATTGGCTCCATTCGTCCTATGATTCTCTAGATTGTCAAACCCATAATGTATGTTTCTACTTCTCAAATAAACTGATAAGTGAATGGAAGGAAAGTTCCTTGGTTCCTAAGGAGAGGTTCATTTCATATCTTAGATCCCAGAAGTTGATTTCCAAGGGTATTTATACCATCTAGTCTGGGTTAGAGATTTTAGCTCAGAGTTTCTCTCTCTACATTTTATCCTTATTGTAAATAAATTTCCTGAAGTGTTTCCCAATGATCTTCCTAGTATTCCTCCTGCTAAAGAAATAAACTTTGGGATTTATCTTCTATCGGATGCCCGTCCTATCTCTATTTCTCCTTACAGAATGGATTAGACTGAATTGAGAACTTAAGGTATAGGTAAAGAATCTACTTGATAAGCATTTTATCCTTCCTAGTGTTTCTCTATGGGGTGCTCCTATTCTCTTTATGCGTACGAAGGATGGTTTTCTTTGGATATGTACAGATTATCGACAACTGAATAAGGTGATGGTGAAGAATAGGTACCCTCTTCCTAGGATTGGTGATCTCTTTGACCAGCTTCAGGGTGTTAAGTACTTTTCTAAGATTAATCTTTGGTTGATTTATCATCATTTGAAGATTAAGGAGGTGGATATCCCTAAGACGGCCTTCCAAACCCGATATGGTTATTATGAGTTTTTGGTGATGTCATTCGAATTGACTAATGGTCCGACTGGAGTTTATGTATCTTATGACTCGGGTATTCATACAGTTCTTATATTTATTCATGACCATATTTATTGATGACATCTTGGTATATTCTAAAAGTGAGGAGGACCATGCCAATCACCTCCGTATAGTGTTGAAGACTCTTAAGGATCAACAATTGTATGCTGAGTTTTCTAAGTGTAAGTTCTGATTGAATGTTGCGCCCTTCCTTGGTTATGTTGTTTGTAGTGAGGGGATCATGGTGGATCCACAAAAAGTTAAAGAGGATAATAAGTGTCCTACACCCACGACTCCAATTGACATTCAAAGCTTCTTGGGTTTAGTAGGGTATTATTGGAGATTTGTGGAAAGTTTTTCTTCTATCACTGCTCCATTGGCTAAGTTGACTCAGAAAAAGGTAAAGTTTTTGTGGTATGATTCTTGCGAGGGTAGCTTCGACAAGATAAAGCATAAGTTAACTTCTGCCCCAGTTTTGACGCTGCCCGAGGTTATTGATGGATTTATTGTTTACTATGATGCATCACATGTGGGACTAGGTTGTATTTTGATACAAAATGGTAAGGTTGTGGCCTTTGCTTCTAGGAAGGTGAAAGTTCATAAAAAGAATTACTCGACCCATGATTTGGAATTAGCAGTTGTTATATTTTCTTTGAATATTTGGCGTCATTACTTATATGGATCATTTGCCTCTCATCAAGTTTGCGTATAACAATAGTTATCACTCAAGTATTGAGATGGCTCATTTTGAGGTTCTTTACTATTAGAGGTGTAGATCTCCTATTGAATGGTTTGAGATTGGTGGGACCATGTTGTTCCGCCTGGACTTGATTCAACAAGACTTGGAGAAGGTGAAGGTGATTCGGGATAGGCTTAAACCGCTCAAAGTTGCCAAAAATCCTATGCAAATGTGAGGCGAAGAGAGTGGGAGCATGAGGTTGGTGATTGGGTGTTCTTAAAGGTATGTCCTATGAAGGGAGTGATGAGATTTGGGAAGAAGGAGAAGCTCAATCCCTGGTATGTGGGTCCATACTTGATTTTGAGGAGAGTGGGTAAAGTTTCATAAGAGTTAGATTTGCCTTCGAGTTTGGGTTTCATTCATTTGGTTTTTAATAATTTGACATTGAAAAAATGTGAGGGTGATCCTTCTTTGGTTGTTCCTATTGAGAGTTTTCATATTTTGGATTCCTTGTATTATGAGAAAGTCCCGATGAAGATTTTGGATAGACAAGTCCGTCATTTGAGGACTAAGGATCTGGCTTCAGTAAAGGTTCTATGGAGGAACCAAAAGATTGAAGAAGCTAATGGGAATATGAAGAGGACATGAAGTCCAGATATCCGTTCTTGTTCTCCAGATTATACAATCGTGCCTAAGGTATGTGTTTTCTCTATCATCTATGTTTTCTGACTTTGTTAAAGAAAATTATTGTTGTTTTTAGGTCTTAGAATCGTACTAAGAGATGCCTTGACTCATCATTAGGGGACCAATGATCCTAAGGAGGGATGGGGTAATGTAACACCCTAGATTTCTTTTACCTCTGAAAATTTTGAGGTTTGAGCTTACTGCCCCATCTAGACTTACCTAATGAGTCGTGAAGACTTCATATGAGTCGTAGTACCGCAATCGTAGGTTGACCAGTGAAGGTACCAAAGTTTATGTCCTGGATACGATTAAGACCATACGATTCATGGTGAAATATTATGAGTTGTAATGTGGGATCCACAGTCCCACCAGTGTAGTGGTCCCTTATTTCTACTGTGGCTACGATTGGATCCTATAAGTCGTAATATTGTAATATGAGTCATAATATTATAATACGAGTTGTAAGGTACGACTCGAAAGGTCAATAGTCGGGGTGCCTTAGTACACTACCCAAACTACAAGTTAAGAGGATGACTCATAGTCAATCGTTACGAGTCATAAGGTTACCCGTAACGACTGGGAGGTAATTTTCCAGTATTTTTATTAAGGGCACTTTGGTCAGTTCCCTCTTTCCCACTTAGACCCCATATCCAGAAAACACCAAAAAGGGGTTATTTTCATCCTTTATCAAATCAAACAAGTCTTAAACACTCGTAAATCCCTAAGTCAAGGAGAAACTAAGGTTTCTCAAGGTTGATCATTTAGAGCTTCTAAGTGGTTATTTCTCTCCATAATTATGATACTTTCAGGCATGTACCTCTTCCCTTAAACTTGTTTTACATAATGCATGTGTTTAAATGGTTACTCATGTGGATTTGACTATGGATTTTGAATTGGACTGAGGATTTTGGAAGGATTGTTACTTGATTTCAATTCTCATAGTTTTAATGCAGGTGTTCATATTTTATTTTTGTATTTTGAAATCCATTGAGGTGCATGGGTATGGCGAATAGGATAGAGGTCGAGATATTTTCCCAAATTGATGATTTTGGTTTAGAATTTTGTTTGAAAATTGTGTTCTCTCAATCCACTTGCATAATTGGATTTAAAATATGGTTAATCACATGATTTAGCTTAGTTCTCTAAAATATTGTATTTCATAAATGGGTAAATGGATAAAAAGAGTTTTGAATTCCTTATTAGCCATGTTTTTAATTTTAAACTTGATTTAATGAACAAAAGGAGTCGCGACATTCCCCCAACTGGATTTAATGAACAAAGGGAGTCGTGGTATTTCTCCAGGTTGATGGAATTGGCATGGCATAATTATAAGCTTACAAGCGTAATGATATAACGATACCTGTGGTTGATGCCTCAACGGATAACCCCTCGGTTAAATGGATGGGTTATGTGAAACTTGATTTAGTTGGACTTAAAGGGGGTTGCGTAGCTCGCCGTGAAAAGTGGAGGTTCGGGAGGACCAATACTGAAAACCATATTTGACGGTATGGGGGTCTTTATGACCATGTACATGGTTCACACTTATAT